>PVJD01001344.1:0-275397 GCA_004026545.1 Mormoops blainvillei
CAACAAACTCACAACCATCAACAACTGAACCTAAAAAACAAAAACAGAAACAAACTAAGCAAACAACTAGAACAGGAACAGAATCACAGAAATGGAGATCACATGGAGAGTTATCAGCGGGGAGAGGGAGAGGGAAGAATGGGGAAAAGGTACAGGGAATAAGAAGCATAAATGGTAGGTACAAAACAGATAGGGGGAAGTTAACAATAGTATAGAACATGGAGAAGCCAAGGAACTTATATGTATGACCCATGGATGTGAACTAAGGTGAGGGAGGAATGCTGGAGAGGGGCAGTGCATGGTGGAAGGGAATAAAGGGGAGAAAAAAATAGGACAGTTGTAATAACATAATCAAAAACATACTTAAAAATTTCAGAAAATCAAAAAGAAAAAGAAAATAGTATGGCAGTGAATATTTTATAAAATTAAAAATGTACTTACTCTTTGACCCAGAAACTCCACTCTTAGTCATCCACTCAACAGAAGTTAAAATGTATATCCACGCAAAAGACTTGTGCATGTATGTTCATAGCAACAGTATTTATAATAACTAAAACTGGAATCCTACTATTTATCAACTTTTGAATATATAAATAAAATGTAAAATGTGATTTATTGAATCTGTTTTGATTTCTATGTTGACTGACCTATTGGTTTTTCAAGATTGTAGTGTTCAGTGTCCACATATTTATGAATTTTCTAGTTTTCCTTCTGTTACTGGTTTCTAATATCCTTTCATTGTGGTCAGACAAATAATTTCAATCTTTTTGTGTTTCTTAGTAGCTATTTTCTGATGTAACATGTGACCTGTCCTGGAGGCTATTCTGGGTGTGCTTGAAAAGAATGTATATTCTACTGCTGTGGGTGGCATATTTGACATATATCAGGTCCTTTTGATTTTCTTTTCTTTTTTTTTTTTAAGATTTTATTTATTTATTTTTAGAGAGAGGGGAAGGGAGGGAGAAACGAGGGAGAGAGACATTAATGTGAGAGAAACACCAATCGGTTGCTTTTCGTATGTGCTCTGACTGGGGACCAAACCCACAACACTGACTGGAATTGAACCTACCACCTTTCTGTTTGTGGGACAGTGCCCAACGAACAGACCCATATTGGTCAGGACCCTTTTGATTTTCTTTTGATTTCCTTTTTTCTCCTCAGTGAGAAAATCTTCAAGCTGGGACATTATGAACCCAACTTGGAGGATGTGAAAAGTAGATACAGAATAAATGATATGAAAACTATCGAGACAAAAAAATGGAGAGAACAAAATGCTTTTTACTGATACCTGTTAGTAAATTGCAATGAGGGAGTTAACAGTGCTGAGGCTTGCAGCCCTTTCCTACCCACAACTGGCCTGTTGCCTGCTACTCAAGCCTTACAGGGCCTCAGAGCCTGCATAGCCAAGCAAATCTCTGTGTTCCATTCAGAAGAAAACCTAAATGCCCCTTCAGTTGGGCCATTTCATTCTTATATGCCATCTTATGGCTGAAGTATCAGTCAGGCAGAAGTAGCTTCTTGCAAAAAGCAAAAATTTAGTCACCTATCCAGGCAGATGAATCTTTTCAGGCAAGTAGGCACATTTTTTTGTGTATGAGGACATTAAGATTTATTTCTATTCCCACAGAGACAGCCAATGTTTTGGTTTGGGAGTATTATATACCTCTGTTTTCTTTTGTCTAGGGATTCATTAGGAGGATTTACAGAAAGTTGAGAGCCCTAGATAAGTTTTGCTGAAATCTCTGCTGAATATCAATAAAGATCCCCCTTCTGAAATCATATGCAAAACATTTGAGGACCCCAGAGGAATTATACAAAATTTTCATTTTTCAAAACTGACATTTTAGTTCCCATGATTATTAGAAGATTTGCTTCTGAAAGCTAAACTGGTTCTTTCTCTGATGTTTCTTTGCTAACCAATTTACAGCAGCAGAGTGAACTTCTTCAGGGTCCCTAGGGTGGCCCACCCATACTTAAATGGGCACCATGTACATTCATTTTGTGTACTTAGTAATAGATACTTCATTAGTGTCTAACTTAAACTGTAATCCCCTCAAAGGAAGATACACCAGAAGATTCAAGTGGGCTTTTGGTGTTGTTGCTGGTTGATTGCATTAGGGTGGCCAGGAACACAGGAAGTGATTAACATATAGAGAGATCCTAGGGTCAGGGATAACCTGTCGTAGGATACTTTGAGGAGGGTAATCCACAGGTCTTTCCTTCAGATCCCATTTAACACCTGGAAGAACAGCTCACAGTCAGCAGCCTCTGGATTTCCACTGGCAGTTTCTTTTCTACAGAATTTCTGAAGGAGTTATTACAAATGGAAAGTCAGCCCTGCATATCAGCTTTAGATAGGCAGTGACTCATGGTAGCTAACCCCAAACTCTTCGCTCCCGCCATGAGGTTCCCTTAGACCCTCATTGTCCCAGAGAGGAAGCAACCCCTTTCTAAGCCAGTGTCACCAGACCACAGCCACCAACCTCTGTCTGTGCCTCTCTTCCAGTGCCTGCTGCTGTCAGTCCACACCAGTGCTTTCTCCAAGTTGGAACTCCTGCTAGTTATGCCTACCTGTGTCTCTTCTTATGCATGTTTATGACCAGTACAAAACCTTAGAGCATTTAATGAGTACTATATTCAAAGTAAACAAGCTGCCAAATGTTGAATCTTGAGCTTTCCACTCTACTGTAATACCCTGGCATGGCCTGGGGTGTTGCTATTAGGGTTCCTGATGGTAGTAAAATGCCCTTGATTACATCAGCGCTGGGACATTTCTATGTAATGTAGCACTGCCTTCTTAGGTTTTCCTAATGGGGCCATTTTCCCTTAATATTAAAACATGTCAGGTTAGCCTCTCAGAAGGCAGTGGTTGAATTACAAGTGTTTGTGCTTCAGTGGCTTTTATACATTGTTGAACTTCATTGCAAATTCATGGAGAGTATGGGAAAATATTTTTATCATGAAACAGTCTAATGGAATGGAATCTATTTAAATAAAATCAGCATCCAGGCTCTTCTTTGGCAGGAGTGGTGATGCTGTCCAGAGGGCAGGGTTGCCTGATATGTTTCCAACAACAGAACAGTTTCTTACATGTGCCCAGACTTCTGTAATTTGGAAAATTCTTTCATTTACAGTACCTCAGGAATCATTATTATCTTTTTGTAGGTGAGTAACTGAATTTAGAGAAGTCATATGGCTTTCTCAGGGTCACACTGCCAAGAAATGAAAGCTGATATTTTCCTTTTACATCTACTGTTTTTTACATTATAGTACACATTTATGGATTTGAATCCTCCTGATAAAGTCTAGCTAGATACCAAGGTGGAAATTGCACAGAGATGGTCAGATTGGAGAAGAATTTTTATTTCTAATTTACACAGAGATGGTCAGATTGGAGAATCATTTAAAATGGATAGAATTTTTTTATTTCTGACTTACAAATGAATAGGCCTTTGTCCTGTGGTAATGAAGTTCTTCAAAAGTTGAAAAGAAGTTCTCACACTTTCACTTTCTCAAATGTACTTTCTATTGGACCATATTTCCCTGGTTAATAATGAATTCATTTATTCATTCAAAAAACTTTTAAGAAAATATTGTGCCATGTGTTTGACACTATGCTAGGAGTCTTGGATAAAGAGAGAAGCAAGGCAGGCATGTTCCCTGGCTTTTACAGAGTGCATAGTTTGGGGGGGAAGATATTGAATGGTAATTACACAATTGCAATGAAGAGAAGTGCTTTTGGGAGCATGTGACAGTAGGAACGAAGGTGGTCTGAAGATCCAGGGGAGATATCCCTCAGGAAGTATTGTCTTTGTTGAGAACCAAGATAGGGCACACAGACAACAGTGTCTAGAAGGAAGGCTCTTGGGGTCTTCAATGAGGAACTAGAAGTCCAGTGTGGCTGAACAGCAGAGACAGGAAGAGTAGCATGGTCATTCCCAATGTAAGGAAAATCTGGTTATCTAGGCTGAAACCTAGGAGGAAGGCATGAAGTCTGGAGCTTGACCAGTGTATAGTCACCCAGACCATTCACAAGATCATTTGTTGTCTTGACTCAAGACAACTGCACTGCACTATGCCAGAATTTTCCTATGGGTGGGGAGAATTGCCCATCTCTATGGCAAGCATTTGGTAGGATTGGCTTGAACATTGATATGACCGAGTGAACCAGCTGCAGGTTATTGGGGCTATTGGCAAGCATGGCTGGAGACTCTAAGACACTGGAGTGTTCCTTGGTTTTGAATGGTCCCAATTGGTTTACACTTTGATGTGGGGCAGTGTTGCCCCTTGAAAAAAATCTCAGCAAGAAGACAATTTTGCTTTTTGGTACAAGTATGACTTTTAAAACAACTATAATTTCAGCATTTTTTCTTCTTTAAAATATCTTGGAGTTTACATATGAAGAAATGAAACCTCAGTGCAATGAAAATCTAAACTTTTCTTAGACCTCTTATGTCTCATAATTTATTAAAAGTTAAATCATGTATGACCTTGAATATATTACAATATGATAGTTCATAGGGGACTTTTGCTTCTTGTTGGCTAAAGTTTTTCCCCATTGTAGTAATGAGACCTATGACTTGACCAAGGTCTTTACAGAGGTGGATGAAGCAAGATTTTCTAGATTTTTTAGGATTCTTTAGCTTAAGTAGGGTATGTCTTCTCCTTCCTCTGGCGCATGTCAAATAGTCCAGAATATGGTTCAGGACATAAACCCAAGAAATATCAAATATTCTTTGTGTTATTCTCTTACCAGAAATTTCTTTTAAGGTTCTTTAAAAAAGATAGTAGGCTGAGAGCAAGATTTAAACAATCTTGGACCTTTCACCTACTTGCAACACAATATCTGACTTACTTTAACCTAGCTAATGTTTATTGATACCATGGCTTGCTTTTATTCTGTATAAGTTTTCTAGTAAATAATAGCTGCCTCTGTATAAATATTAAAATTAATAGACAAAATAGTTTAGGGTGGGATGCTAACAACTATCAGTATGAGACATATTCAAGGGACTTTTCTTGAATCTGTATTTGGCTCTTTAATCTTGGATAACATATTCTGAATCTCTATTAAGATCACAAAATTTTTAACAAAGTATGTTTTTAGTATATATTGATTTTCAATCTTACAAATAGAAGAAGTTGTCCCAAAGGACATAAATAGTCCAAGAATCAGCACTAAAGTGACCTAAGGAACTTGTGGCCAATTCAGGCAAACATAATAGATAACCTCAAGGCTGACTCTGTCTGAGCTGAAGTAGAGTGTATAAAACAGAAGAATCTTCACTAGGTAGCAGGGTTTCTGCTGCTCAGTTAAGAGCAAGAGGAAGAACTTTATTCCCTGACAGGAAGACAGAAAGAGAAAGATCAGTTATTTGGGGACTGGGTCATAAAAAAAGACCAAAGATGTTAAATGCAAGGAGGCAAGGTGGGGACACAATTATATGATGAGGTTCTGGGCAGTGCTTGGTCTTGGAAACAAGGCATAGTGCATGTATACCAAGGACAAAAGATCAGAATGTGATGGATTGAATCTATTTAATTAACCTATCTATTCAAGAAATACTCATTGAATATTTTCACTGTTCTTGGCATAAAGGACACTATAGTAATCAAGAAAATCATGCTTTTATGTCCACACAGTGTACTTAGTAGGTTAGTCCAATAATAAATGATGCAAAAGATAAAGAGGAAATATGAAAACATATTCTATTACTTTACTTATTGATTAAAAAATTATTTAAGGAAAACAAAGAACTTTCCAAGCTTCCTGGACTTGTGTGTCTTTTTCCTTCACCAGTTTAGGGGAGTTTTTAGTCATTATTTCTTCAAATAGTTTCTTGATCCCTTGCTTGCTCTGTGCTCCTTCTGATATTCCTATGATGCAGATATTGTTATGCTTCATGTTGTCCAAAATGTTTCTAAAGCTCCTTTCATTTTAAAAATTCTTTTTCCTTTTTGCTTCCCTGCCTGGGTGTTTTTCTTTCTTTCTTTTTTAACCTTGCCTTCCAAATCATTGATTTGATCCTCTGCTTCATCTAACATACTGTTTATTCCTTACAGTGTATTATTTATCTCAGATATTGCATTCTTTATTTCTGACTGGTCCTTTTTTTATGGCTTCAGTGTCTTTCTCATGCTGTTGAATATCCTTATAACCATTACTCTAAACTCCCTAATAAATTTCTTGCCTCCATTTCATCTAGTCCTTCTTTTGGAGAATTCTCTTATTTTTTTCACTTGGGGTCTGTTTCTCTGTCTTCCCATTTTGGCTGTTTCTTTGTATTTTCTACCTTAGTTGTCAAACTAATCAGTGATAAAGACTTAAGCTGTAATCAGCAGCCCAGCTTAAATACCACAGGGTGGGGCAGAGTAATTCCTGTGGGCAGGGCTGTTGTTTCCACTCAGGCTGATACCCCTTGGAGGAGAGTGCTCTGCCTGGTAAATATGGCTCTTGCAGTGTGGGAAACAACTCAGCACAGGGATCCAGGTGGCAGTTCCTTTAGTTCTCTCCCAGGAGTCACTAATCTCAGACTCTCCTCAAGCATCTTTAGTCCACTCTGCCTTCCCTCTGCCAGAGCCCAGGATGAGTGGTTGCAAATGAAATTTTGTGCATTGTTCCTTTAAGAGGCTGTCTGTGTCAGCCATCACTTCTTGGCAGACAGAAACACTGCTGTTTTCCACAGCTGGATGTTCTCTGGGTTCCTTTCCAGCTCTTGTGCTATAGCCTGGGGAGCCCAGCTTGAGGTTTAGACCTCACATTCATCAAGGGGAACCCCCCAGCCACTGAAGCATTCCTTTGGAACTTTAGCTGCCACCTGTGGGAGCCCAGCCAGCCAACCCTCTCATGCTTCCTCTGTACTCCCTAAGAGTCTCATTGTGGTGAAGTGGTTTTTTCTGCTTGTCCTTGGCTATAAGGCTTCTCTCCACCTAGTGTTCAGTTAGTTATTTGGGCTGTTTTCTCTACAACTTAGTTGTAATCCCAGGTTGGTCCTGGGAAGAGGTTAGTATAACTTCCACTTACTCCTTTGCCATCTTGGATCTCTAGTCAAGTTGGATCCAAAGAGGCCTACACCATAAAATGACAAGGCTTAAAGACAAGGAGAGAACCTTAAAAACTACAAGAGAAAAGCAGGTAGTTATGTACAAGGGATCACCAAATAGACTGTCTTTTGATTACTCAACAGAAACATTTTAGGCCAGATGGGAGTGGTGTGAAATATTCAAGGTGATGAAAAGCAAGGACCTATAACCAAGGCTACTTTACCCAGCAAGACTATCATTTAAAATTGAAGGAGAAATACAAAGTTTCCCAAACAAGAAAAATCTAAAGGAGTTTGTTAACATCAAACCAGTACTGCAACTAATGTTCAAGGGTTTGGTTTAAGAGAAAGAAGAAAAAAAAGAGAAAACAAACAAGCCAACAAAAAACAGAGGAAAACACTCTAACAATAAAATGTCACTAAATATGTATTTATCAATAATCACCTTAAATGTAAATGGTTTAAATCCTCCAGCCAAAAGACATAGGGTAGCTGAATGAATGAAAAAACAAGACCTATATATATATATTTATGCTACCTTCAAAAGACTCATCTCAGATCAAAAGATACACACAGACTAAAAGTAAAGGGATAGAAATAGATATTTCGTGAAAATGAAAAGGAAAGAAAAAGCTGGGGTAGCAATACTTATATCTAACAAAATAGACTTTAAAAACAAGGCTATAGTAAGAGACAAAGAACACTACATAATGATAAGGAAAACAAACCAAGAAGAGGATATAACCCCGGTAAACATTTACATAACCAACATAGGAGCACCTAAGTAAGTGAAGCAAATCTTGATGGACCTACAGGAAGCGATCAACAGAAATACAGTCATAGTTGGGGATTTTCACATCCTATTGACTTCAATGGATAGATCTTCCAGGTCAACCCATCAAGGTCAATCAACAACGAGACAGCAACCTTAAATGACACACTAAATCAGATGGATTTAATTGATATCTGCAGAACATTTCACACTAAAGCAGTAGAATATACATACTTTTCAAGGGCACAGGGAACATTTTCTATGGTAGACCATATGTTAGCTAGCACACAAAACCAGTCTCAATAAATTTAAGAAGACTGAAATTATATCAAGCACCTTCTTTAGCCACAATGCTACAAAACTAGAAATTAATCTCAAGAAGACCACCGAAAAACACACAAAGACATAAAAGCTAAAGAATATGTATTAAACAATGAATGGGTCAACATTAAGATCAAGGAATAAATAAAAATATACCTTGAAACAAATGAAAATGAGGACACAACAATCCAAAATCTTTTGGACACCATGAAAGCAATCCTAAGAGGGAAATTCATTGCATTACAAGCCTATCTGAAAAAAAAAAAAAAAAAAGGAAAAGACAAAGCTCAAATACACAATCTAAATTCATGCTTACAGGAACTTGAAAAGGAATAACAAACAAAGCCCGATGTGAGTAGAAGGAAGTAAATAAGATCAGAGCAGAAATGAATAAAATACAGTCTTAAAAAAACAATATAAAAGATCAATGAATCCAAGAGCTTGTTCTTTGAAAACAGAAACGAGATTGACAGACCTTTAACTGGACTTATAAAGAAAAAAGAAAAAGGACCCAAATAAATAAAATCAGAAATGAAAGAAGAGAAATAACAACTGACAACAAAAAATTACAAAGGATTGTAAGAAAATATTATGAACAATTCTATGTCAACAAACTGGACAACCTGGATGAAATGGGTAAATTCCTAGAAATATAACCTTTCAAAACTAAATCAGGAAGAATCAGAGAATCTGAATAGACAGATTACACCTAAAGAAATTGAAACAGTAATCAAAAAACTCCCAGGAAATAAAAGCTGTGGACCAGATAGCTTCACAGGTGAATTTTACCAAAGATCCCAAGAAGAACTAACATATCTCCTCAAACTATTTCATAAATTCAAGAGGAGGGGAGGCTTCCAAACTCATTTTATAAGGCCAGCATTATTCTAACTCCAAAACCAGATAAAGACACTATAAAGAAGAAAAATTATAGCCCAATATCCCTGATGAACATAGATGCTAAAATCTTCAACAAAATATTAGCAAACTGAATACAGCAATGCATCAGAAAGATTATACACCATAATCAAGTGGGATTTATTCTGGAAATAGCAAGGTTGGTACAACATTCATAAATTAGTAAGTGTGATTCACCACAGAAACAAAATGAACATAAATACCACATGATCATATCAATAGATGCAGAAAAAGCACTTGATAAAATCCAACACCCATTTATAATAAAAACTCGCAGCAAAGTGGGATTAGAGAGAACATACCTAAACACAATAAAGCCCATATGTGACAAACCCAGTGCCAGCATCATACTCAACAGGTAAAAACTACAAATGTTCCCTTAAGACTGGGAATAAGACAGGGATGTCTGCTTTCACCTTTCTTATTCAACATAGTACTGAAAGTCCTAGCCACAGTAGTCAGGTAAGAAAAAGAAATAAAAGGCCTCCAAATTGAAAAGGAAGAAGTAAAACTATGTTTGAAGATGACGTGATACTATATACAGAGAACCCCAAAGATTCCACTAAGAAACTATTAGAACTGATAAATGAATTCAGCAAAGTAGCAGGATACAAAATTTCCAGAAATCAGTTGCATTTTTATATGCCAATAACAAACTAACAAATGGAAATTAAGAAAATAACCCCAGTCCCAATTGCTTCAGAAAGAATAAAATACCTAGGAATAAACCTAGCCAAAGATGTAAAAGACCTTTACTTGGATAATTATAAGACACTGAAGAAAGAAATTGAAAGATACAAATAAATGGAATCACATACCATGTTCATGGCTAGGAAGAATTAACATCATTAAAATGTCCATACTACCCAAAGCAATCTATAGATTCAACAGAATTCCTATCAAGATTCCAATGACATTTTTCACAGAACTAGACCAAATATTTCAAAGACTTATATGGAACCACAAAAGGACCCACATAGCAACAGCAATCCTGAGAAAGAAGAAAAAAATTGGAGGAAGCACTCTACCTAACATCAAAGTATAACTACAAAGCAATAGTAATCAAAACAGCCTGGTACGAGCATAAAAACAGACACACAGGTCAATGGAACAGAATTGAGAGCCCAGAAATAAACCCATACCTTTATAGTCAATTAATATCCAACAAAGGAAGGAAGTACATAAAATGGGCTAAAGATAGCTTAGTCAATAAATGGTGTTAGGAAAATTGGACAGATACATACAGAAAAATGAAACTAGACCACCTTCTTACACCACACACAATAATAAATTCAAAATGGATCAACTACTCAAATGTTAGATCCGAAACCATAAAAATCATAGGAGAAAATTTATGCATGAAAATCTCAGACATTGCTCATAGCAATATTTTATAGCTATATCTCCCCAGACAAGGGAAACAAAAGAAAAAATAAACAAGTTGTACTATATCAAACTAAAAAGTTTTTGCATAGCAAAGGAAAACATCAACAAATAAAAAGACAATCCACAGAATGGGGGAACATATTCTCTGATGCATCTGATCAGGGATTAATATCCAAAAATATAAAGAACTTATAAAACTCAACACCAAATAAACAAACACCCAATTAAAAAATAGGCAAAAGAGCTGAATACACACTTATCCAAAGAGGACAGGCAAGGATGTGAAGAAAAGGGTACATTTTTCACTGTTGGTGGGAATACTGACTGGTGCAGTCACTGTGGAAAGCAGTATGGAGATACCTCATAAAATTAAAAATGGATCTACCTTTTGACCCAGTGATCCCCCTTCTAAGAGTATATCTGAGGGAACCCAAAATACTAACGCAAGAGAACATAAGCACCCCTATGTTCATTGCAGCATTATTTACAATTGCCAAGATATGGAAGCTGTCCAAGTGCCCATCAGTAGTTGAGTGAATAAAACAACTATGGGACATTTACACAATGGAATGCTCCTCAGTTATAAAAAAGAAGAAAATTTTACCCTTTGTGACAGTATGGATGGACCTGGAGAACATTATGCTAAGTGAAGTGAGACAGTCAGAGAAAGACAAATACCATATGATTTCACTCATATGTGGAATCTAGTGAACAAACTGAACTAACAATGGAAATTGGGACAGGCTCATAGATGGAGAGCAGGATGACATCCAGTGGGGTATTGAGGGGGTGGAGGGATTGAGAACAAAAGGAAAAAGGACTCAGGTACATGGGCAAGAGTGTGGAGATTGCTGGGGGGAGGAGTTTATAAGGGGACTAATGGTAATGGAAAAAATACAATACAGATTTAAAAAATTAAAGAAAGGAAAAGGAAGAAGTAGTAATAATCATAACATCAATGCTTTAAAGTTGCATAAAATAAAAAAGTATAACTCTACCCATTCCACCACACCCAGATATGCTAATTCAGTTTCAGAAGATTTTTTATAAATTTATAAAGATATTGCTATATTCCTATGCATTTTGGTAAGAAACTTGGCTTTATTACTTAACAGTATGTTGTATACAACTTTCCAAGCCTGTACATGTATAGCGCTACCCCACTATTTTAATATTCATCTCATAGTCCATAGTATGATTGTACCATAACATATTCAACTATTTCCTTCTAGATAGGCATTTAGATTGTTTCTAGTTTTTATTTATATCCAATTAATGTTGCCTTTGAAATATCTTCTGTGTAAGATCCTAGTTGGTTCTAGAGCATAGTGGAGGGTTTGGTTTGATGGTGGGAATCACATGAGAATAAGGATGGGGAAAAGAGCCCAGGCATGGTGCGAGAGTCACATGGGAACTTTCCTTCCCAAGTCGTCTTATACAAACAATCAATAAATGGGTCTATGATTATTGATTAAACTCCTGTCTGGAATGTACCTTTGTTTCAGATGTAAGGGAATCTCATTCAACCTACCACTCCTTTGTCTAAGAACCAGGGAGGGAGAGTGACTTTGAGAAAGGTTGTTAGGGGTGGGGGCCTCTTATCTAACTGAAATTTCTTGTTTGTAGAGGAATATACTTTAGTCAAGAGATAGAAACTGGAAAAAAGGAAAGGGAGGAAACAATGTGATATTTTTACAAGGTTAATAAAAGTAAACTTTGAAAAAGTTTGATGCAGTTATTGAAAACACTTAACTTTCCATTAAGCTGTAAATTCATTAAAAAAAAACTCTCTTTTGGATATTAAAGCCCATTTCTGCTTATTTTCTTTCCAAGTGCCTTTTAAGGGAGGACAGCCTGTAGCAGAAATAAAGCTTCAGGATTCCAGAAATTACATGCCTCTCAGTATGCCAGCTCTTTCATTCCCCCAGTGGATCATCCTGCATGGTACAACCACATGCTTGACAGATTTTTCATTTCAGATTTTGGATGTGTTTTCTAAAGAAAAAAAAGTTTATGTCATTGCAGAAAATGTAGCAAGAGTAGTGCTGCAAGAATCTCCTTGAAAAATACAAGATAAGGTAGTCTCATTATTTTCCTCTTGTATTCTCCTCAATGTTGACTTTTTAAATATATATATATAAATTTTTATATTTTGTTGAGAGGTAGAAACATTGCTTCATTGTTACACTTATTTATGAACTCATTAGTTGATTCTTATATGTGCCCTGATAGGGTGTTAGAATGATGCTTAATCAACTGAGTATCTGGCCAGGGCCTCAGTGTTGACATTTTCTTTATGTTCACTGCCCTTTAACTCATCCTGCTATTCCACACCTCAGAGTGTCATCAAGATCATCAGTACTCGAACCAAATGTTACCTGATGGAACTTGGTACTTTATACATTGCCATCATTTGTACTGTTGTTGTTATTGTTGCACTGACCATGTTTTGCTCTTTATTTTTTAAACTAGATGACAGATACCATAAAAGTCAGTCTAGAATCCTTCACTGCATCTCACATGGAACTTTGATGAAGCAGAAATTCAATAAACAGGGGTCTTTTGTGCATGGTCTTGAGAAGACATTGAAGCACAGGTAAGAAATGGGAGCCAGAGACCTGGGCATGAATAGAGCTCAGGTTTACTACATGTGTGGAGCAGGTGAGGGCAGGATCGTGCAGCTGGCTAGAAAGTCCATTTGCACAGGAATCTCACCTCATATTTATGAAGGAGTTCAAGTTCAGACTTTGACATCTCCAGTGTGATTGTACTTGTAGTCAGAGACACATTGAATAGAAGGAAGAGGATACAACTTTAACTCTGTACCCTATTATGAGACTATACCATCTGCAGTGAATACTAAGTTAAGGTTTAAATAAAATTGTAATTTTTTTACAGTCAGTGTAATTATACTGCATATATATATGTACTTTATTAAAAATAGCTTTGCTGAGGAATAACAATGCACTGCACATATTTAAAATGCACCATTGATAAGTTTTGATATATGTATATGTGAAATAATGACCACAATCAAGATACCCAAAATGTTTTCACTTGCATCTTCTGTCATCCTTTCCTCCCGCTCCTCTCACCATTGCCTCAAGCAACCACGGATTTGCTTTCTGTCATCATACGTTAGCTTGTGTTTCTCAGACTTGATACAACTGGAGCTATACTGTATGTATTTAATTTCTGGTCTGTCTTCTTTCACTCAGCAGAATTATTTTGAGATAAATTCATGATGTAGTATGTACAAATAGTTTATTCCTCTTTTTTTTTGCTTAGTAGTATTCCATTGTATGGATAAGCCACAATTTGTTTCTCAGTTCACTATTGATAGACAGATGCTTCCAGGTTGTAGGTATTTACACCTTTTGGTATTGAAAAAAATCTACCATGAACATTTGTGCACAGGCATTTGTATAGACATGTGTTTTCATTTATTTTGGGTAAATACATAGTGGTGAAATAGATACATGGTTTGTTAGGTCTATGTGTATCTTTTTAAGATACTTATAGTTATTCAAAGTGGTTGTGCTATTTCCTATTTCTAGCAACAGTGTATGAGGGTTCCAGGCTCTCCGCATGCTGTCCAACACTTAAGATCAGCACGCTTTTGCTGTTCTAGTATGTGTGTAGTGATATCTCATTTAGTAGAAATTTGCATTGCCTTAGTGATATTAGTTATTAATGATGTTTAACATCTTTTTATGTGTTTATTTATTATTTATATAACTTCAGTAAAATGTTTATTCAAACCTTTTACTTGTTTCTAAATTTGACTTTTAAATTTATTATTGAGTTTTGAGGGTTTTTCATATATTCCATATAAAAGTATTTTTTAGTCAGATATAGGCTTTGCAGATATTTTTTTCTCAGTCTCTGGTTTGTCTTTAAAGTGTCTTTTGAAGATTAAAGTTTTCGATTCTGATTAAGTCCAATTTGTTAATTTGTTCTTGTGTTAGGGATCTGCCAAACCACACCAAGCTTTGGTGGCTTGCTAAGAGAACTCACAGAACATAACACATAATACAGTCATGGCTAAAAGTTATAACAGCAAAAGAATAAAAAGCAAGATTAGCAAAGGGAAAAGTGATTAAAGTGCAGTCCTAAGAAAACCAAGTATAAATTTCCAAGAGTCCTCTCCTCGTGGAGTCACACAGCATGTGCTTAATTTCTCCAGCATCTAATTGTGACAACATGAACAAAGTGTTTTGTTTTTAAACCAGCAAAACTCATTAGAGACTCAATGTCTACAGTGTTTTTATTTGTGGGGGGAGTGGATAGGTGGTTCGTAATGTAAGCATCTTCTTCCTAGCATGTACCCAAAATTTCAGTCTCAGAAGAAAAGAGTATCTTCAGCATAAACCATTTCGTTTGTAGAAACAGTTTAGGCTCAGTGTGCTACTCCTATCAGTTGAGAATGGTGGGAATCCTCCTGAAATCCAAGTTTGCAGACACCCACAAATGACCAGCCTTGCAAAGCAGGCTTTTCAAGGATATCAGTCTCAGTCCTGCTATGTTAACTCTTTTCTGCACAGTTCTTTTCTGGATCATGTTTTTGGTGTTGTATCTAAGAAATATTCTCCTAGAATAGGAAATATTCTCCTAGAAAAGGTCATATATTTTCTCCTATGTTGCCTTCTAGAAATTTTATAGTTTTAGCTTTTACACTTAGGTTGATGAACAATTCTGAATTATTTTTTCATACATGGGAAGTTCACTTTTAAATGTTTGGATAGCCAATTATTTCAGCACCATTTGTTGAAAAGACTGTCCTTTCTCCGCTGAATTGCTTTTGCATTTTTGTTGAAAATCAGTTGTCCATGTATGTGTTGATCTATTTCTGGCCTCATAATCTTTTTATTGATCTGTCTTTACCTCAATAATATACAGTCCTCATTGTTGTAGCTTTATAATACATCTTGAAATTAGCCTAGTATTATCTCTCCAGCTTTGTTCTTATTTTTCAAAATTGATAGAACTTTTCTAGATCTTCTGAATTTCCATATAAATTTTAGATTCAGTTTACCCATTTCTATTTTTAAAAAGCTATTATTTTAATTAGAATTACACTGAATTAATTAACTTAGGGAGAATTAACATCCTAACAATATTGAGTCTTCTGAACTGTAAACATATTTCTCCATTTATTTATTTCCTCAATTTCCATCAGCAATGTTTATCGTTTTAACTATAGATAGCTTCCACATGATTTTTCAGATTTAACTCTAAGTATTTAATATTTTTTATAAATTTGTGAATGGTAACTTTTAAATTTAATTTTTTTATTGTTTATTCAAGTTCATAAAAATAAAATTGGTTTTTGTATATTGAGCTCATTCTGCAACATTAATAAGCTCCGTTTTGGTTATTAGCTTTTGTGTATTCCATCAGATTTTCTACATAGATGATTATATCATCTGTGAGTAAAGTAGAGAATATATCCCAACTTATTTTCCAATTTGGAGGTTTTTTATTTTTTTCTTTCTTTATTTCACTGGATAGAACCTCTAGTACAATGTTGATGTGGAGATGATGGGATGGGGTGCAGGGCAGAGGGGATAGAGGGGAGAAAAAAAATGAAACAACTGTAATAGCATAATCAATAAAATATACAAAAAAAAGAACACATACAAATAAATGATTATGTAAGAAAAAAAAAAGAACCTCGAGAAGTAGTAAAAATAAACATCCTTGTCTTGTTCTGGGTCTTACAGGGAAAATATTCACTCACTCTTTCACCATAAGCATGATGTGCACTATAATGTGGTAGCATGCTGTCAGTTTTTTGTAGACTTTTATTAGTTTTGGGAAAGTTTTGTCTACTCTTTTCTGTTAAAGGTTTTTTCACTTCTACCCCTCCTATAGCTTATCTTCCACCATCTCCTCTTTCTCGTTTTTATCAGGAGTAGATGCTGGATTTTATCCAATGTATATTCGGCACCTATTGAGATAATCACATGGGTTTTCTTTTTCAGTTTGTTAATATGGGGAAATACACCTATTGCTTTTTAATGTAAAGCCAGCCTTGTGTTTTGGGGTAAATCCCACATAGTTATGGTCTTTTGATGTGTTATGTATTCTATATGATGTGTAAGAAATTTACATATAATTTTGTATCTATGTTAATGAAGTTATTAATAATCTATCACAGGTTATTTGTAGTTTTCTTTTCAAGTAATGTCTTTGTCTGGTTTTACATAGGGAAATACTAGCCTCAGAGAATAAATGAGGGTGTAGGCTTTAATTTTCAATTTACCAAAGGAGGTCAAACAAAATTGGTATTATTTCTTCCCTAACTTTTTAGTAGAAGACACCAATCATGTCATCAGGTCTTGGAATTTACTTGTGGACAAGCTTTTAACTACAAATTAAATAGGATATCAAAGATGTATCAGTACTCCCAATGCAGCATTATACAGAATAGCCAAAATATGGAAACAACTTAAGTGTCTATCAATCAAATAAATAGATAAAAAGATGGGATTATTATTCAGCAATGAGAAAGAAGGAAATTCTGCAATTTGCAACAACATGGATGAATCTATCTTAGGGCCTTAGTCATAGGTCTGATAGTGATAAATTCTTTCAAATTTTGAACATCTGAAAAAGTCTTTATTTTGGCTTTATTTTTAAAAGATAATTTTTTTTTTGCTGATACAAAATTCTAAATTGACTAAAATTCTATTTTTCCTTTCAGTACTTAAAAAATGTTACATTGCTGTCTTCTTAATGTATTGTTTCAAAAAAGAAGTCTGCTACCTTAAATTTTTTGTTTCTTTCTCTGCTCTTAACGTCTTTTTTTACTCTCTGTCTTCTTTTAAGACTTTTATCTTTTTCATTGATTTTGAGCCTTTTGATTATGCTGTGCCTTGGTGTAGTTTTTTTATGTTTCTTGTGATTGTACTTCGATCAGCTTCTTGGATTTATGAATTTACAATTTTCATAAAATTTGGACAGTTTTTGTCTATTATTTGTTGAAATAGTTTTTCTGCCCTCCCTTCTTTGGGGACTCCAATTATATTTATATTAGTCTTCTGAAATTATTCTAAAGCTTACTGATGATTTTTCCATTATTAACAAATATCTATGTTTTATTTTGGATAGTGTACAGTATTACATTTTCAAGTTTACTGATAGCTTCATTTGTAATGTTTAATTTGCTGTCAGCCCCACTCAGTGTACTTTTTATCTCAGACCTTTGGGATTTTGTCTTTTGCAGTTTGTGTGTTTTTAAAATTTCTTCTTTGTGTCTACTTGACTTTTCAACATTTGGAATACACTTCTAACTATAATCTCCTTAACTATTAAGTCTAATATCTATGTTATTTCCTGGTAAGTATCAATTAATTTAGATATTTATTATGTGTGATATTTTCTGCTTCTTCAAATGTCTGATAATTTTTAATTTGGCACCAGTCTTATAAATTTTATCTTTTTGGATTTTTTTTATATTCATATAGAAATTTTTTTAGCTTTCTTTCTGAGATATATTTAAATTACTTGGAAATCGTTTGATCCTTCCAGGTCTTGCCCTGAGGATTTTTGAGGCAGGACCATTGCAGTGATAATCTGAGATTCATTATTCTCAACTACTGATGTAAATTCCTTTTGTGTACTCTACCAAATGCCCCATTGTTCTTGAGGGTTTTCCAATATGGCAGATGGGAACAGGAACTTTTTGTAATTTGGTGAAGCCCAGCATTGTTACCTCTAACCCTTTAGGGTCATTCTTTATCTGTTCTTGAGAATTTACTCACATGAATGTGCTAATCAGTATTTAATTGGACACTCAGGGGTGACTCCAAAGTTCTGTCACCATGAAGCTCTCTCCTCTCCAGGATTTTGTTTTGTATAGTTTAGCTACAGATTGTATAGTGTCCTTAGCCCAGAGAGGAGTTGGGTTTCCCCTCTTGTATTATGGCCTGAAAACTGTCAAGAAAGCATGTTGTGGCAATTTTAGGGCCACCTTATTTATTTCCTGTTTATCAATGATCAGTGACCTTCCTTTCCTGATGTCTAACGTTTTATCCATTATTTCATATATTATGTCTACATTTTTGTTGCTTCAGGTAGAAGGGTAAATACAGTCCCAGTTATTCCATCTTCGCTGGAGGCAGAAGTAACTGCATCCAAGAATGTTTGGATCCTCCCAAGTCTTAGTTTGGCATAAGCAGTGTTAATAACGAATCACGAATACTGTATTCCTAAGTTATTTATCAGTAGTTTCTTTTAAAACAAGAAATGTGTGTTTATTCATGCATATTTCCTGGATGTTGGGAGGAGGGTGGACCATCACACAATGAATCTATATATCTAACGTGATCAAAGGGAGTTTATAGAATGTAGTAAGCAGCCATGTAATGATAGTAGAATGCATATAGATTATGCAGATAATTAAAATGCCAGGGTAAAGGAGGGCAGTGCTGCTCAGATCTTCCTCTGTTTGATATATGACATCTTCCTAAAGCTCATCTTAGCAGTCTTAAAGAGCCCAGGTGGTCTAATGCAATCAAATGGATTAGAGCATTATATATTGATTGAGCATTCGTATGTTTCTGAGAAGGTATTAAAAACTCTGAATTTCAATGAATTTTGATCCTTAGTTTATGCCCTTTAAAAGGATCTGAAATTTTCTTAGTATGTTATCTGGTTAGGTTTTAAAGCAGAGTGAGGCAGCACAGTGGATGAAGAGTCCAGGTTTACTTAGGTGGCAGGCGACTTATGCCTCTTGCATTTATTATCTGCATGGCGTAAGGGAAGATATCTAATCTCTCTAATCCTCATTTCCTCTTCTGTGTACAGGGGATATTATACCTTTAAATGTTGTGGGCAGGCATCAAATGGGGTAAAATGTATTAAGTACTTACAATACGGTTAGGCATTATACTGTGTGTTTGTATTGACTTGCCTATGGGGAGGAGTGGACCATAACCTTTCATTGTCTCAAAGTCTTAATGTGGCCCTGGCCTCTACCATCTGGACTCAGTTTATAGCCAGCTGACTTTCCCCAGTGCTCATTCTGCCTGGGCGGGCTGGCCACTTATCAGGGCTGGCCCTGCCAACCACTCTCTGCTGCCCCCAGCACATACTCCTGCTACCAATTGCCTCCTGCCTGAGTCTCCAACTTTGTTATTTACTAGTTGTTTTTCCTATTTTTCCCAGACTGCAATTAACATCTAGAAAGGCAAAGATCCCTATGGGTAAAGCTTTGAACCATCACCTGGAAATATACCCAGCTGTTTGCATAGTGGAGTTTAAGAGCATTTAGCTAATTACAGTCCTCAGGAAGAGAAAGCTTCCTAATGGAAACAGCAAGATCTTTTATGCCTTACAGTGGGAGCACCAGTTGCCAGCGGATAAACAGGAGTTATGTCACACCCCTCTTCGTTCATGCCCTCACAGGGGAGGATGTCGTTAAGTGCCTCCTCCGCAGGCCTAATTCTATGATGTGTATTTTTGACAAAAATGTTTTTTCAGGGCCATGAAAGTAAAAGCACCATAAAATCAGAAGGAAACAGAGTATAAATTGAACTGAATGAGTCCCAGCTTAGCTTCACCACTGCACGTCTGCAGAAATGGCCTGACTGCTCTGTGCCCTCCAGCTGCTTCAGTGACTAAACTTCTAGGAGCCTGGCGAGAGGACAATCAGTTGAGCTGGGCTGGCCCAGAGGGTCTGGGAAAGGAGGGTAGGGAGGGTGACAGGCTCTGTCCTAGTGGTGAGAGTGCACAGGGGACCTGAATGTCAGTGTGTGTGCGTGTGTGTGTGGTGGATTAATGTATCGATGTTTGGCCCGGAGGTGGTACAGGGTTCCTGGCTCCTGTAATCTAAAAGGTGGCTGCCACTCCTTTCACATAGCATTGCCAGGAGCAGGTTTACCCTTGTTAACCACAGTAATAGCATTAAGTAAGCAACTAAGTTTTTCCATGGATGTATGTGAGAATCTTGGCTCTAGCAAAGCTGTGCTAGTTGATGGAGTTAATGGCAGGGAGCTGGAGGTTTGCATCTGGGCAATGTTTATTTTCATGTTCAGAGAAATAATGACAGGTCCAGAGTTGTCCAGTTTAGTCATCCCAGAAAGGCCGCCCTCAAGCTTATTAGGCAGTGAGCTTGGCATCCTAGGGGCTGTGACTTCTTCACTTCCCAGACACAAGTGTTTGGTGAGCAGCTGCTGCCCCCTGACCTCTCTGCCAAAGGGCTGCCTTCACTAGCTAACCCCTGCTCATTCTGAAGACCTAGGGGAGAGTCCATTTCTGGATTGTGGCTCACGCAGTCTTTTCTAAGAATGAGCAGCCAAAATGTGTCAAGGATCTAAAATCAAGACTGAAAACACTGTTGATCTGATGAGTTTTGGCATCTCGAAAACCAACTCCAGATCTGCCCATTGTCAGGGTCATTGCAATGGTCTGGGAGGGGGAGTTTCCTTGAAACTCTCTCTTGCCCACCTCCAAATCATCTTGCTATTACTCAGTCTTTTTACACACCTGCCTCGCCAGTTGATGCCTCTGCTCAGGGACTCTTCACAACTTCCCATCTCTCCCCTTTCTGCACACAGTGGGCTCCCCTGCTGAGTAATCTGCTCTCAGTTGGCCCACCCAGCTGGTGTCCTGGCACATTGCCTCCATCCTGCTCAGTCCAGACTCCTCAGGGTTTCTCACTGGTGCAGGGCTTTCTTTTTCCCTTTTGTCTTTTTTTCTGGTTCTTCTGCTCATTTCGAAGGTTCTCTGCTCTCTTCTTCCCTTAAACAAATGCTATATTCACTTGAGGGTGACTGTGAATCTTATCTCCTCCAGGAAGCCTTCCCAGGCTGATCCTTGGCTATACCAAGCACTTTTTCCCTGACCTCCTTAGATCTATTGTCATGCAACTTAAACTTTAATTTATATTGACATGGTAATGTCACTAATTTTGTGTGTGCCCTGTATTAGATTTTTACCTAGCTTCATGGCGGTGCCTGGAGGTAGAAACCAAGTTTTCAATTACTTAGTGGGACACTTTGGTACATGGGGGAGGCAGCACATGGGTACACAAACCCCCAAAACCTAGTTCTGCTACTTCCTACATACAGGAACTTGGGGAAATTATTTCTCATGTCTTTTAGAGGTCCTATTTCAAGTACAAGGACAGTACTTGAGGTTGAGACTGCCCTTTCCAATCCCACATGCTTCCCTCCCAGGCACGATGCACAGCTTAGGCCCAGGGCACTTCATTGACCTTGCCTCTATCTTCTCTAGGTAGAGTAATCATTAGGATTATGATAAATATTTAGCTCTTCCCTTCCCTGCCCATTAGGTGTGATCACATGACTATTACTTGGTCAATAAAATGTGAGCATGACTGACACCTGTCGCTTCCCAATGGAAGCATTAATAGCTGGAGCATACAATTCATGTTCTTCTTCCCTCATGCTAATGAGGAAAAGCATCGTTCCAAATGGTTGCTATTCCTTCAGCCTGCAACCCTGAGTGATCATGTCATAATGCAACTAGAGCCTCCATCCTGTCCAAGAAGGTAATGTAATATGAGCAAGAAATGAACCTTTATGTGAAACCACTGGGATTTTCTGGGTTTTTAAAATTAACACAGTATAACCTACCCTATCCTATCTGATATACTGTCTTCCTTGGTCTTTGCCCCTATTTCTGTTCTATTGACTTTCTCTTTTTCCTAATTTCTCTCACCCACAATGAGTAACCTGTAGCTGGGCAGCAAGCCTCTAATAAGCAGTGCAAAGGGCATAAGAAACTAATGGAGAAAGGGTTTCTGATACTGTCAATAATGATGTCTTTATTAATTTCAGAACCAGGGAATTCTCTCTGCTTTTCTGATGGACAAATTTGAAGGTGTCAGTGAATATTTTTGGCAAAACTAAGTCTTGGACTTTAATTTTGTCGGTGGTGAGTTATTACTTCCCCAACATATCCTTCTGATATACAAACCAAGGTGCTACAGAAATTTTTAAAACATTATTTTAAATAGAAGCAATAACTGTAGCAAATTTGAATGGATATAACCTTTTGTGGGTTTCAGTAATTTTTTTCCCATGTGTTACCTCACTAATATCATCTAAGTTATTAAAATCTCCAAACATTCCTTGTCAAATCAGGATCTGAGTAGGTGGGTCTTTTATGATACATAGAGCAGGTAAGGCTGGCTTTGTTTTATCTACTAGACTTTGTTGATAGATGTGAACAAAGTTTTCCTTGCGGTGTCTGAGATAAATGAGTAATCCATAGAATGCAAACATCCTGCTGGAATGAGTTCACGTTTCACACATTCTTGCCCTTCTCAGCTCCAAATGTATCTGCCCAACTATGTCGGCAGTAAGAATCTCTAAGAGAAAGTCCAAGAAGAAGAGGAGGGAAGAAAACGAGTTTGCATCTAGGCTGAGAAAAACAATGCTGTATAACTGCATCTTCAGCCATGGATAACCTAGACTTTTCTTTAATTAACAGACTTGGCTAATGCTATGTTGTTATCTAACAGTGTGTCTGAGAAACAAGAGCACTTGTTTTTCTCACTATATGACAAGTCCCAGATGTGCTCAAATCAAGAGTAAGTGTAGAATCCAAATCCCCAGAGAGGACTCATGGTTTAGTTAAAAACCTAGTGAATAAGGGGGAAAAAAAAGAAAACAAAAGAAATTTAAATGTTTCCAACCAGTTTGCTTGGTTGGAGTTTGGGGGTGGGACTAGATGGATGAAAGGAATTTTTATCCCTAGAAGTTCTATGCCTAGTAACTACTATCCCTAGAAGATCAAGCATAGAGAATCCAGGCTGTAGGATGCTACAGCTGTTTCTAGCTAAGGGTTCTGAGCAAGTATAGTATCTAGAAATATTTTTCAAAGGAAACAAAATGCCACATACCAATTGTATAATTTCCAGTGAACTGGTTTATTTTGTAGCAGCAATTGGATGATAGAAGTTACCCATTCCCTTCTCAATTTGTATGCTGGACATGAATATTAAAGTTGTGATTTTTTAACTGAAAGTATCCCTGGAGACAATGATGTAATAGCCAGTTTATAGTTGTGAGGGTTTAAATAACCATGATCTAAGAGAATTATAGCAATATTGACACATTGAAAGATGCCTTTTTCTCTCCAACTCAGCATGGGTTTACACACTAAATACAGAGCTTATTCGGTTTCATAGGAAAATCATAGTTTTGTGTGAATACTGAGGAGTGTAACAAGCTTTGGCATACTGAAAAAATGTTCAAAATGGAGCGCTCGCTAATGAAACTATTTAGGAAAAACTAAGGAGGAGAGACAGAGTGAATGATATCCTAGCTTTCAAAATGATAAACATGCTCAGTTGACTTCATACCTACACATTAATCTCAGGGGCAGGAATTGAAAGAGCCAGGAATGGGCCCAGGAGACATTAGACTGAATCTCAGATCTGCCACAGTCAGCTGTGTTATGTTAGGGAGAAAACTCAACTCCTCTGAGCCCCAGTTTCCACATCCACATCAGTGAAGTTGTGGCAAAGAAATAACATAGTTCATTGTAAAATATTGCAATTTTTAAATATCAGAATTGTGAGAAGTTGTAATATGATTGTGGCTATTGCTCTTAACTTCCTAATTTTGATGGGTGTGCCTAATCAATGCCTAAGTCAACCCAATCTAAGGTGAGTCTTTCCCCAAAAGATAGATGTATGGGTCTCTATACACAGAGAAGGGAAATGAGTAGTTTTTCTATTCTCAAATTTGTGTGTCATCCTCGTGCAGGAGCCATGCTGATCTTCTCCGTATTGTTCAAATTTTAGTACCTGTGCTGCCAAAGCAGGCACTCTCCTATTCTCATTCTGATGGTTAATTTTAATGGCTAACTTGATTGGGCTAAGGCATGTTCAAATAGCTGGTAGACCTTTTTTTCTGAGTGTGTGTATGAAGGTGTCTCCAGAAGATATTAGCATTTGAGTCAGTAGACCGAGTAAAGATTATCTTCACCAATGTGGGTGAATATTACCCAGTCTGCTGAGGGTCTGAATAGAATAAAAAGGTGAAGGAAGGGCAAATTTCCTTTCTTTGCTTGAGCTGGAATATCCATCTTCTCCTGCCCTTGCACATTGGCTTCTCTCATTCTCAAGTCTTTGGACTTGGGCTGAATTCTGCATATACTCCCGCTTTCCTGGTTCTCCAGTTTGCAGTTGGCAGATGGTGGGAATTTTTTGGCATCCATAATTATGTGAGCCAATTACTGTATAAATCTCATCTTATGTATATCTGTATATATCTTATTTGTTCTGTTTATCTAGAAAATGCTGACATACATCATGTTATTGGTGACCAAGAAAGACTAGAATATAGCTAAGTAGAGCTAGAATATAGGTTAAGTGGCCCCAAAGAGCTACTAATCTCTAGGTAGTATTTAAAAAGGTATTAAAAACTCAACAGAAAACACTTCCCCCACAATATTTTATGTATAGCACTGGTTTCTATATGTAAAAGAAATATTTCAGATTGTTGGAGAAAGATGGGAAGGAGGAAGAGAGGGAGGGAGAGAGACAGACAGACAGACAGACAGACACTCTTATAGGGACTAGAGGACCAGAGGCTCAAAAGTCTTTTTATAGGAAATTGAACTGCAGAGAGCAGTACCTTATTCTGGAATGGAGCAGCAATGGAGCCCAAAGCACATGGTTAACGTCTACAAAAGCACGAGTAGTGTAAATTTTGTTAGGCCAGCTCCACAGAGCTTCATTTATTTGATATGTGAATATAGTGATAGTTTCAGAGCTTGAGGAAACTTTAAAACATATCCTTAAAATATATGTACACACAAAGGATAGTGACATTTCTGGTTCAGAGCCTCATTCTCTCTTCTCCACTAATCGATCTCCCTGTGAGTTACTTTTTCCCATTCAATTCATCTTTCATACTATAGCCCCAGATGTACTTCCAAAATGTACACCTGATCAACCAACCCCAACTTTTGTATGAGCTCACTAAAATTATATATGTGGCTTTCTCGATTTATTTCCAAAGAGGTGGTAATTGAAGAAGCTAAAGACAAATGTTTTACTTTAGAAACATGACTGTACCAAACACTTTGCTTTACCCATGAGTATAGCTAATAAGTTATCCTAAAATGTAATAACTTTTCAGTGAGTCTTGAAACTAAAGAACAGTGGAGAGAAACTTTGAGCTTCTTCTAAGGGACACTATTTCCCTTCTCTTTCTTCTTTGTCTTGTTAACTTAATGGGCCTCAGAGCCAATACTATGGTTATCCCAAGGGTGTGGCTATTTGCTTTAGAGAAAGAGCCCAGGCTACCATCCTCGCCCAGGCTTCTTTGTTACACTCCACTTGAAAGGGAAATTGGGTAGTTCAGAATCTTAAGACAGTTACAAGCCTCTCCTGTTGCCCTAGGAACTTGACATAGATCTCTTCAGGACATCACATAATTACAAGGCCACAGGTACACCAGGCTGAGATTCATTCATGATTCTTTCTCTCATTTCAAATTAGATGCAGCTTCCTCATTTAAACAAGCTCATCAGAGAGCTGGATGATGGGCACCAGGTGACAGCATTGTAACATGCCTGAAATTCTTGGGACACTTTAAAAATAATTCGAGCTCTCACACAATGCAAAAACAATTACATTTTCCCTGAGAAATTAAAACCTAACTAAACAAATCACACCTCCATGGAGAAAATACTTTCTCAAACTAGCTCTAAAAGTATCTTCTCTTTGTATGTCTTAGTGCACATTGCTGCTGCTCCAAAGACTGGACCTTCCAGCTTTCGGTGAGAGCTGGTGGAGCTCTGTCATTTCTTCCTTTCCCAAAATTTGTCTTCCCTCAGCTCTCATGTTCTAGAAGGTCTGAGTAAGTTTTGTTACTCTATTGTAGCCTCAACTTACTACAAGTTATATTTATGACAGCCCTTGCCCCTCTCTAGGTGTTCTTTTTATTCACCTCTGTTGAGACCTTTATTCTTTCAAGTGGGTATAGTTCACAACTCAAGCCTGCTGCCTAGACTGGAATTTTTCATTCTGTATTATGTATGGGGCCAATACTTATATTTTCTAGGTTGGAAGGTCATATCTCTTTTATACAGATTTTAAGTACAAAGAAAAATCTGTTTATTTAAATTATTGGTTTTCCTTCTTGAGTTTCTGATATCTCAGTTCCAAATCTCCATTGATTGTTTACTGTTCACATACTAAGTCTTGAAGGTTCACTCCATTTCTAGTTTGGTTTTTTTTTTGGCTGCTCTGAACAAACACACACATTGCTATTTGTTGCTGATTTCTTCTTCACTGTGATTGAACCTGTGTTTTGTGTCTCTCTAATTCACAATCATCATTCAGTGTTTATTTACTGTTCATTGAAAACATGTGGTGCAGGGGTCCACAGACTGTGGCAAGCTATAAGAATTTCTGGATCAGTTCTGCCTCAGGTCTTTCTGTGAACCAGAATTCAGGCATTCAAAATATGTAAAGAAAAAAATAATATGGAGCTGAAGTTTCATTCTTTCTTTGCAGCCAGTTCTACCATTAAAAATCCTAAGTCCACTAACTCCTATGCAGTTGCGATACATATTTTTTTGAGACAGAAAAGTGGAAGATAAATTTCTGAGCAATTATTCCTTAGTTTCTTCAAGGAATTGGGTGAGCTTATAACAATTCCGGGGACATTGTGGCTATGGAAAATACACTATAGGTGTTTGTAAGTTTGATGTGGGACTACTAGAAGTCCTAGGATCACGTGAAAATTTTTAACTAGGCAGCCATGGTAAGTGAAGACCAGTGGGAGACTGTTAAATCATTAGGATAACAATGCACACTGGATCTCCTTGACTGATAGTTACCCATCCATGTAGGATATGACTCCCCAAAATAGCACCTTTCCCAGAGCTCCCTCCTGTGTGACCTCAGAAATCTCAGGAGCATGCTGAACAGAGACCCATGTGTCTCTTTGCTACATTCAACAGAGCACTGTTAACTGTAAGTTGTGTCGAATGGGCCAAAATTTTCAGGATTATGATCACCTGGACACTGCCACATGTGCAATACTGAAAGTAGGGCTTCTGCAGGATGGCTCTGCCTAGTAGTCTTAGAGGTTTGATAGGGACGACATATTAAAAGTCAAGCATTCAATAAAGTAGGCTATGCATGTACTGCATGGAAGCTATATTTTGCATTTGTTTAGCTGTTCTAGGTTGTAAATGACCTCAACTATGGGCATTTCAGAAAAGGAGGAACACAGAATAGGAAATCCTTGAAGGTAAGATTTTCTTGCTAATGAATGGACTCTATTGCCAAGGTGGAGATATTAGTCTGTTCCAACCAGGACATGTTTGAGGCAGAGCTAACTAAGGATGTTATCCACTAGAACGGTAATTAAGAAACTCTGTTATTAAGTGTGTCATCTCAGAATGAACTAAAAGTCATATCAGTTATACTAATAAAGTACCTGGCTTTATGACTACCTGAGGTTCTAATCCCAGAACAACCAATGCCTTTTTGACTTAGACAGAACTTGGTCTAGGGACTCGGTCCCCTCTGAGAAGTGGGTTCTGTAATGCCTGTCTTCTCAAGATCTGGAAAACATAAATATTAATATAACTGATAGAGTAGAAACCTGAAAAAGTAGCTAAAAAAGTCATGGCCAGGCCTGACTTGAGGAAAACTAAGAGTGTTATTATTAAAGCAAAAATGTAGGATGTTTTTGGGAAAGGGAAGTGTGTTGACTGCTTCTGAGAGACTGAGTGAAAATGTGATTTTAAAATGTCAATTAGATTTGGTAACATGGAGTTTTCTAGTGATTTTCACTAGAACATTTTTGTTTAAATGATAAAAGTGGAAACCAGAAAGATATGAGGTGAGTTGTTAATGGGAAGTGTGTAACTAGAGGAAACTAGAGCTTTTAGATTGAGCTATGAAGGGAATCAGAGAAATGAGGTGATAGGTGAAAAAGGAGTTATTTTTAACTTTCAAATGGAGAATAGTAAGCAAATCTGTATGTTGGTGAAAATAATACAGGTGAGGAGAGAGATTGGTAATGCAACAGAGAATGAATAACTGAAGAAGAAAATTCCTAAAGACGGCAAGAAGTAAAAGAATCCAGAGGACAGGTGGATACTTGATATTAATAGGAAATAGGAAGTGTCCTGATTTGCGACATGGTTGAAGAAAATGATGGGTTCAAGCAGGTTTATAAATTTGGTTATAAGGAATTAGAGGACATTTGTATACCTGGCTTACTTTTCCTAATGATAAATGAAGAGAATCATTAGTTGAGAGTGAGGAGGTATATGAGAGGCAGGAGGTGATTAAAAGAGGGAAGGTATGAAGAAGCTACTTTGCACAATAGGAAAGCAAGCTTACTAGGGAAACTTGCTAGGGTTGCTAAACAATGGTGAGAACCAATCTTCAATTTGTATCCATGAACTTATGACAGTCAGTAAAGCTGAACAGAAGATTTCTTCTAGCCAGGAGCAGATAATAAAGCTTTGGGATAAGGTAAGTGACTACCATGGATGGGGAGAGAAGAGAGAGATTACTCTGAGAAGAAATGCAGTAGGAAGGTGAGGTTCTTGGCTAGGGAAAGGAGAGTGACTGGTGGTTTTGAAACATTGGGACTTCAAGAAAATAGCAAGTCCTTAGAGAAATAATTCCACAGTGTACCTCGGCAGGTGCTCCCAAGGATCTGTGGGAACATGGCACAGAAGTAGTCATCTCTGGAGTTAGAACGCATTGACCACATGAACTTGAGCCATGAGCGTCTCAACACTAACCTGTGTGCAAGAACTATAAAAGCTTTCTATCTTCCCTAGTGCTATGTAGTTACCCTAATACTTGTTATAATCCTCTGCTGGGAATTCCCAAGGATTACTGAAGTTGAATTTCTCATTTGTCTGGGAGAATAGATAGAAGTAAAATTAATTTTATTGCATCTAAACAGAGATCGAATAATTTTTGAGCAGCTCATTTTATGGATTTTGAGTCATATTTGGTGTTCTATGAAGGAGAAGTCAAGTGTTATGAGAGGTTATAACAAAGGACCTGACCACTGGGTGATTGAGAATGGCCACTCTTAGAACATAATGTTGAAGCTTGGAATTGAAATTTGCATAGATTTAACCAGCTGAAGAATGAAAGGAAAGAATTCGATCTCTAAGACAAAGTAACTTGATGCCCTCTATGGCCATGAAGAGGTTAATGTGAATGGTGCGTGATGGACAAGTGGGAGAATCACCTGTTATGAAGAAGGAGGTGTGCATAGAGGTCAGATTATGTAGAATCCTACAATGAGAAGCATGGGCCATGTATAAAATGTTCTCTGGTAGATTTATGGACAATGATTTGAACAAATGCTAGAAATATGTGACTAGTACAATAGTCTAGTCAAGAAATGATAGTGACTTGCAGGAATGATACCACAATGTAAAGCAGATTAAATAGATTTAACACCTATCCTGACAATGGAATTGCTAGTACTAAATTGAGGAAAAAGTTATCAAGTATAACTTCCAGGTTTCTTGTGTAAGCTAACAGATCTATGGAAGTTTAATAAATTTCTATAAGAAATTCTTCAAGAGAAACAGATTTTGTGTGTGTGTTTGAGTGGTGGTGGGGGAGTAACAGTATAGTCCCGGACTTAGAGAAGCCAGTGAAACCCAAATGCAGATATTTATGTGCTGTTGGTTAATTATTCTGGAACACAGGGAAGAGGTCTGAGTTGGTGATATGCACTTGTGAATTGTGAACCTAGAGATACTATTATAGCTAAAGGGATAGATGAGATTACCTAGGTGTAAAATGTATAAGAAGAGAAGATCCAAGATTGAGCCCATGGAACTCCACTGTTCAAAACTGTTAGAAAAGGTGAAGCCTGAAAAGGAAACAAAAAAGTGAGAGTCAGAGAAGCCAGAGAAGCAGAAGGAAAACTGAGACTTGTTAGAGAAGCTAAGGAAAGAGAGTTGCTAGGAGAGACTACTCTGCCATTACAGCACAGAAGTAGCCATAGACAATATGTAACTAAATGAGCCAGGCTATGTTCCAATTCAACTTTATTTACAAAATATGTGATGGGCTGTAGTTTTCCAATCCCTGGCATAGAGTACTATTGAAAAGTCTAGTAAAGTGAGAACTGAAAATTGTTCAAGTGATTTAGCTTCAGTAAAACCACTGTTGCCCTTATTAAGATTATTTTCAGTTAATTGTTGGGATCAAAACTCCTATTGGTATTTATTGAAGAGAGAATGGAGCTTGGGAAGTGTTAGTCATTTATAATTTGCTCTTTTCTTATAATATTTAATATTTAGGAAAAATACAACATTAGTAAAAATGAAGTACAGGGCTAGGGAAAATTTGTTTTATTTGTATTAAAAAAAAAAACAAACTAGAATGAGCAGAAGAATCCAGGAGAATGTAATAGAAAGTCCCCTAAAAAACAGAGTTGGAAGAGACCCAGAATAATATCAATAATTTGGTTTTTGGACACTTCTTTTGCAAGGAGGATAGTGAGGTGATGGCACTTACGGCGAGTTTCTTAGTTAGATGAGAAGATGGTGGTATTTGCTTCTGATAACTTCTTTCCCTCTCTCTCTTTTTTAATGAAAAACCACAAAAAGTTTACTGTCAGTGAGGGACAGGTTGGGGAAAAAGGAACAAAAGAGAAATCAGATATTTGAAAAACTTATACCGTGTATACCATATTTCTATTAATTATTCTTCCATTGTTTGGAACATTTAGGGTATTCACTGTCTTCCAATATTTTAAAAAAGTGATATGTTGAACTGCCTTTGAAACAAAATAATTCTATTTATAGTCATTTCCTTAGGGTTATCAGAATTGGAAAATGTTTTCTGCTTTTTGTTTTTTCTTTTCTTAAAGAATTATTTTTATTTTAAAACTAATACATTACTTATTGAAAATTAGAGAAAATCTTATAATGATGGTGTTGTCTAAGAATGCTGCAATTTACTAAATAATCTAGTGTAAATAACTAAATTAGAATTAATAAAACTTCTATTTCCTTAAAATTGAAATACAAACACCACCAGTGGATTATGTAGAGTATGTGTGTCTGTGCATAGAATAGAGGTTAGCACATATAATTCTGGGGTTTAATGTTAGCTCAGTGTGAAAGAATCCAAAGTGAAAGCAGCTCTCTGACATAATTAATCTTCCTTACCAGGATTTTGAATTAATGAAGTTTAGATGAATTCCTTCAATCTATAGCAAATGTCCTCACAGCTATCATTAAGAAAGCTATTGGTAGGAAAATTAGAAGGCAAGATTCACTGATTAATCCTACAAATAATTAATATTTTTATTTTCCAAAGAAAATTAATGAATCTAAAAAATGTTTACATCTTTTTTAGGCTAAAGAATTTGATCTGGCTTGATGAGTTAATCAATCTACTTGTTAATTCTTTTTTAAAAAGATTTCGTTTATTTATTTTTAGAGAAAGGGAAAGGGAGGGAGAGAAAGACGGAGAGAAACATTGATATACAGAGATACCTAGATTGGTCGCCTCTCATATACCCCTAACTGAGGTCCTGGCTCAAAACCTAGGCATGTGCTCTGACTGGGAATTGAACCAGCGACCCTTCAGTTCACAGGTCAGCACTCAATCCACTAAGCCACCCCAGCCAGGGCAATTCTTTAATAAAAAAGCAGATTTTTTGTTTCTGCCAAATTGAATTCATTCAGTCTTTTACTTATTCATTCAGTCAACATGTACTGAACATGTACCATGTGCCACGTCCTCAAATTTTTACCATGGAGACACAGAGGGGTAAAATTATCCTCTCCGTAAGATGCCTATGTTTTGTACGTAAGAGAGGTGCACAAACAGATAATTCCTAACAGTGTGTTCAGAACTGTTATAGAAATACGCACAAGGCATCATGAAAGCTTTAAGGAAGGGGTCCAGGGGGAAAATGGGCCAGAAATAATCCCTGTATGCAGGGATATGTGGTGCGTGGGCCAAGCTTTATGGAATGAGGAAGCTCATGAACTGAGGAGTGTAAATGGTATTAGAATGCAGAATAACTTTCTACATTTAACTTAAGAGAGCCTCAGTTGACCATGATATAATGAAAATGGCTTGTTCGTTTTTCAAATCTATAATTATTTGAACATTCCCCTAGTAACATACCTATAAGAAATTAATTACCTTTAACATGGCCTCCCAGTTATGGACAAAGATTTTTCTGGGTATTTTCTCCCATTTTTCTCTAGAAGACATTTCTCAGATTCTTCCACTTAACCATCCATCCTAGATTGTTGCTGCAGTCTTCTTGCTGGTCTCTCTAGGCCACTCATGTCTCCTCCTAAGTCACTGTTTATGGGGTGATGGAGCATCTCCCAAAGCGCAGATTCGACTGCTTCTTATCCTTATTTAAAACTGCACATTGGGTATCATTAGTATAACCTGGATCCTCAGCGAATTTCCATGCCTATTCTTCCCTCTGTGGGTATGAGATGAAGGCAATGTTACCTATTATTCACACACTTTCTACTTAAAATATTTACTAAAAAAATAAACTTTATTCCTTTTTCTTGTATGACACACAAAAATGGAACATATAAAAGCCCTTTATCTTTCCTCACTTATCAATACATCCTGGAGATTGTTCCATATCCGTTGATGCAGATGTTTTACATTGTTTCTTGCAGCTGCCATAGTATTTCATTGCATGACTGCAGCTCATTCAACCCGACCTCTACTCATGGATATCTTAGCTTCTAATTTTATTCTATTACAATCAGTACCTCAATAAACAATTTGGGCCATATTTGATGAGGTACATCTTCTGTGTAGTTAGAAGCGGGTTGGGTTGTTTTCCTATGTAGTCTTGCTAGATATTGCCAAATTCTCTTCCACAGTTTATCTCATCTTTTCAATTTTAGCATCAGCATAGGACAGAGCCTACACACTCATCAAAACTGCAAGTAAAGAAATGCTTTCAGATTTTTGTCAATCTTGTAGTTGAGAAATGCTGTCTCTTGTGGTTTTCATTTATTTATTTTTTCTTATCAATGAAGTTGTGCATCTTTTCATGTAGTTAAGACTTGAGTGCCTTTTTTTCTTATAAAATACCTATTTATGATTTTTTGTCCATTTTTCCTATCGTCTTTTCCCAGGTTGTCCATTTTGGTGCTTTTCTTGATTTCTAAGGGTCCTTGCTATATTTAGCAGATCAGTCTTTTGTCTGTGATATAGGTTGTAAATATGTTAACACTGTGTCATTTGCCTTTGGTTATGTGTAACTTTTGCCACTGAAAGATTTATTTTATTTTTATGTGATTTAAGTAATCAATCTTTCATTGTATTGTTTTTGATTTTGGTCATTTTTTTAGACATTTATGCCTGGATTATAAATCAAAATTTACTCATTATTTTCTATAACTTGTATGGTTTCATTTTTACATTTGGCTATTCTGAGTATAGTTTGAGATATGGATCCAACTTATTTTTTTCTCAATGATCCGTGATGGTCATGGCAGCATTTTATATTTGTGCATTTTTGCGAAGTAAACACTCAAAGGATATATTAGGGACAAGATATATCAGGATAGGGATAGGTAAGAATGCAATGGAGAGGCTATGTATAGCAGTGACTTTATGCTGTATATATATTCTTGTATTACTTTTATCTTAAACTCTGCAAATGTTTTACATAATCAAAATTAAATAAAAATGGACAAATAAAATTCTTAAATTGAATATAAAATTTAAAAAAGTGAAATAACTGTATCAATTGATATCTCAGTTACACAGAGGAAGTATTATTTTAATTAACATTTGAACAGAGCACTCTACTTTTTTGGTGGGATGCACTCTAAAGACAAAACAAGGAAATATTGGGTACCAATGCAGTCACCCGAAGTTACAGAAGAACCAGCTCGATGTGCCTCTTACTGGCCATATTTAGGACAATCTAAACACTTAAACATCTGAAAAGGTAGTGACTATAATTGAATATAATGCACTGAAAGAAATTATCTTTGTACTCACAGTAACACAAAAACAAAAAAAGTGAGAGGAAAGAAAAAAAGTAAAGCTCTCTTACCAAAATCTGCAAGCTAATAAATGGAGAAAACATGGTATAACTATTTTGAAAACTCCAGTGTAATACTTTAAGGTATGCACTATCGACGAATGCTAAGCTCATTGCATTAAAGTGTATTAAACAAGTTATTCACAGATGGCAAAGAGTCACCCACAGATTACAGCTGTAGTTATCTGGCATAATAGTGGAATATCTGGAATATCAGAGAATAAAACTCTAGGTGCTTTTGTTAAATTTTTCACAAAAATGGCCTATTGCTCTCTTCTCTGTGTTTACTGCAATTTGCAATGTGATCATCGCAAGTGCCGTCAAGAAGGAGTATCTATTTTTCCGCCCTTTGAGTGTAGATTGTATTTATGACTTCCTTGGGGTAACAGAACACAGAATTGTTCTTCAGTGTTGAGCGTAGGTCTCAAGAGGCCTGTGCATTTCTTCTCTCTCTCTGCCATGCCATGACAACACACCTGGACTTGCCTGCTGGACTATGAGAGACCACAATTACAGAGTTATCCAGTTGTTGAAAAGCCCCAGATTTGTGAGATACCCTGGCAGAGATCAGCAAAGTCAGTACCAGTCAGCCTGTAACTGGCCACAGGTGCATGAGTGAGCCTTGCCAAAAGACCTAAACCTGGCACACCCAGATCTGCCCAGCTGAACTTCATGCTCCTGCATTTAAGCTAATAGATTTTGAGGTCATTTGTTACAAAGCAAAATCTGAGTGATTCAGACATGGGCCTAGGAGTGTAGAAACATTGGCTTTGGGGCCAGGCAGCTAGAAAAATGATGAGAAATTAATAGAAGCTGTAAAACCGATGAGGCAATTGCTATTAGAATCTGGAAAAATGAAACCCTGTCTTATTTTAATAGTGAAACCATTAGCAAAGTGTTAGTTTTAGTACCTTAGAAAGTTCAAAAATATATCTAATGAACTTGTTTGTCTTATTTTAGCTGCATGTAATAAGGAACCCCAAGGGATATGTGACATAAAGTAACAACTACTAAGCTTGCAAGTAGAATTTAGTGGGAATATAGGCTATTTTCAACAACAGGCAGAGCGAGCTCAGTTGTTCCAGCCAAACCCTCAGACACGAAAAAGAGCTCACCTAAAATTGGCAAGGAACCACGGCTTGCAAGACATGTAACATGAGAATGTTTCTTATCTCTAGTCTTCTCAGCCAGTAAAAGATTTTTGAGGTAGAATACAGTCTAAGGGCTTGGAGCAAATCTGGAGTTTGCCCTTAATACCCTTTGTCAAAAAATATGAAAGAATTAAAGAAATATCTAGAAGAAACTCTCAGAAAAATAATTTATTGGACTCTAAAGGGCACTGCCTCATAGAAAACTGCCATGCTCAAAGTGCTGAGTCAGAGAGACAGAAGCATGTCTTGAAAACAGTTGTAAGGGTGGCTTTTTTCCCCCCAATCAAGTAGAATATACTTATATATTTTAAAACCCACAAAGATTTAAGGGACTGGTAATAGCAGAAACTTCACTAGCCGAGTTTAAAGGGACTCTGATTTTATAAGTTGCATGGGAAGGAATTACTTAGCTACAATATAAATATATTAATATGTTAAATTAGTATATTAGGCTGAGGAAGTTACTCAGCTGCAAGCACATCTATATCTTATATAAAATAAAGGCTATCTCAGAGGGTGGAGTTAAGAACTCAGAGGGAAAAGCCAACTGCATTGAGAGCAATGGATTTGTGAGCCATTGATAGAATTAATGGAGGACAATGGACCAGAGGCCAGTCTCAGGAAGCAGAACGAGATAGTAATCAAGAAACATTTTCTGCTGCAACATTTGAGGATCTGACATTTGTTCAGGGGGAATTTAGAATTGCCATGAATCAGAGAATGCCAGACCCTCCCATTTTTTCCCTTTAAATGGAAACATCTATTGTAGTTTTTCCCGCTTTCTGTTTCATCATCATTTGTTGAGTGTGTGGATGCAAATAATTTGAACTAGATGTAGAACCCAGGCTTTAAAAATGGTGGCATAACTGCATGAGACTTTTGGAGGTGTCAGGTGGAAATGGGTATCTTTTTCACATGGCATAGACATGAATGATTTTGGCCAGAGGAGAGGTTATGGTAGATTATTTACAAAAATGGAGACAATTATTCTCCTTTTATATTTATGCCTGATTGAGCTTCCCATCAAGATATCAGGTCCATTTTCCTTTCCCTGGAGTTTGGGCTGATCTTGTGACTTGCATTTCCCAGTAGATCTCAGCACAGGGTCAATTCTAACCATAACCCGCATGAAGACTTGACGTGTTTTTCCACTTGGTCTCCTGGGTCCCTGCCTGCCCATGAGAACAAACCCAAGCTAACCTGCTGGTGATTAGAAACCACAACAGGCAGAGCAAGCTCAGTTGTTCCAGCCAAACCTCCAGACACGTAAGAGAGCTCACCTAAAATTGGCAAATCCAGCTCGCCCCAATTGACCCTCAGCTGACTGCAGTTGCCTGAGTGGGTCCCACAATAAACAGCTGAGCCAACCCTGGCTTTTCCAGATGAATATCACAACTGACCTGCGCCTGCATGAGGAGATAAACAGTGTTGATTATACCATTAAGTTTTGAGAGGTTTTTTTTTTTTAATGCTGTAAAAAACAACTGATACAGCGTTAAACGTTAACTGCAAATGTGGTGGAAGAGAAAGATAAATAAAAATATGTGTCCCAGGTAATATCACTGGTCAACAGAATCAATGCCAGCAACTACCTTCTTTGGATATTTTATTATATGAAACAAAATCAACCCCTGTAAGTAGATTTTTCTGTCATTTGCAGCTGAATTAATTCCAAATGGATACATCAGTTCTTTGTCCAAGCGTCCTTGTCTTGTTACTTGCCTTGAGCAAATTCAACTAGATTTTTCTAATGCCTTTCTCAATTTACTGATCAAAATAAGTTCTCAGAAGGTATTTATTAAATGAATTGATTAGTGAGTGATTTGGCCACCTAATACTGATGATCCTGGAGTCTGTGTTCACCAAGCAACACTTGTGTCAGAATTTCCTGTGGTCTCAGAGTCATTAAAGCTTAAAAGAAGCTTCTTTTAACCAGGTCTCATTTAGTTACTAGCTTTCTGCCTTTTCAAAAACAGGAATTTAATATATTAGTATATTTATATTGCAGTTTCAGCCTTTTTGTTTTCTGGACTAAAACTGCAAGCTTGTTATTGTTGTTAACATCACATGTGGGTGGTTGAAGTGTTTGACTAAACTATTGATTTTGCTTTGTCAGTTACCAGTTTCTTCTTTAAATTCACAAACTTTTAAACTTAATCCATCAAATAGGATTACTGTATATCAATGCAGGACAACAGCGGGGGTTATCTGCAGAATTCCGAGTGCTTGTGAAATAAGAGCCACGGAAATGCATTGTCTTACTGTTACTGTCTGTTTCCTGTGTCTCCATACATTCTGCTACGCGCAAGGGTGAGGGATTGTTCTATTATACAAGAATGACTCTAAAAAAACAAAAGACCCAGAGAACCCTGTGATAACCAAATTCAACTTTATTATATCCCATATAACCAAGTTTTTAAACTGAGCAAGGCATTTCATCATAATGGTGAGAGGTAGGGACATGAACTTAAAGAAAGTTGGACAAGTCATTTAAATCTATTTTATCTCAACTTTCTCACCTGTACAAATAGGTGGAAAATTATCTATTCCCTTTTCAGGGAAATTCTAAGAAGAAAATGGATAGGAAAGAGCTTGGGAATTATAAGAAACTATGAAGTAGGAATTGTTTGCATTTCACTCCACTAAGTACACATACCCTATCATATGCCTTCTTACATCTCATAAAAGTCTGTGTTGAAGAAATACCAACCTTTAATGAAGAAAAAACAAACTAACACCTTTGTTCCTGGAAATCTTGTTTTCCTATAAAATATTGAATATATGAGATTTGAGATTCTTGCTATTATTATGACCATTATTGTCCTCGTTATTGCCAATTTTTTAATGTTTTTTTCAAAGTTTATCTTTCCTTCAAAGACTATATTTGCAGAACTTCAGGTTACATTTGTATATTGCCATCTTTAATTACTAAATTAGAGTGTTCAATTACCTCGGCATAGTTTCAAGGGTTGCCCTGGGCCCCCATATGCTCAAAATGCCTTGCCTAATGGCATGAACCAGATCTGAGGCGATCTGAGGGAAAGCCACTGGACCGATAGTCATACGTGACCTTAACTGTAATTCTGTCACTTGGAGAGATGCCTCTGGCCCTTGGGTTGGAAGAGAAACTTTATTGATATGAATGTGGAGAATAAAAACTTTAAGAAGAGGAAGGTAACCTCAGTTAAATGGAAGTTGCAAGGAAGTACTGGTGAGATGTGGCGATAATATGGATCATGTATTCAAAGTAAAGACACACATTGAAATAATAAGATAACTGAAAAACACATCTCAAGGTGTCTATCTGTGATGTAGGAGCAAGGAAGAGGTTGTGTATCCATACTGGGGAGACGGGCTGTGAGGGAGAGCTTTTTCATATCAAAAAGGAAATGGTAGAGCTAACAACCAGCTTTTTGTTTCCGTTACATGACTTTAGCTTCCTCGTGAGTGACTTTACCTACAAGAAAAGAAAAACAATAGTTAAAAGACATTCTTAGATTTGTTAGTGTCCACGGGTGCTATTTCAGATAATGAGTGTTTGGTACACTGTGGGACCTTGCTATAGCATCAGGTGGGGTGGTGCAGTCTGGTTGCACGATGAAAACAAACCCAGCTCTTAAGAAAAAAAAACAATGGCCTTTGTCTTCATGGAATCCCAGTTTTGTACATTTTGGACTTGGGTAGGAAATATTCTCAGCAACTAACACAGGGTAATTTATAAGCCACAATAATTTATACCTGTAAGGATTTGAAGAAAAATGTTTTTTTGTTCTCACTGAAGGAGAAATAATTGAGAAGTATTTTTCCTTTTCCTATTTTGTGATCTGAGCCTGATTTCTTTACTGAGGGAAGTCTTTTATTAATACATTTGTATACCTACTCATTCATTAAACATTAATTGAGTAGGTGTTTTATACCATGGTGCAAGGTGTGCAGTGGTAAATAAGACAAAGTATTTCTCCCCTTGTGGAGCTTACAGTCTAATTTAGAGATAACTATGCAAACAAAGGAAAGATCATTTAAGGTAGTGAGGCATATTATGAGTGGTAATAAGATGAATATGACTGTGGGAAGGGAAATTTTAGTCGACAGAGAATTTCTCTCTGAGGAGGTTACATATGCTTTCTGAGCGATACATAGACATTACAAAAATGTAAACAAATAGTAGCTTAAATCATTTTTTTTGTACAAATTCAGGATATCCAGAGGTGGGCCGTTTAAGATCAATGTATCATCAGTTCAATGGCAACATCAAGAACAGAGGCTCTTCTTATCATTTTGATCTTCATTTCTAATATGTTGAATTTTTTCATGATTCCACAATTACTGCTGTACCTCTATGTACCACATATGCATTCAAGACAGAAAGAGAAGGCAACTGCAGTGCCTGTCAGAGCTGGCTACATAATTGATGGGGAGTAAAAAATGAAAACTGTGGGGCCTTTGTTTATAAAGCAGAAAAAAGTGACATTTAAAAGTACTAACAAAAAACAAAGCTTTTGCTTTAAAATATTTTATAAATGTAATAAGGATAATATGATATATGAGAAATAACATAAACACCAACTGCAAAACATATTTTTGTGCCATAAATTAATATAAAACAATAAATACTAATAAGGTGATATCTCAATTGAATATACTATATTTTCTGGCTTGCTTTTCATTTATTAGGTCACCAAATTTATTTAAGAGTAAGTCTGTTTTCAATCAATATACTTGAAACACCAGTGACTCTTGGCAAATGCAAGTTTTTTTGACAAATGACTTGATAATTTTTAATTTTGAGAAGAATCTGCTGATGCAACAACTATTACTGGAGCTCTTAAGAGTATTTTATAGACTGTTGAAAACATGGGAAAGATTTTCGGATGAATTATTTTAAAGTACATCCAAAGTTGGTTCTTGTGTAACAAGTTTTTTAAGATAGTTTTGTGAAATCTAAAGTTTATTTTTAATGTGTATTTGTTCAATTGTATTTTAATGTGTCCTATGACATTTTCTGTAGTGTATGGAGGTTGAACAAGAAACCGAAAGTGGCTTCACGCTTTATCTATTTCAAATGCCTGTTTATAAGTCGACCATTTTATTTTAAGTTAAAAAAGAAAACATTAATTTTAAAATTATCTTCCTCATTAATAATTGATTTCACTGAAGCTTCATTTGAAAACAGTATCCTGTGGAATGCCACAATCTTTGAATTTAATTTGTATTTGATTTGCCAAGTGGACGTAGTTCCCAAACAGGAGATTTTAAGTTCTTTGCAGCATCCAAAAAACTCCCTGGTATGTTTTATTGCAATGTCCATGCATACACTACCACATTGTGATAATTTACTGACAAAGTTTACTGCCTGAGCACTGGCGCTCCTCTCCTGGTGCTGAGGTTGGAGTTAATATTTGTACTGAGGTGCAGTTCAGGGCTCTGGGAAAGATGATAAACTGGCATCACACTGCATCCCAGTACACATCCCCTAAGCCTGCAGATGAAGGTGATGCAACTGCCATCTCTGTTGCCATTCCAGGCCCAGGTCCCTGCCTCACCACCTTAAGCTTATGGTATTCTCATTGTCCAAGGCATGTGTACCTACTGTCAAGTCAGTTGCTCAGGTGCCTGCACTGTCTGCCTTGTCTGCTGAGCCTGTGCTATCACCTGGGGAATCTCTGCTGCTCATGATTGTTCTTTACTGTCATGTTAGAATTCATTCACCTGCTAAATTATTAAATCCCATCAAGTGTCATATATGAGTCTTCTATAAGTCATGCCACTGGGTGAGAAGGTACAAAGTAACAATGATGGGCTTATAAGAAATATTTCCCTTATTTCACTGAAAAATGAATCTGTTGAAAACTCAATGTTATATGTAAAATCACAATGGAGAATAAGGCATTCTGTAAGTTCAAAGATGATGGTGCTATCAGAAGAATGCTAGAAAAGGAAACAAATTCAAGAGAACAAAAATCGGGTTAGCCTAGTGAAGAATAGTCTATTTTTTTAATGCACATGTAACTTGTTATCTTGCTTACATTGTTAATGCGTCTCAGCACTGTAGTGGCTGAGGAAGAAGGAAGATTCATTAATCTTCCTTCTCATGGAAGGACTCATGGAAAGTGGGCAAAGAATACCCAATGGAAAACTAAAATCTTTTTTAGTAATTTTTTTCTTTTATGAAATTTACTTGGGACATAGACTTTCTCATTCTGCAAGCCTGTTTTGAGAGATCTATCTATCCACATACCTGTTCCACAAGTGTTCTCATTACAAATCATGAACTTTTGTTCCTTCAAAGTCCCTGACATCTAGTCAAACCAGTTTCTTTATCTTCCCAGGTAGGGTGAACAAGATGTACCCCTGAAAGCTCTAACCACTGAGTAAATTTTTTATCCCCACCATCTTGAGCCCCTGAATGAAGCTATAATGCCACAATTTGTTTTGGTTAGTTCCAACACATTGTGTAGAGGCACTTGAAAGCCTAGCTCTTCTTTACTACTTCTCAGTTAAGGGTCATGGAGAACACTCATTGAGACCTTGGGTGTGGCTCAAGGGTGGAATAGTAGAACAAAGGGGGTAGGCATTCAAGCAGTGTGTGAGACTTGTTTCTACAACTTGCTTGTGACTTGCTTGGGCCCAGTGTGTTGTATTCCACTTCAACTTGAGGATTGTGTGCTGCTTAGAATGCCTGACTGTGGCTCGGTGGGTCAGATGATTCTCACTTCATGATGGAAAGCCCTGGTTTCATCTTCTTCTGGTACTCCATGATTGGGTGTTGAGTTTCTACCAAAACCCAATAGAAAGTCAACAGCTATTATTCAAAAATAGAACAGAAATATATTTTCTCCCCAAACCTCACATTTCTGTTTTTTTCTCTTGGTGGAGGTTGACCTGGGCTCCATGAAGCATCTTTATTTTCCATGAACACTTTAAGTATCATTGGATCCACTGGATCATAAGGCTAGACTGATAGCCTGAGACATCTGGAAAACATGCCTTGCTTTCGGTCTTACTCTAAGATGAAAATCTCTATTTTCTAGGTAAATTCACCAAAATATCACAGCTAAATGTGAATATGTTGCCTCAAAATGTAAAATGAGCTCACCGAGCATTTTGTCACACTTTTTGTGACAGGTTACAGTGTATGTGTATAGCAACTTGTCCCTTACTTTAGAGAGTGTATTACAATACACTTTCAGATCACTGGACATTCCAACTGTAGCTGAGGTGGCCAATCCTGTATGGCTGTTCCCTACCTTCTGTTATGTGTGAATCCTCCCATGTGACCTATGATGTCTGCTACCTTCTGTTTTCCTAGTTCTTTCACAAGATAGCATCATTATAGTGAACAATGTGATGAATCATATCCTGTCGCTTCTTACAAATAAAATGTGTATGCTTTTCCACCCTGACCCATAGGTCAGCCTTTGAGTCTGAGCACTAAGGCTCCATTGCTGTCTGGATTTCAGCTGGATATGGCTACTAGGAAGTATTGCTGGGATAGTGAAGGTTGGGAGGGAAGAAATCAGGGTGTTATTTTCCCCTGGCTTATCTCTCACTAGACCTTTACTGGTCATGGCTGTATTTCTCTACTGAAGACAACAATGCCTGTGAATGACACTCCCTTATAACTATAGGTCTTATTAATCTCTATCTCCATTTGTCCCTTTAGGTCTGGGAATAATAATGGCTTCCTGCTGTTGTTAACCCTAGGCTACTCCCACATCTCCCTTTGGTTGCCCTTTATCCTATTTAGGTCTTTGTAAATAATACTGTCAGTAAATTATTGTTTCCCAATTTAAGCATGCCATCTGTTTCTTCTTTGCCAGGCCTTGGGTTATAGAACACATGAGAATCCCTTATTGGTGTCCCCTAGCAATTGTTATAGGGAAAAATATCCTCCAGGTCAGTAACTCAATATCAGGATCTAGGAATTATATTGATATGTTCTACAAAACAGCTCATACCCCAAACAGATAACTACAATTACAGTCACTGTCTAATAATTGTATTGTCATTCTTTCAGACCTATCTCTTTTGTTTAACAACCTGGATTATTGCCTCCTGCTCCGGTTTTCAGTGGTAAAACACATTTCTGAAGTTCTCCAGGGATAAGACTTTGGATTTGACATTATATTATGGTCAGATGCTTCCACTTGGCCCCTATTCTATTTGTCAAGAAGCCAATATATATGCCCTGGCTGGTGTAGCTCAGTGGACTGAGCATCAACCTCTGAATCAAAGGGTCGCTGGTTGGATTCCCCAGTCAGGGCACGTGCCTGGGTTGCAGGCCAGGTCCCCGGTGGGGGCGGGGGTGTGAGAGGCAACCACGCATTGATGCTTCTCTCCCTCTCTTACTTCCTCCATTCTCCTCTGTCTAAAAATAAAAATAAATAAAATCTTAAAAAGAAGCCAATATATGGGTTTTACTAGCTATTGAGGATAGCCAGTCCCAGTAAGTACTCTGGATCTGACATATGTACTGGTTCTGTAATAGAGTACATAGAAAATGTTAGAATAAAATAACAGAGAATAATAGAACCAGTTCTTTTTAACTGTAGAATGCAGTGCTATCAAGGAAGCCAAAGAATGAGTGTTATGCCATGAACCAATGTTAAATGAATTCTGAAGAATCTGGATAGTTCCCTTTTCCCACTGCACAATTATACTGGAAAATGGCCACAGGCCCCCGTATATGAGTTTATGATTAAGATTCAGAGTTTTTGTGCTGATGTCATTGGAGACCCATTTTCAAGGTTACCCAGCCACCCCTTTACTCAATAAACTAGTGTCTTTGAATTGGCTCAGATTAGAATATTATAAGAGGGATTATGACTCTCTTTTTGTTGCCCTATATTCATAGGCCTTTTATTTATTTTGATTTTCTCCTCATTATATGTGGAACTTAGGGGGCTGCCCATTTACTTGTTAATTATCCCCCACTAGGATCATTTCACAGCATATCATTCTGGTCCCTAATGCTGCGTTTTTGGCCCCTGTAGAGCCCTGACTGTGGTAATGGCTGCCTGGCTGTGGCCACTCGTGACTGTGTTACTCCCACTGAAATTAAGGGAACAATTTCAGCCACAGTAGTTCCTACTAACATCCCTGACCTTGAGAGAAGATATTGTTTGGACAGGGGATTGCACATGTTAAATCCCTTCCAATATTTATATCTCCCTAAGTCTCTGGAGTCCTTCTTTCATCGTGCATTAGGAAATTGCTGACATCTTAACTTTTTACTGTGGGCCTCTGTTGAACCCATGTATCAGCTAATCAACCAAAGCAACTAATTAGAGCTACTTCCTGCTGCCTGTGCTAAAACACTGGATTCAGAAACAATTCAAATTGTGTTACGGATATATTAAGTGGGATTTAAAGTTATACTCTTTTTCCTTAGCCTAGCACCTTCAGAACCTATTTTTACACACATTTCCAGAATTAAGCAGGCGGAGATAGACAAAGCATTCCAATTCTTTTTTTGGCAGGGGGTATGTTTTCTCTCTTAGTTCTGACATTACTATTGGCCCTTGGAGATTTCTGACACTCGCCTCTATGTCTAGGTTGGTAAGTACTGCAGGATCTTGGATACTAAGAAATGGGAAGACAGAGGATATACTAAAAAACCGAAAAACAAAATGAAAACTCTAGGGGTAAGAGTGTTTATAGGCCCTTGAGAATGTCAGGAATGAATAACTTCATCTGATGGGTATGGAAAAGGGAGCTTGGTCATTGTTAGGGGCCCAGCTCTTGGAGTTGATTGTTACTGGACTACCTCTTCATCCTGATTCCTAGGATTCTGGGTTTTCCCAATTAAAATACTAATTTCCATACATAAGACCTGGTGAGATTGTGGATTTAACACATATTGTAGCTTGCAACCCCCTCTTTCAAAATCTTAGTTTAATTTTAGTTATTTCAGCCCTAACTGCAAGTTTTACATTTACATTGTACTCGTAATAAGTCCAAATTTTCAGTATGTCTTGAGTTAAGGATTACTTTTTAGATCTTTTCTCTTTTATAAATGTACCTAATGCTGGTAGTAAAAGCCATTTCACCCCTCAATCCTTGATTGTTTTATGACTCTTATACTGATTTGTGACCACAATTATTCAATCTTCCTAAATTTTTGTGTTTACTTGGCACTTTAATTCAAATGATAACAGATTATAATATAATTAGCTGCTTTATTAATGAGTACTATCATATGACAGAGTCTGATCCTTTACTTCTTTCTGGATTTTCATAGTGTTAAATTTAAGAAGATTAGATAACCTACCCAAAGTTCGAATCTGAAATTTTAGGGTCACAGAAATTGCTAAAAATTAAGAGAGCTGGTTTGGTCTGACTTGGGTGGGGGTGTGCAAACTTTTCCAATACTGCAAAAGTGACAGGGATTTTTATAATGAGTTTGTGTTTGAGACCCCTTCTCATTCACATGCCACACTACAGAGGTATCAGCCTCTTTTGGGGGTTGGGGATGTGACTACCCAGGCTGATCTACAGGACGCTGAGATCCATAGTCTTTCAGGCCTCACTAAATGGTCCCAGGCCCTTGCTTGGAACTGACAGAGAGGGTAGGTGAAGAGGCTGGGCAGGAAACACCTGGCTTTTGAATAAACAATGAAGGCTTGGACTATAAGTTTCTCAGTGCTGATCACAATGGGCATATAAGACTAGAGTCCCTGCTCCTATTTGTGTAAAATAAGGTAGTTGATTCCTCAAATATAAATAATGATAATATCAAATTATGAATTTAAGGATGAGTAAAATTCTATAAATTTTCTACATAATTATTTGCTTAATTAATTTTTATCTGCAGAAAGCAATGAGGGGCATAATTTAGGAAATCATCTTGCTTGGGTTGAAATTGAAATGATTCTTTCGATTTAATCTGTGATTAGCTATAAGAATATAGCATTTCTTGTTGTTAAAATGATAGGATTTACTTAAAAGGAACTATTTTAAGATTCACTGGGCTTATATTCTATAGTAGGGACCATGTCATGTATTTTAACATACAGCATTTTGTTTAAAACAAAAACATCCACAAAATCCAGGGATTCAATTTTAATCCTGTTATTGTATTTTTCAATTTTATAATTTCCATTTATTTTTAAAAATAATTTGTAGCTCTTTGCTGAGATTTTAAAATTTGTTTCAAGAGAATTCATAAATGATTTTTGAAGCATTTTTATGACAGCTGTTTTAAAATCTTTGTCTGATAACCCATCAACTGATTCATTAAGGTATTGGCGTCCACTCATTGACTTCTTATTCAAGCTTTGATTTACATGTTTGTTGTATGATGAGTGGTATTCGATTGTGTCTTGGACACTTTGTCTATTCTATTAGGAGATTCTCAGTCTTATTTAAATCTTTTATGTTTATACAGAATCACCCCATTTAGATTTAGCATGCAGCACCTGACATGTGGGCTGTGGTTCCAATGGTAGTTTAATTTTTAGAGTCTTTGGAGTGCTGTTTTCATTTACTTGGTTTATCTCATGCCCTTGGCATTCCCACTGGTCCTGATTTTGCTGCCTGAGTGGTGAAATTGTCTTGTCAAGGCTGGCTGCTGAATAATTCTTGTTGGGGGATGGATGTGGAGGTAATCCCCCTATTGGTTCCCTCCCAGGCCCCCTCCCCCCACACTGCTCAGGTGTCTCTGGACAGGTAAGGGGTGATTCTAGAGTGTGTAGACAAAGAAGTTTCCCAGACCAGGCTACTTGTTGTAGCTGGGTGTTTTGTTGTTTTGTTTTGTTTTTGGTCTAATTCTGCCTGCCCATTGTCTGTGCTCTCTCTCTTTCTCTCTCAAAGACTGGGTGAAGAAGGAGTTTGTTTCCTCCAGCTGTTTATAGCTACTTATTTTTGATAGTCATCCCAATTGATGCCCTTCCCTTTGCTGATGGTGTTGGGTTCATCTATTGCCTGAGGGGCTCCTGTGCCTCAGGGAAAAATGATCCCACAGGAGTGGGTGGGGCTTTCAGTTGTTAGGTTGGGGTTGCCTTCTGGAGTGTGGGATGCAAGATGCCCTTGGTCCTTGTGCTGTTCCTCTAATTTCAGGGTCCCAAGCAGCTTGCTTTCTTCTTACCCATCTTTCAGAATTCCCCTTTTGAGCCATTCTAAAGCTTCTAGTTTTGCTTAGCAGGAAGGAGCTAGGAGAAATGAGTCAGTGTCATGTCTGGACCTGAACTCTTGGGGTTGTATTTATCATAACAAGGAGAGAATTTATGCAATTACCCAGGCCACTCAGTTATATATGATGGAGTCAAGGATTCAAACCACATCTGTCTAAACCCAAATTCTAAACTCTCTCTGCTCTAATCAACTGCCAATTTTTAGGGACATATTAATAAAAAACATCCACTAACTAATGGTAAAAATGTCTTTCCACCCAGGACTCATGTTTGGCATCAGGATTCATTTTATTTTAATGATATCTGTTCCCCAATCTCCCTAACATGAGTGACAAATAGAGATTAAGTCATAGACACCTGCATGCTGCCTAAACAAAGGAATGTTATTTTCTTGGGTACCATTCATCAGTGTAATCACCCTCTAGTTTTTCAAGTATCCCCTTTTCCATGGCTCTTGACATTGTATTCCTCTGAGACTCATTTAACACCTTTTAAACCAGATGCCCTGCAGTACCCTTAGCTTCTCAGAATGGCTCTGTGGTGGGGAAACTACTGTTTTTTCCCCATATCTAACCTGAGGGTAAAGAAAGTTGATTACCATTGAGGTGTTTGAGATCCCTTTTGACTGCACAGAACACTGAATCTCTTCTAGAACTGGTTATATAAATAGTCCAGTTACAAGGTTCATTTTTTTTGGAGTGCTTATATATGAAAAAAACAAACAAAAAGATACAAATTATATTTAGGACAGCAAGACAACTTTTCTCAACAAAAATCATTCTCAGGTTAGTAGTTTCATGTATCAGGCCATGGAAGGAAGTAGTAAAATGGATCAGTATTAAGACAGTCTTCAAAAACAGTCCTTTTCATCATAGAAATGCACACTTGAAACCTATATGGCCTTATTAACCAATGTCACGTCATTATATTTAATTTAAAAAAGAATAAAATTTATTATTATGTTTATTCAGGAAAAAAAAGAACAGTTCTGTTTTAGATTAAATTTGTCCTGGCATGTTGCCCCTTTATATAACATTATGGGATACATATCCCTTTATATATCAGTATGAGATACATATCTAATTCCTTGGTTAAAAACTATAAAGAAATGGATTTTAAAACAGAAGCTTGTGAATAGTAGGTGGGTCTGCTAACAGAAGTAGGCCTTCAATAATCCCCCTCTTTCTGTGAAAATTCTAATCTTCAGTGAAGGTAGGCAGTGAACTGAGTTTATAGTTTTGCTTAACAGGGAGGAGTTGGGAGAAATGACTCAATGTCCTAAAATAGTATACTAAGTCCCCCAGCTGGCCAAGAGCACTCTCTCCTGGGGACCTCTGCTTTGGCTGTTTCCATGAAAGATGAAATAAAAATGTCTTAGTTTACGAGCATAAAGCACACAGGTGAGTGGCCCAAAACTTGGCTGTGCCCCAAGCAGGCACTTTAAGTGCACAGTATCGTTAAGTCCAGGCAAGACTCTTAGACTCAGTTAAGTAACATCAGTACTGAAAGGATTTTCTCTGATGGGAACTAGATATCCCCCACTGGCAGCCTGCTTCCTTTTTATTTTTTTATTTTTTTAATTTAGAAGATATACTAGGAAGTGGCAAGACTGCACTTCAGTTCTCTTGGTTTGGAATCCCCCTTCCTATGTTCTCTGTCCTTGAAAGTCTTTTTATTCTTCAGGCTTTAGTACAAATGCTTGCTGAGAGCTCTAGAGCTCAGCACTGCATCTTACTCAACGTTGCACTGTGATGCCAACTTACTGTGGCGCTATGGAGCTGGAATCTGCTCCAGTGGTCCTTATTTCTCAGCACCAGGCCTCCCCGATCCCAGGCCTCTCATTATCCATCATGGATGGTGGTGTATTTTGGGAATGCACATTTTTGTGATTATTTTTATTTGTATATGTTTTTCCCGTAGTTAGTTCAGTTTTTGCTTATTACATTCACAGAACAAAGCACATTACCTGGTACATATTTTGCAATAAGTACGAGCAAACAAACAAATATTTATTGAATATTGAAATCTATTGAATTTTAATACTTTTAAATCAAACTGACTTAATTAGCAGGTCTTCAGTAAAAGTTTCATACTGAGCACATCTGAATGAATAACCGTGGAATATTAATGGAAACTCAAGTGAACTAAAGCATTTACATCTGTGCAGTTAACCTTGATAGGCGTCACTCCTTGGACCTAGTATGCTAAAGAGAAGAAAACCTAACTAATTTCATCGTGGTGTGAATGTTCAACACCATTAAATGTCTGATGACATTTTAGAAAGAAAATCCTACTGCTTTTTTAAGTTTATGGACCCTTTTTTCCTTTGGGACTTCTAAGGCATCAGGGCATGTTTCCAAGAGTGTTTGATTGAAGTTGCTGAATGATTTCTTGTGTAATCTAGGAGTAGTAAGGGGCTAGTTTCTGTGTTTCCCAGCCACAGCAATGACCACTTACCAGTTAATGTATGGTGTGGAGAAAGGCAAAGCCTTTGGTTCCCATGTATTATTTAGTCCAGTGGTTCTTGTTTTTTAATTTCATTCTAATAAAAGTTTAATGACCATGGTTTAACTCCAGGTGATGCTGATAGCCTTGCTTTGAGCCTTTCCTGCTGGGTACAATTGTGTGTGAACCTTGGGGCATCCAAGGAAGTGGTAGGGATTCTGGGAGGACTTTCCAACTCTTCCTGTCCTGCAGTGCCTGGCTAAGTTGAGCTCATTTTTAGATAAAGATGCAGCAGGATCTTTCCAGTTTTTTTCCTATAAAGATGAGCTATTTTATTGGGAAGAAGGATCATAAATTTATCCTTTGCTATTTTTTAAAAAAATTTAACTTTCTGGTTTTCAGGTGCATTGTTTTTTAACATTTCTTTTTTAATAGACAGTTTTTGTATCAGTTTTAGGGTTATACAAATTAAGGGATTTAATTATTATACAGAGATTTCCCACATATCCCTTACACCCACTCATTATAGTATCCCCCGTTTACAACCGCAGTGGTACATTTATTACAATTGATGAACTTACATCAACACATCACTATCCATCAAAGTCCATAGTTTACATTAGGGGTTACTCTTGGGATTGTGCATCCTCGGTACAGAGCAGTTTCACACAGTTTCACTACCCTAAAAATCCTCTGTGCTCCACCGATTCATTTTTCCCACCTACCTAACCCCAGTGAACCACTGATCTTTTTACTGTCCCCATAGTTTTGGGTTTTCCAGAATGTCACATAGCTGGAATAGTACAGTATGCTGCCTTTTCAGATTGGCTTCTTTCACTCGGTGGTATAGATATACCTATTTCTGCTTCAGCTGTTTCCTTATTTTCTTATTCTTGGGGTGATTTCAGTGGGAAAAAAGTTGAGGAGATAGAAGAAGAGTCTGATGCCTATGGCAAATTTGCCATTTAAAAATATTATTTTACCTTTTCTTCCTCTTTTCTGGCTATCGAATAACTAGAATTTATTTTTATTTTTTGAACTTCACTTTAGAAATTATGTTATATTCTTTACCATTCCTACGTTTCTAATTCCTAGGAGCCTCCAAGTGATTAGTAACAGTTTAAAAAGTTAGAATTTACTTATACTAATTATGAAATAATAAATCTAATGAGAAAATATTTATTACTATCCCAATTTTACCAATATTTATCTCATAAGTAGTTCATGTGGATTAAAAGTAATAATATATTTATAAATTAAATTATAAACTCAAATTACTATATAATAGATTGTTCAACAATTACTTCCAAATTAACAAATGAATGTATTCACTTTGCTGGAAATATTAATTACCATTTTTTTCCTTTTTTATATTTTATTTATTTATTTTAGAGAGAGGAAACAGTAGGGAGAAAGAGAGGGAGAGAAACATCGATCTGTCGCCCCTCACAGGCATCCCAACAGGGGACCGGGTCCACGACTCAGGTTTGTGCCCTGACGGAGAATAGAACCAGTGACATTTCGCTTTGTAGGACACCCATCCAACTGAGCCATGCCAGTCAGAACCCATTTTCTTTATTAGAAAACAAAAGGATATAATTAATAATGAACTGCAAAGGTCAATCAAAGCACAGAGGCTCACAACCAACTATAGAATTGTAAAAATCTTCAAATTCTGTTTTTCCATCACAGATCTCAATGATTACACCAGAGGCCGATGCATTGCTAGAACTTGGCAAAACAGTAAAATGGATGAAATTTGTTTTCATCCTCATTTAATATTGTAGTGAATTCCCTACTATTTATTGTTTTTTGTTCTGTTGTTTCTTGGTTGTAACTGATAGAAATAAACTCTGGATTAAGAAAAATAAGGGATATTATGGAAAACACCCTGGAGTCTCTTGTGTCATCACAACAAAGCTGGATATTGAGTCATATCAGGGCAGCTCTGAGAACCTCAGCAGCAGAAGTTCATAGTTCTTTCCTGGCACAACCATGAGTGTGACTTACCTCATGTGACATGGTACATGTGCCTCTTTCAAGTTTTGGGCTTCTGCAAGAGAGTCCCTAGTCATCAGCTTGTTCAGGTAGAAAGGTTACATGGCAGAGACATAATCACCTAGGTTCTCCCCTTGTATTGGGTGTCCATCTCAGAGCATAGAAATGAGTCAGGTAGCCACTCCAAGGGGCACCTGCACCTTCTGCAGGGAGGAAAAGGGATCTACTAAAGTTGATCACTTCTGGTCATGAGTTATATTTGGAAAGTGATCTACCATTTCTTTAGTATTATCCCATTTGAAATGCTAGCGTATACTCTAGAGACCAGTGAAAAATAAATGGCAATCACATCACTGGTAGTTTTCATAGATACAGGATACAGAAAGGGATCTTTGGCCAAGAAGAACATGGTAGAGAGAAGAAGAGAAATATGGTCATGAGAACCAGTAAGTGGAATTAAATGGGCCTTACCCTGATATTACTTGAGAGGCTCCTGGGATTCTCCTGCTCCTGAGTTTCTTGGGTAAAGTATCTAAAAGATAAGATTTGCTACTTGATCCTTGGAAACAAGACTATCCTAGCCCAGGACACCTAAGCGAAAACAGTTGTGCTGATGGGGAGGATGGTGATAAGAATGAACACTTGCTGAGCACTTACTAAAACACTAATCTAGACCCTTTACTAATCTCATCTTTACAATTTGCCCTGTGAGATATTTCAGTTTTAACCCTGACATTGAGCTGAAAGACAATTTCTAGCTGCTTTCATATTCAGCATATTCATTCAAGTTCCAGAGGAAGCACGCATTGGAGGAGTGTATTCTCAGATCTCATTTACTCATTCAGGAAAGGGCTTTGGCATCAGGATTTGTGGGTCAGAAGAATCAGTTTCCCTATTCTAAGTTCACTCTGGAATACTCAGTATTTACTTTATTAAGATGTAAAATAAATGTTACGGGCCTTTAAAAAAACTAACATGCATCTTTATCTACCTACCAGACAAGATTATTTGTTTTGTATTTAAAATATTCCAAGGAATAAAGGCTATGGAAGAAAATGGCCCCAGGAAATATTGGCAAAATAATTGCAAGAGTTATACAATATAAGCAGTTACATGTTTACATGATAATAGCATGTTATCATATAAACATATGATAAAAATATGTAATGAAAACATAAAGTCTGTTGATTTTACAATATTCTTGTGAGTTTGGCAAGGGAAGAACCATTGGCTTTTCCCATAGAGGAAGAGCCATACACATGCTCAGGGTTGCTCACTTGCAAAGAACAGACCCTGATTAGAAATGGCTCACCCAATACCAAATAATACTAATGTATTAGTGGCATCTTAAAATTTATTTTAAACAAGGTGTCTCTCTCCCATCTATTTAGGTGGTGCAGAGGAGGCCTAGTGGAGAGTCATAATTTTTACCACTGCCCAGAGGTAGCAAAACCATTGTCCTTCCTCTCTCTCAGTTGAGCCATGGTGAAGTAGTAAGAAGCACTCCCCACTTCTAAGATATATCAGTCATGACTAGTGGGGAGACAGAGCTCTCCTCATTGCCTAGCATCAGTAAGGAGCCCCTCTCATCTTTGAGCATCAATAGAGTTTTTTTTAAAGGTTAATAAAACAGACAAATTTCTACCAAAATTGACAGAGAAAAAAGTAAAGAAGACATAAATTACCAATATCAGGAATAAAACAGGGGCCATCTCTAAAGTCCCTACAGATATCAAAAGGATAATAAATAATTATTATGAATAATTCTGCACACATAAATTTGATGTTAGGTGAAATAATCCAATTCCTCAAAAAAAAAAAAAACACACAACTACTACAACCTACTGAATATAAAAATGAGTTTGAAGAGCCCTATAAATATTAAGAAAATTGAATTTGTAAATAAGAAATGGCCAAAAAAGAAATCTCTGGGACTAGATAGTTTCATTGGAAAATTCTGTCAAATTTTTAAAGAATTAACACTGTACTACACAGTCTCTTCCAGAGAATAGAAGAGGAAAGAACACTCCCCAATTTATTTTGTGAAGTTACTATTACCCTGAAACTAAAACCAAAGATAGTACAAGAGAAAACAATAAATAAATATCCTTTAAGAATATAGACATCAAAATCTCTAACAAAGTGTTAATAAATAAAATTTAGCAATATATATTTAAAAATTATACACTAGGACCAAGTGGAGTTTATGCCAGGAATATAAAACCAATTCAATATTAAAAAAAAAAAAGTAGTATAATCCACCATGTTAAAAGGCCAAGGATTACATAATCCTATCAATTGATGCCAAAAAAGCATTTCATAGTATTCAAAACTCTCAGAAAAATAGAAACTGAGAAAGAACTTCCTCCATATGATAAAGAACATCTACAAAAACCCTATCCCTAATATTATACATAATGATGAGTGAATGCTCTTCTCCTAAAACTGGGAACAAGGTAAGCATTTCTCTTTCATCACTTTGATTCAGCATAATGCTAGATGTTTTAACCAGTGCAAAAAGGCAAGAACAGGATATAAAGCCATACAGATTGTAAAGGAAGAAACAAAACTGTCCTTATTTGCAGATGACATGATGGTCTACAAAGAAAATCACAAGGAATCTACAATGATGTTTCTAGGGCTAATAAGTGAGTTCAGCAAAGTCATAGAATACAAGATAAACCTTCAAAAATCTAACATGTTTCTATATACTAGCAGTGAACACATGGATGTCAAAATTAAAAAATACAATATCATACAAAATTACTCAAAAATATGAAATATTTAAATGGATTTAAAACAAACATATTCAGGACTTGTGTGATGAAAACTATGAATTACTGAATAAAGAAATCAAGAAAACATATATTCATGGATTTGGAAATCCAGCATATTAAAGATATCAATTCTCTCCTAATTGATCTAAAAGTTTAATGCAATTCTTACCAAATTCCAACAAGATTTTTGTAGATATAGGCAGAATTAATCTAAAATTTATATGGAAAGAAAAAGGAGGTAGAATAAAACAATTTTGGGAGAAATTTGTGTATTCACTTTCAAGACATTATAGAGCTACAATAATCAAGACTATGTAATATTGATGGAGAGTTACAGACATAGCTAGTGAAGCAAAGTAGAGAACTCACAAATACACCCACACAAATATGGTCAACTTATTTTTGACAATGGTGCGAAAGCAGTTCTATAGAAGAAAGACAGCCTTTTTTTTTTATTGTTCATTTACAGTTGTCCCAATTTTTCCTCACATTGCCCTCCCCTGCCCCATCCAAACTCCTTGTCCCAAAGACAAGTCTTACCCCATTGACCTTTTCCATGGGTTCTTTGTACATGTTCCATGTCTTGACCCTTCCCCTTCTTTACCCCATTATCTTCCTTCCCCACTCCCCTCCTGTCATTGTCAGTTTGTTCTTTTTTTTTTAAAGTATATTTTATTGGTTATGCTCTTGCAGTAGTCCCAGTTTTATTCTCCTTTGTCCCCCTCCACCAGTGCTCCCCTTCCCTCCAGCAATCCCCCCTACCTTAATTTGTGTCCATGGGTCATGTGTGTAAGTTCTTTGGCTTTTCTATTTCCCATACTGTTCTTAACAGTCCCCTGTCTATTTTGTCCCTACCAGTTATGTTACTTGATCCCTGCGTCATCTTCCCCTTACTCTCCCTTCCCCCTCCCAGCTGATAACATTCCACATGGTTCCCATACCTATGATTCTGTACCTGTTCTGGTTGTTTGCTTAGTTTGTTTTTGTTTTTATTTTTTAGATTCAGTTGTTGATAGCTGTGTGTTTGTTGTCATTTTAATGTTCATAGTTTTAATCCTCTTTGTCTTAAATAAGTCACTTTAACATTTCCTGTAATAATGGCTTGGTGATGATGAATTTTTTTAGCTTTATCCTGCCTGGGAAGTACATTATCTGCCCTTCCATTCTACATGACAGCTTTACTGCATAGAGTAATCTTGGCTGTAGGTCCTTGCTTTTCATCCCTTTGAACACTTCTTTCCAGTCCCTTCTTGCCTGCAAAGTTTCTTTTGAGAAATCAGCTGACAGCCTTATGGGAACTCCTTTGCAGGTAGCTCTCTGCTTTTCTCTTGATACTTGTAAGATTCTCCCTTTATCTTTAACCTTTGGAATTTTAATTATGATGTGTCTTGGCGTGGTCCTCTTTGGGTCTGTGCTTCCTGGACTTGCATGTTTATTTCCTTTACCAAATTGGGAAGCTTTCTTTCATTATTTTTTCAAATAGACTTCTAATTTCTTGCTCTTTCTCTTCTCCTTCTGGCATCCCTATGATGTGAATGTTGGATCACTTGAAGTTGTCCTAGAGGCTGCTTATACTACACTCATATTTTTTTATTCTTTTTTCTTTTTGCTCTCCTGTGTTCTCCTCTAGGACTTTTGTGGTGTCACTATATTTAAGTCTTTTATCCATCTTGAGTTTATTTTGCTGTATGGTGTAAGTTGGTGGTCTAGTAGCCTTTTTAATGAATTGTGCTGGAGAAGTTGGACACCTATAGGCAAAAAAAGTATACCTTGATATGTCTCACACCTATATAAGAATTAATATAAAAATGGATCATGGCTTTAGATGTTAGATGTAAAACTATAAAACTTGTAGAAAAAATAGAAAACTGTCATAATCTAGAGATTTTTTTTTAGCAAAAGCATAATATACAAAGGAATGTATTGCTAAATTAGACTTTATTAAAATTAAAATATTCAGTTAAGAGGATTAAAAAACAAGCTACAGAGTGGGGGAAATATTTTCAAACAAAATATTCAACATATTCAATAGTATCTAGACTATATAAAAAACTCTCAAAGATCAACAAAATAAAAAATATTCAGTTAGAAAATGGACAAAATAAATGAAGCGACATTCCATTGAATGATATATAGATGTCGTATAAAAAGATTTCAACATCATTAGCCATTAGGAAAATGACAAAGTCACAGTGATATCAGTATACATCTTTTGGAATGCTTAAAATTGAAAAAAAAAGTTATAACACCAAATGCTAACAGGGATGTAGAGAAACTGAATCACTCATACATTGCTGCTGGGAATGTAAAATAGGACTGACACTCTGGAAAATAGTTTTACAGGTTTCTATAAAACTAAACATGCAAGTGCATTGCTGCACATTGACCCTAGAAAAATCTAAAACTTCACTTATTCAAACATCCATACATAAATGTTTATAGCAGCTTTAGTCTTACTTGCCCCAAACAGAAAGAGATAACCTTCACCGGGTGAGTAGTTAAACCAGCGATTTTCAACCCATGTACCATAAGAATTTTTAAAACATGCAATACCTAACTATTTAGTCAGGACCCTGACCTCTTTTTTTGTAGATTATCAAATAAAAAAATTACAACAACAAACACAACAGTAGCCATCCGGCATGCATGAGTCAAAATTATACCTATTGTTTTGTCAGATCAGTAAAAAACATAAAATATTTTTTAGTGTGCCACAGGATTTTAATAATTAGTTTATGTGTGCCATGAGATGAGCAAGGTTAAAAATCGCGAGTTAAATGAACTGTCGTGCACCCACACCATGGAACACTACGGAGCAACAAAGCAGAACAAAACAGCGATGCACAAAACAATGGGGACGAGTCTCTAAAGAAGCGTGCTGAGTGACAAAAAACCAGTCCCCAAATTTTCACACTGCACGATTCTATTTCTGCAACATTCTCAAAATGACTGAAGTATAGAAGTGGATAATAGATTAGGGATTGCTAAGGTTAAGGAGAGGGTGGGGGAGGGAAGGGAATGGATTTGATATAAAAAGGCAACATGAGGGATCCTTGACGGATGGAAATATTCTGCATTTTGGCTTCAATTTTAATATCCTGATTATAATATTGTACTACAGTTTTGCAAGATGTTATTGTTGGGGCAACTGGGTAATCTGTACGTGGGCTTTCTCTATATTATTTCTTACACCTATATGCAAATCTATAATTATATCTAAATAAAAAAGAAAAAAAGAAAAAGCAGATTTATTATGTAGTTCTTTCACTCAAGGAAATAAATCAAACAAACTTAAGTTTCACAGCCCTGGAATTAACTCAGGAGAATCATTTTGTTACTGGTGTTGGGGTTCTTGGGTTCCCCCAGATAGTCAAGAGGAAACCCCAGAATAATTTTCAGATAGATCTTATTAAGCTTATGCACAAGCCCAGGGGCGGCATGCAGAGAAAAGAAGCTCCTCTGAGCTGTCTGGGTGGCTGGTTCTGCTTGGCTGCTTTTATAAACTGGGACAAAGTGGGCTTGTACTCAAAGACAGGCTTTTCATAAAAAGGCGGGCTTACAGATTTTTCCATGTCAGTACAGGAAAAGCAAGAAGTTAGAAGGGATATAAAATTCTATTTTTTTTTTTTTTGAACAGGGAGTGGAGGGGTGGTGGTATGCTTGCAGTGAACTTTTCCTTCTGGCCACCTGGTCTTAATTTGGCTTCCTGGACACCCGGTGTTTTTCCATTCCTGGTTCTAGTCCCTATACTGTCTTCATTTAGGGAGGAATTGACCTTTCTGGTATTTCCCAAATAGTTTCTTTTTATTTTGTTTTAAAATATGTATGTTATAAACTTTACTATTTTAACTGTTTTTCAATACATAGTTCAGTGGCGTTAAATTCCTTCACATTATTATGCACCCATCACCAACATCCATCTCCCAAACGTTTTCATCATTTCAAACAGAAACTCCATACCCATTAAACAGAAAGTCCCCATTCCCCAAAATATGAGATGCTTCAAGAATTTTTATGTCATCCTGTCCAAGGGCCATGCTAATTGTTCTGATTTTAGCATGAGTGCTGCTGAAGCAAGCAGTAAAGCCTTCCTTTTAGTTGGCTGTTTTTTCCCTCCTACACATGATAGTATCGGAGTGATAACTGAAAGACCTCATTCCTGGCAGTCCTAAGATTTGCGTAACATACTATGGTTAGCACAGTCCATTGTGTGAGCTGACTCTTTTGCCTTGTGATGATTTCACAGATATTTTGAAGATTATGTTTGTAAGCAAATTGATTCAATTTGGAAACATTCATTTTCCCCTCTCCTCTTTTCGGTACCTGCTCCATGGGTAACCAGGATGCTCATTTTACTTACCCTAAAATTTTGTGTGCTTGTGAATCATATGGACTCAAAGAAATTCTGAGTGAAACAATATTCCTTAATAATTTAAAAAATAATTTTAATTTTAATAAATTATTTTTGCTAATTTTTATTTCTCTCTTTTAAAAAACACATAAACTTCTAAACCACGTGTTTTTAAAGATTTTTTTCTATACATAATTCTTTTCAAAATACCTTGAATTGTGGAAATATTTAGTAGATTGTATTCTATTCAATTTCCCCAATTAAGTTTGGGATGTATTTTCTAAAGCTTGTGTCAAAACAAAACAAAACAAAACTAGACAAGGGGAGGCTGAGAATAGTATAGGAAGTTGAGAAGCCAAAGAATTGCTATGTACCACACATAGACATGAACTAGAAGGTGGGGGGATAATGGGATGGAGTGCAGGGTGGAGGGGATAAAGGGGAGAAAGAAATGGGACAACCGTAATAGCATAATCAATAAAATATTCCAAAAAATCACAACAAACTCCTCTGACATTGAACTATTTTGCATGATTAATATTCTACCTTGCTGTGAATTTTATTTTTTAAATAGATTATGTTTTGGAAGAATTTTGGATTTATAGAAAAATTAAGAAAAGATTACAGAGAATTTCCATATATCCTGCATCCACTTGCCAGTATTAAATCTTATATCAGGATGACACATTTATTATAATTAATAAACCAATATTGACACATTACTATTAAGTTCATAGTTTATTCGGATTTTCTTAGTTTTTACCTAGTGTTCTTTTTCTGTTTCAGGATCCCATCAAGGATTTCACGCTACATTTAGTTGTCATGTCTCCTTCGGCTCCTCTTGGCTATAGAGTTTCTCAGATTTTTCTTGTATTTATTATCTTAACAGTTTTGAGAATAACTGGTTAAGTGTTTGTGGGATGTCTTGATATTGAAATTTATGTTTTTCTCAAAAAGACAAAAATCAAATGTCATTTTCACCATATAGGGAATATGTGTTAAGTGTGTGAAAATTGGATAAAGGAGATGGTTTGGTGTGTGGGCTCAGGATTGCTTGGCTTACAAATCAAAGGTATACCTTCAGAAATGTTTTTTGCTATCTCTAGGAATTAGCTAACATTGGGAGAATCAGGTCCTCCCTTGGTCCACTGGTCTCAAGTTGTCAAAGCATTTTAAAGCACAGAAACTAGAAAGCATTATTAATCTATAACAACTGATCATTTTACTGTCTCCCTAGTTGTGCTTTGTCCAGAATATCATACAATTGGAATCATACAATATGTTAGATATTTCAGATTGATTTCTTTCCCTTAGCAACATACATTTAAGATTCCTCCAATTCTTGACGGTTGGTTTGTTTAAATTTGGTGAGTTACATTCTTTTGTATGGATGCATAATTCCACTATTTATTGATTCATTAATCTGCTGAAGGATATCTTGGTTGCTTCCAGTTTTGGGCAATTAATGAATAAAGCTGTTATAAACATTCTCTTGCAGATTTTTGTGTGGACATATGTTTTCAAATCAATTGGATAAATATCTAGGAGTACAACTGCTGAATTTATGCTGAGTATTTTTAATTTCATAAGAAGCTGCCAAAATGTCTTCCAAGATGGCTGTACTATTTTGTATTCCAGTAATGAATGAAAATTTCTGTTGTTCCAGATCCTCCTAAGCTTTTGGTATTTTAGTTTTTTGGAATTTAGCCATTTTAATAGGTTTGTAGTGGCATCTTATTGTTTTAACTTGTAATTACCTAATAACAATTAATGTTGAGAAACTTTCGTGTTTATTTTCCACATGTCTGTATTCCTTGGTAAGGTGTCTATTCAGACCTTTCACCCATTTCTTGGGTTGTTTACTTTCTTATTGTTGAATTTTCAGAGTTTCTTGTAAATTTAGGTAAAAATAACTTATCAGTTATGTGGTTTGCAAATATTTTCTCCCAGTCTATGGCTTGTCTTATTTTCCCTGACTCTTTCACCGATGGAAAGTTTTTAATTTTAATGAAGTTGAATTTATCACATTGTCCTTTTATGAATTTTGTTTTTGTTATTACTTCTAAAAGCTCATTCATTGCTAAATCCAAATTCACATAGACTTTGCTCCTGTTTATTTCCAGAAGTTTTATATTTAGGTCTAAGATCCATTTTTAGTTAATTTTTGTGAAAGGAGTCAGATTACTTTTTTTTTTTGCATATGAATGTCTAGTTTTTTCAGTACCACTAGTTGTAAAGATTATGCTTTCTTTATTGATTTGCCTTTGCTCTTTTGTCAAAGGTCAGTTGACTATACAAGTGGGGGCCCCAAACACCCAGAATTTATTTATAAAAAATAGTATATTTAAGTTCAACTGCCTTCAAAGTACTCTCCATTTGATGCGATGTACCTATCCCCTGCTCGAAACAGTTTTTGAACTCATCAATTTTGATACCTTTCAGTATTTCTGCCATTTTTTGTTTCACCTCTCCCATGCTGGCAAAAAGTTTCCCTTAGAGGGCTTTTTTCATCTAGGGAAGCAAAAAAAGGCCACTTGGGGTGAGATCGGGTGAATAGGGAGGGTGGGGCATGGGCATCATGCCATTTTTGGTAAAAAAGTGCTGAACACTCAGTGCAGTGTGGTGTACTCATAAATCACCCACCATGAAATGGGCAAATGTGTTGAAAGAGTCTTCAAAACAAATTTACCAAAGCTGAATGCAGCCTCTCACAACAACACCAGCAGGAATACAGATACAGATGGGTTCCTAGAATACTCACTTAGAGGGGGAAGTCTGTGCTACAAGGGGTCTACCCTCCAGAAGATAGTAACAATTTTGGGGTGGTCTCTCCTCATACTTTTGTTGATCTATTTCTGGGTTCTCTATTCTGTTACATTAATATATGTGTCTATTCATTAACCAGTGTCACGGTGTCTTGATTACTGTAGCTTTATAACACATAGATATTTCAGAGGATCCTAGCATTTAAATTTGTCAGAAAAACATCTACAGAAGTGAGATTTTTAGTTTTTAATTAAGCCTCTGGTATACCTGCAAGGAGAGTTTTCATTAATTATATCACCCTCAAAGCTGCATTTTCCAGTTTATTTTAACAAGTTGGTGTGGCAGGACTTCTAGACAAACTGAATATAAAATATTTTATTAACTTGGAAAAATATATATATTTAACTATATATTTATTTATATATAGTTATATATTATATATAGTTATATATTAACTATACATTATATCTTTATTTATATAATTAGTATAAATATATGGTGTATATATACTAATTATATATATTAACTATATATGTATATCACACAAAAGACTGGTAACTAGAGTGTATAAATATCTCCCATAAATGTATATGAAAATTTAAGTAAACAAGTTTTAAAATAAATAAGGGACATGAATGGGCAGTTTACAGAAGAAATGAGAATATCCAAATAAAAAATGAAACGATCCTTCACTAATGCCTCCGGAATCAAGATTTACAAATTAAAACAACAATAGCATTTTACCCGATTCAGATTCACAGATTCATGCAAATTAAAAAGCCTGATAATACCATGTGTTAGTTGGATTATGGCACAATAGAAAAATTTATAAACTTTGTTGCAGAATCCGTATGACCAATATAGGGAGCATTTTTAAAATATCTGAATATATTAAATATTTGTATTCCCTATGACACAGCTGCAGTTTCACCTCAAAGTATATATCTGAGAGAAATTGTTAAATAGAAACAAAAAAGATTGCTTAAAGATATAATATATTTTTCTATTTTCTGTATCCACTCCCTACTGGCTGATGTTACCTGGGGAATCAAAGGAAGTAGTTATTCCAATTCCCTCTCTTTTCCCAGTATGAACCCTCGTTCTAGGTTTAAATGTCTGGGTAGGCAAACCAGAAGCAGAGTAGTTGAAACTGCAGACATCACAGTCAAACATGCATGTAGGCTTTTTTTTTCCTGTTAACTACATTGAAGGAGAAAATGGCAGATAACTTCAGAAATCATTCCTATTTTTTTTGTTTCATATCATCCATATCATTTTGACAAATTATGGTAGAATATTTATCTATTAGCAAACAATCTCTATAATTATATTGAAAACTTCCATAGTTTGGGGAACCATGGAGAAAACCCCCCCAAAACAGATATTTAGTTTGTCTTCATAAATACTAAAGGGATTTATGGAGACAAACTAAACTTGAAAAAGAGATTGGGTTCATTCTTTACTTCAGAGACACATTTGAAAAATTCATGTTTTAGTGAAATGCCTCTACAGTGTTTAGAACTAGACAGTTTTGGATATTTTAACATTCTAGAAATTAACCTTTCTGAAATTCAATTTCTCTGTAAATAAAATTGCCCTAAATAATGACCACTGTTAGAGTTTTGTGAGGGATATACAAAATTGTAAATGAAGGCATTTAGCATGATGATTAACACAGAATAAGAGTTTGATGAATGTTAATTCTTTTTTTTACAATTTACTTAGAATTATTTCAACATGCAGAGAGTTATAGAGAATGATAGAACAAACAACCATTTAAAAAATTATATCTTGTCAAATTTGCCTCAAGTGATTTTTTAAAATCCTCACTTGAGAACATGTTTATTGATTTTTAGAGGGCGAAAGAGGGGAGAGGGAGAGAGGGAGGAAGAGCGAGAGAAAAATCCACATTCATCAGTTGCCTCCCATGTGCGCCACCACCAGGGGACTGAGGATCTAACATGAAACCTAGGTAAATGCCCCCTGACTGGGGACCAAACTCGTAAACTTTTGGTGTACTGGATGATACTCCAACCAACTGAGCCACCTGGCCAAGGCTGCCTCAAATGATTTTTAAAGAAATAAATCTTTACAGACACAGTTAAAGCTCCCTGTGTCCCATCTCTGACTATATATGTTTATTTGCCTTCCAGAAGTAACTGTTATGTTTATTTTTATCATTCCCATATGTTTTAATTATATATCTAGATACGAATAGCAAACAATAAAATGTATAGATACTGTGTTTTTAACCTTTATATAAATGACAGTGTTTATTTTTATGAATTAGGCAAATTTAAAATCTAATTAATTTTTCCATGTAGATAACAGTTTGTCCCAGATCAATATATTCAATAGTTTATTCTTTTACCATTGATTTGTAATGTCATTTCAATCATTTAACAAGTTTACTTGTTTGATTTCAAACTTCCTTCTGTTCATTGGTCTCACAATACATTCCTATATAAGTATCATATCATATTGAAAACAGCTTTATAATAAACTTTTTAATTTTTATTAAACCTTTTTATTTTATAAGACAAGTCTATCTATATTCTTTTGCATAAAAGAATTTAAAATTATTTTAAATTATAGTAGCTATTCTTATCCTTTAATTTCCATATTAATTAGAATTGGATTATTATGTTTCACATGCACAGATTTCAGACTTTCATTGAGATGGTATTGAATATATGGAATAATCTGGACAAAAATGACTATGACAATAGTGTACCTTCTAATTTATATACATGATATATTTTGATGCATTCTGTAAAAGGGAAACAAAGCTAGACACTTGTTAAAGTCAGAAAGATAGATTTGGCTCAGTAACTATTGTAGTAGGGAAGAGAGTCCCAGTGTAAATCGAGCTCAGCTTCAATCTATGAAGAGGTGACTGGGCATATTAAAGAGAGAATGTGAGAGAAAGAATGATTACAGGCTCCTGGAGAATCAAGAGAAGTAGGAAGATACGGAAAATGAATAGGGAGGTTGATCAACATGATTAGGCCATCAGGGTTTGCTAACTCCCACATATTGAAGTTAGGCTCCTACTCTCCCACTGAGACTGGGGTACAGGAACGCTGTTTTCAGATTTTGGCTCAAACAATCAATAAATTTTTTATGGTAGCTTTGGGCTTTCCCAGGCAGAAACTTAAGGAGAACTGGGTCATCACAGAGATGTGACTTTGAGCCATTAGAAATTATATTAGATTTTGTTCAAGTCTCTTGGCATTGGTGGGTGAAAAAAATTGTTTGTATAGAGATTCAGCAGTCTTTATAGATCAAAGTTGAGGCCTAGATTTGAAGAGAGCTCAAAGAAATCTGAATTTGGTCAAGGAGAGAATCTGTCAATTCAACTATTTTATATTTTTAATAATGTTTTGTGATATTATATATCAAATGGTAAATTTGTAAGAGAGTTAAATATGTAACATTAATAGGATATCAGTCAATTGTTTTCAAAATTAATAATTTTTAAAAACATGTGACCAAATCATATAGAATAAGCTGTCTATTCTAGGCAGAGTAAGAGACTTCAGTCATTATGAGGTCACCTATACGAAACAAAGTTGTATTTTTTTATATTTGTAAAATATTTATTAGTCCATTTAATAATAAGTGAGTTCATTACATGCTAACATAATAACATCTTTATAAAAACCTAATAACATTCTCTGAAACAAAATAATTACTGAAAAGAGTAGTTTTTGTTTATGTTTTCAATTGATATTTTAAAATTTTAATCTTTATTGTATTTTTTTCCATTACCATTAGTCCCTTATTAGCCTCCTCCCCCCACTAGTCACCACACTGCTGTCCATGTCCATGAGTCCTTTTTCCTTTTTGCTCAATCCCTCCACCCCTGATGCCTACTACTAGCTGTCATCTGCTCTCCATCTATGGCTCTGTCTCTGTTTTGCTTGTTAGTTCAGTTGTTTTTAGATTCCACATATGAGTGAAATCATATGGTATTTGCTTTCTCTGACTGGCTTATTTCACTTAGCATAATGTTCTCCAGGTCCATTCATACTGTCACAAAGGGTAAATTTTTCTTTTTTATAGCTGGGTAGTATTCCATTGTGTAAATATCCCATAGTTGTTTTATCCACTCATCTACTGATGGACACTAGGGCTGCTTCCATATCTTGGTGATTGTAAATAATACTGCAGTGAATGTAGGGGTGCTTAAGTTCTTTTGAATTAGTGTTTTGGATTCCTTGAGATATATTCCTAGAAGTGGGATCACTGGGCCAAAATGCCGATCCATTTTTAATTTTTTGAGGTATTTCCACACTGCTTTCCACCACTAGTACAAAAAGGCTCCCTTTTCTCCACATCCTTGCCAGCACTTGTTGTTTGTTGATTTATTGATGGTAGCCATTCTAACAGGTATGAGATGGTATCTCACTGTGGTTTAAATTTACAAGTGAGATGGTATCTCACTTGTGTGATGATTAGTAACATTGAACACCTTTCTATATGTGTGTTGGCCATTTGTATTTCCTCTATGGAGAAGTGTCTATTCAGGCCCTCTGCCCATTTTTTAATTAGGTTGTTTGTTTTTTGGTGTTGATTTTTGTTAAGTACTTTATTAATTTTGGATATTAAGCCCTTATCAGATGTATCGGCCAGTATGTTCTCCCATTCTGTGGGTTGTCTTTTTATTTTGTTGATGTTTTCCTTTACTGTGCAAAAACTTTTTAGTTTGATGTAGTCCCATTTGTTTATTTTTTCTTTTGTTTTCCTTGCCTGAGAAGATATATCCAATAAAAATTTTCTATGAGTGATATTTGAGATTTTGCTGCCTATTTTCTCCTAGGATTTTTATGATTTTGAGTCTAACATTTAAATCTTTGATCCATTTTGAATTTATTCTTGTGTATAGTATAAGAAAGTGGGTTAGTTTCATTTTTCTATGTGTATCTGTCCAGTTTTCCCAAAACCATTTATTGAATAAAGTATCTTAACCCATTTTATGTGCTTGCTTCCTCTGTCTAATATTCATTGACTATAAAGGTGTGGGTTTATTTCTGGGCTCTCTATTCTTTTCCACTGATCTATGTGTCTCTTTTTATGCCAGTACTATGCTGTTTTGGTTACTATGACCTTATAGCATAGTTTGATATTAGGTAGCATGATTCCTCCAACTTTGTTCTTCTCTCTCAAGATTGCTGTTGTTATGCAGGGCTTTGTGTGGTTCCACAAACACTTTTGAAATACTTGTTTTAGTTCTGTGAAATACATCGTTGGATTCTTGATATGAATTGCATTGAATCTATAGATTGCTTTGGGTAGTATGAATATTTTAATGATGCTAATTCTTCATACCCATGAACACAGTAAGTGCTTCCATTTATTTGTATATTCTTCAATTTCTTTCTTCAGTGTCTTATAATTTTCCAAGTAAAAGTCTTTTACATCCTTGGTTAGGTTTATTCTAAGGTATTTTGTTCTTTTTGAAATAATTGTGAATGGGATTGTTTTATTTTCCATTTCTGTTACTTTGTTATTGGCATATAAAAATGGAACTAATTTCTGGATATTAATTTTGTATCCTGCTACTTTACTGAATTCATTTATCAGTTCTAGTATTTTCTTGGTGGAATCTTTAGGGTTCTCTATGTACAGTATCATGTCATCTGCAAATAAACACAGTTTTACTTCTTCCTTTCCAATTTGGATGCCTTTTATTTCTTCTTCTTCTCTGATTTCTGTGGCTAGGACCTCCAGTACTATGTTGAATAAGAGGGGAAAGAGGACATCCCTATCTTGTTACTGATATTAAGGGGAATGCTTATAGTTTTTGCTCATAGAGTATGATTCTTGCAGTGGGTTTGTCATATATGGCCTTTATCATGTTTAGGTATGTTCCCTCTATTCCTACTTTGCTGAGAGTTTTGATCATAAATGGGTTCTAGATTTTATCAAAAGCTTTTTTCTGCACCAGTTGATGTAATCATGTGATTTTTATCCTTTGTTTTGTTTATGTGATGAATCACATTTATTGATTTGCAAATGTTGTGCCAAGCTTACATTCCTGGAATAAATCCCACTTGATCATGGCGTATGGTCTTTTTAATGCATTGCTATATTTGGTTTGTTAAGATTTTGTTGAGGATTTTAGCATCTATGTTCATCAGGAACATTGGCCTATAATTTTCTTTGCTGTAGTGTCCTTTTCTGGTTTTGGAATTACGATAATGCTGGCCTTATAAAATGAGTTTGGGAGTTTCCCTCCTCTTGAATTTTATGAAATAGTTTGAGTAGGAGAGGCATCAGCTCTTCTCGGGATGTTTGGCTAAATTCACCTGTAAAGCCATCTGGTCCTGGACATTTGTTTGTTGGGAGTGCATGGATTAGTGCTTCAGTTTCATTAGGTGTAATCTGTTAATTCAGGATCTCTGATTCTTCCTGATTTAGTTTTGAAAGATTGTGTATCTCTAGGAATTTATCCACTTCATCCAGGTGGTCTAATTTGTTGGCACATTTTTGTATTTTTGTATATATGAAATTTGGATGTTTGTATCTCTTCCCTGCTATACACACATAGGCAGATAGATGGATATATAAATACATAGATGACAGAGAGGTAAACAGAAATAATGTATATTCAAGCATAAAGCAACTGACAACCTTTTAGAAGCTGTAAAGTATACGAGAAAAGTTTACTGAAATTGCCTCCGGAAGAGTTCAGGCACATGATTCTGGGCAGGCAATGTTGTAGACAGTATGTTCTCTTTTACAAAGGACCTCAGAAGAGAGCTACAAGGGTCAAGAAGGAGATGAAAAATAAGAGAAAAACAAAATCTATTAGAGAGATGAAAGCCATATTAGAAGCAACATGTATTAGAATAAAACCTAAAAAGCATTTATTGTAGAAAAGATCATAAGACATAGATAAGAAAAGAGATATAACACTTATGTAATTAAAATACTTGGAAAGGGCCAAATATAATAATATAAAATGTAATGTAATATATAAACTCAAAGAAAATTTCTTTGAAAATAAAAGCTTTGTTATCTACAAAGCAAAAGGGCACATCAACCCCAGAAGATTTTGCTGTAGGAAAATTATTACTGATTAGATAGATAGATAGATAGATAGATATAAAATCTTGAGAATACTGAATTTAAAAGTAAGTGGAAAGCTTTTGTGGGTAGTCACTGAGGCAGACAAAGCAAATTATTTAGAGTTTGGATCTTAGACTTTCTATATTAATAGTCAGTCTGGTAGACAGAAAACAAATTCTGAAGAAATTCTGTGGGAAATACTGTGACCTAATACTCAGATCTTTAGCTCTGTTGTCAATTTAAGTATAAAGATAACAAAATGATATTTATAGATATTTAGTTTAGGACTAAAGCATCTGAGTTCCTACTACCAAAATTAACAAGCACTCAAGCAAACAAACTGTTGAGTCACAAATCCTACCTAAACAGGAAGAGAAACAGTATAGAACTTAGCATAGAAACCATGTTGAAAGCATTTGTGGTGAGAATTTAATCTATTTAGTTGGATATACAAGCTATAACAACTTTGAAAAGTATGTTTTTTAAAAAGAAGATATTTTGATGTAAGCATGGCAATATAAAAATAATGTGTAACAGAAATTTTGTAAGAATTTGAAGAAACATTTAAAAAATTCCAATTTCTTCAAACGTAGCAGAGAATTAAGCAACACAGTAGTTTCCCCCTTATCCACAATTTAACTTTTTGAGGTTTTAGTTAACTGCAATCAACTGTGGCCCAAATATTAAATGAAAAATTCCAGAAGTAAATAATTAATGTTTTAATTGCACACCATCATAACTGTCTCTTCTCCCTCCCTCTTTTTTTAAAAAAAATTATTTATTTTATTTTTAGACAGAGGAGAAGGGAGGGAGAAAGAGAGAAACGTCAATGTGTGGTTGCCTATGGTGCACGCCCCACCAGGGACCAAACCTGCAACCCAAGCATGTGCCCTGACTGGTGAACTGAACCAGCGACCCCTTAGTTCGCAGACTGATGCTCAATCCACTGAGCTACATTGGCCGGGGTTCCTTCTTGCTCTCGTTTTAATTCAACTAAATTCCAAGTTATTTATCATAATACAACTACATAATTTTTAAATAAATTTGTTTTTATTTCTTTTTCTCATTCCTTCTTCCTACCCTTTTTCTTTTGTTTGCTTTCTCTCTCCTTTTTTCTTTCCCTCTGACCCTCTCTTTCTTTCTTCCTTTCTATGTATGTATAAATATGAGAAGTTACTATAATAACACAAAATATTAATAATAATTTATGAATGTCAAGGTTATTATTTTTTAATCCTCACCCAAGGATATGTTTGATTTTAGAGAGAGAGGAAGGGGGAGAGAGAGAGAGAAACATTGATATGAGAAACATTGATGAGTTGCCTCCTGCATGCACCCCAACCAGTGTTCAAACCCACAGCCTAGGCATGTGCCCTCACTGAGGATCAAACCCACAACCTTCTGGTAAAGAGGCGTGACCCAAGAAAACCAGGAGTAATCTTATGGAGGGTGGACCCTAATAGTATAGGTTTCCCCCATTAAGTGAATGTTCTAGGAACCCATCTGTATCAGTGTATCAGCTGGTGTTGTGAGAAGCTGAGTTTGGCTTCAGTGAATTTCTTTTTGAAAATTCCTTCACTGTGTTTGCCCATTTCATGATGGATGATTTATAAGCACACCTGTTCACACCACATTGAGTGTTCAGCAGTTTTTGACCAAAAAATGGCACAGCACCCATACCCCACCCTTCCTATTCTCTTGATTTTACCCTGAGCGACTTCCCCCGCCCCCATGAAAGAAAGTGCTTAAAGAGAAATGTTTTGTTAATGCAGGAGAGGTGAAACAAACAAACAAACAAACAAAAAAATGGCAGAGGCACTAAAAGGCATCAAAATTGACAAGTTCAAAAATTGTTTTTAACAGTGGATAAAAGGTCTCTGTAGGTATATTGCATCAAATGGAGAGTACTTTGAAGGTGACTGAAGTTTAAACATGTAAGAATAAATACATAATTTTTTAAATAAATAAATTCTAATTTATTTTGGATTCTCCCTTTTATAGGACAGTACTCTAACCAACTGAGCCACCTGGCCAGGGAAAGATTATTTTATTATTTTAAAATTTCTTTACTTTTATTTCTAAAACCAAGAAGTAGTATTTTTTAAAATGATATAACAGTACATGAGTTAGATTCAATGTTAGTTTCCAGCATCATCTCTTATATATATAGCATAGTTTGGGTTCCATATGTTGCTTCTCATAATTAATGATGCTAATAGTAGCAGTTTATGGAACTTCTTGCCTGTTTGCTGCTTCCACACACTGCACTAACTAATTAAGTATTAATTTCTATTTGATAGAGTATAATATTCTTTAATCTAGCCTAATTCACACATTTGTTACAGACCCATTGATAATCTACATGCATTAAACCAGTTCTCCCAGCTTATCCCCATTTATTTCTAAGCAGTAACTATTTATATCATATTTATATATAGTTTTGAAACCTGGGTTTTGGTCATAGTACATCTATTCCCTACATGGTGTACATAATGGTTATCTCTAACTTCTTTTCAAGGGCTTTGTTTGAACTTTTTCTCCTTGCTTTTTATCTGCTTCATGAAGTAAGTCCTGTCCATCTTGACCCAACAGGAGCCAGCTTCTTGCCTCAGTCCACCAGCGGGGTCTAGCATAAATACATTTTTTGATAAGGAAGTTTTAATTAAAGGCTGCAGAGATATTGTTGAAGAGCCCTAATCCAAGTTCTGACTTAGGAGGCATGTATAAGTTTTCCAGTTCTCAGCTTTCTGGTCTGTTTAATGGAGGTCAGTATGTGTTCCTTTTAAGGTTGTCACAAGGATAAAATAGTATAACCTACACAGAGTGATTACCATAATGTGAGCTGTAGGGGAAATAAGTTTAACAGTGACTTTCATTTACTCTAAAATAGCAAAAGCAAAGATTGTTCTAGAAACAAAAAGGGTAAATTCTGAGGTGAAAATTGTTCTTTCCAGATTAATGACTTTAAAATGTGCATTTACCTCTGTGTCTGTGGTGAATGAAACCACCTTTTTGATACCTTAAATTACATTTTCCTGCTTCTGAAAGGTATTTCCAATTCCTCCATAGGTAATTTGCATTCCTCATTTTAGTCCGTTTTATTCTATTTCCATAAGACACTTGTTTTCATCCCCAAAATGTGATGAAGAAGTTTTCCCATCACAGAGGAACACAAGCCAACTACAAATAAGAAGATGCTATATATGGCACATGTTTCTTTTGGGAAAATCATTGTCCCATACCTGACTCAACATGTATTTCTAGAAGAACAAGTTGTTCAGAAAGCACATCTATTTCCACATCTAAAATGAAAGTTTTATTTAAGAAGTGCAATTGAACTAAATCACACAAGAGAAAGTGGTTAAAGTGCACAGCTTCCATTTTTAAATTTAATACTATTTTGTATATTAAAAAGTAGTTGGGAAATTTTTACTTTTAGTTCTAGACCTACTAGGTAGCTACAGGGCACACGAATATACTTGAGTCCTAGTTTGTTTGAAAAGGCCTTTATACAGAAGCTCTGTGGCTTCAAACAAACAAACCATAAACATTGAACAAACTGCATGGTGCTTTTTGGGTTGAGGTTTTGAGATTTGACCCTGGGGGTCTTCTAAGCAAAGCGACTGTTGGCCGCTATGTTAACCAAAGCAAATTATAAAGAAATGCTTATCTGAGTGGATCGAGAACTAGTTAGAGATAAAGATATCTGACCTGGGGAAATTGAAGATGATGGTGGAATAAGTGGAAGATACACTAACCTCTTCCAAGGACCAAACTGGAATTACAACTAAATTATAGAAAGATCATTCTGAATAACCAACTGAACACTAGCTGGAGAGAGGTATTATAACCAAAGACTTATGGAAGAAAGTACATTGCCACAGCAAGACTTGTAGGAAGAGTGGGGACATGAGAGGGCTGGCTGGACTGCCATGGGCAGCAGCTAAAGTTCCAGAGGGATATGTTAATGGCCAGGGTGTTCCCATTGAGAAGTGTAGGGTCTAAATTTGGTACTGTTCAGCCAAAGCACCAGAACCAGGAAAAGAATCCAAATAGCATCCAGCTATGAAAAAAGTGGGGTCCTGTCAGCAAGAGAGAGAAACCTGAAAAATACACAAAGACATGGAAACTAAATAGCATGTTATTAAACAATGAATGAGTCAACAATGAGATCAAGGAAGAAATCAAAAGATACCTTGAAAGAAATAAAAATGAGAACATGACAATCTAAAATTGGTGGAACACAGAAAGCAATCCTGAGGGAAATTCATAGTATTACAGGTCTATCTCAAAAACAAACAAACAAACAAAAAAACTCAAATAAACAGTCTAACTTCATACTTAAAGGAACTTGTAAAAGAACAACAAACAAAGCCCAAAGTGAGTGGAAGGAAATAATAAATATCAGAGCAGAAATAAATGACATAGAGTCTAAAAAACATTGTAAAATATCAATGAGTCCAAGACCTGGTTATTTGAGAACATAAACAAGATTGACAAACCTTGAGCAGACTCATCAAGAAAAAATGAGAGAGTTCCCAAGTAAATAAAATCAGAAATGAAAGAGTAGAAATAACAATGGACACCAAAGAAAACCAAAGAGTTGTAAGAAAATACTGTGAATGATTCTGAGGTCTAACTCCCCAAAACCCGGAATTTATTTATAAAAATTTGTGTATTTATTCTTACATGTTTAAACTTTAGTCACCTTTAAACTACTCTTCATTTGATGCAATACACCTTTCAGTGTTTCTGCTGTTTTTTTTGTATCACCTCTTCCACACTGACAAAATTTTCCCTTTGTAGACTTTTTTCATCCAGGTAAATCAATGAACAAACAAACAAAATGAGTTGTCCGGGGTTAGACTGGGTAAACAGGAGGGCGGGGCACTGGCATCATGCCATTTTTGGTCAAAAAATGCTGAACACTCAGTATGGTGTGGGTAGGTGCACTCATAAATCATCCATCATAAAATGGGCAAATGTGTTGAGTCTTCAAAAAAAATTCACTGAAACCAAACTCAGCCTCTTGAAACAATGCCAGCTGGTGCACTAATTTAGATGAGTTCCTAGAATGTTCACCTAGTGGGCGATGCCTGTATTACAATGGGTCTGCCTTTCAGAAGATAATTCAAGGTTTTATTGCACCCCCCTTCTACCATATATACCAACAAATTGGAAGACTTGGACAAAATGGATAAATTCCTAGTGACATATAATCTTCCAAAACTATCAGGAAGAATCAGAGATCCTGATTTGACAGATTACACCTAGTGAAATTGAAGCAGTAATCAAAACACTCCCAACAAACAAATGTCCTGGACCAGATGGCTTTACAGGTGAATTTTACAAAACATTCTGAGAAGAACTAACATATCTCCTTCTCAAACTATTTAATAAAATTCAAGAGGACGGAAGGCTCCCAAACTCATTTCACAAGGCCAGCCTTATCCTAATTTCAAAACCAGAAAAAGACACTACAACAAAGAAAATCATAGGCCAATGTTCCTGATGAACATAAATTCTAAAATCCTCAACAAAATCTCAGCAAACAAAATATAGCAATGCATCAAAACGATCTTATACCATGATCAAGTGGGATTTATTCCAGGAATGCAAGTTTGGTACAACATTCCAAATCAATAAATGTAATACATCACGTAAACAAAATAAAAGATAAAACCCATGTGGTCATATCAATAGAGGCAGAAAAAGCATTTGATAAAACTTAGACCCCATTTATGATAAAAACCATCAGCAAAGTGGGAATAGAGGAAATATACCTAAACATAATAAAGGCCACATATGACAAACCCACTGTCAGTGTCATACTCAATGAGCAAGAACTACAAGCATTCCCCTTAAAACTGGGAACAAGACAGGGATGTCCACTTCCACCTTTCTTATTCAATGTGGTATGGCAACTCCTAGCCATAGCAATCAGACAAGAAGAAGAAACAAAAGACATCCAAATTGGAAAGGAAGAAGTGAAACTGTATTTGTATATGATATGATATTGTACATAGAGAATCCTAAAGATTCCAAGAAACTACTAGAACTGATAAGTGACTTCAATAAAGTAGCAGCATACAAAATTAATATCCAGAAATCATTTGCATTTTTATATGACAACAATCAACTATCAGAAATGGAAATTAAGAAAACAACCCCATTCACAATTGCTTCAGAAAGAATAAAATACCTAGGAATAAATCTAACCAAGAATATAAAATACTTGTATTCTGAAAATTATAAGACACTGAAGAAAGAGATTGAAGATACAAATCAGCGGAAGCATAGATTGTGCTCATGCTTCCAGTATAGTGGAAGCATAGATCATTAAAATATCCATATTACCCAAAGCAACCTGTAGATTCAATACAATTCCTATCAAGATTCCAATGACATATTTTACAGAACTAGAACAAATATTCCAAAAGTTTATATGGAACCACAAAAGGCCCGAATAGCAACACTGATCTTAAGGAAGAAGAATAAACTTAGAGGAACCATGTTATCTGTTATTGGGGCAGAATAGTAAGAAGCTAAAAAAATTCATTCCTAGACAAGTGGAATGGGGAAACTGAGATAAGAAAATTACACAAAGCCAAACAGTTTGAGCAACTTACAGCCAGCTGTGAATCACAAGAAATTTTCTCCCCTAATCATGAACACTTAAGTGTGAATGATTTATATCTCTCTCTCCTAACTAAAGAATACATAGCTTAAATCTCCCTCATCTGGGAGATAAAGAACAGAGACCCAATTACTGTCATTTGTCCCAGCTAAACTCAAAGAGAGGTGAAGTCAGGAGAAAAAATAACAAAGAAACCCATTAAAAACCAGATAGACTAAAGATAAAAGTAAAACAGTATAGTGGACAAAAAATATTCCCAATCCCACTCCATGCACTCATTTTAACACATCAGCATATTAAAAATGCACCTGGAAAACTGATGAATATTCTGCTAAAACTCTCCCCTAATATTTTCACCCACAGTAAAAGAGAAAAGATAAAAATTCCTCAGGACAAAGACACACTGTGGGCTTACTTTGGAGCACACCCATTCCCCTTTTGGGGCATGAACTTTATATTTCCTCCTAAACTCTAAGGGTACTAAGAGGACTTGCAACCAGCGAACAGTGGACAGTAGGCAGTATCAGCTTGACCAGGGCTTACACCCTGATCCTGTCTCCAGGGCCCTCCTTTTTTCTCTAATTTCCAGGTGAGCTAACAGCTGTCCTGTCTTGGCCCACTCCTTTCCTGTAACTTTTCTAGAGAGACAAAACAGCCCCACCTAGGCTCTCTCTCTTACTACTTCTACCCTAATTCCTTCCTTTCTTTCACTGCCCCCAACCTAAATAAATGTACTATCAAAATCACTTGGACTCATATTGTGAAGTCCTTCCTAAACAAAGCCAAGAACCCACACACTACAACCCAACCTGAGGCAGACCTGCTCCATGCTGGCACCAATCTGGTAATAATATCAAACTATACTATAAGTCCATAGTAATCAAAACAGCATGGTACTGGAATAAAAACAGACACATAGATCAATGGAACAGAATAGAGACCCCAGAAATAAACCCACACCTTTATAGTCAATTAATATTTGACAAAAGAAGCAAGCACTTACAATGGGCTGAAGATAGTTTATTGAACAAATAGTGTTGGGAAAATTGGACCGAAACACACAGATATGCCACACGTAAGAAATAAATTTAAAATGGACTAAAAACTTAAATGTTAGACTCAAAACCATAAGAATTCTAGAAGAAAACATAGGCAGTAAAATCTCAGACATTGCTCATAGCAATATTTGATTCATAGGTGAGGGAAACAAAAGAAAAAAATAAACAAATGGGACTACATCAAACTGAAAACTTTTTGCCCAGCAAAGGGAAGCATTAACAAATTACAAAGACAGCCTACTAAATGGGAGAGCATATTCACCGATATGTTTGATAAGTGGTAAATATCTAAAATGTATAAAGAAATTATAAAACTCAACAAACACACACACACACACACACACACACACACAATTAAATTAAAAACTGGGCAAAGGACTTGAATAGACACTTCTCCCAAGAGGGCACACAGATGCCCAATAGAAAAGATGTTCAATCTTACTAACTGTCAGAGAAATGGAAATTAAAATCACAGTGAGGTTTCTCCTTACAAAAGTCAGAATGGCTATCATCAATAAATCAACACACAACAAGAGTTGGTCAGGATTTGGAAAAAAGGGAACCGTTTTGCACTGTTGTTGGGAATGCAGACTGGTGCAGCCACTGTGGAAAGCAGTATGGAGATACCTCAAAAAATTAAAAACAGGATTACCTTATGACCCAGCAATTCCACTTCTTAGAATTTATCCTAAGAAACCCAAACACTAATTCAGAAGAACATAAGCACCTCTATGTTCACTGCAGCATTATTTACAATAGCCAAGACATGGAAGCAGCCCAAGTGTCCATCAGTAGGTGAGTGGATAAAACAACTGTGGGACATTTAAACAATGGAATACTACATAGCCATAAAAAAGAAGAAAATTTTACCCTATGCAACAGCATGAATGGACCTGGAGAACATTATGCTATGTGAAACAAGCCAGTCAGTGAAAGACAACTATCATACGATTTCATTCATATGTGGAAACTAATGAATAAACTGAAATTAACATGCAAAATAGAGACAAAACCATAAACAGAGAGCAGGCTGACAGTTCTAGTGGAGTGGTTAGTGGGTGGAGGGATTGAGAAAACAGAAAAGGGACTCAGGGACATAGACAACAGTGTGATGATTTTTGGGAGAAGGTAGGTATAAGAGAGATAAATGGTAACGGAAAAAATACAATAAAAATAAATTTTAAGAAAAGGTATCTGAACCAAGGCTATGTATTCAGGAAAACTGCTAGACAGAGACCCACAGCCCAACACCTTTTGATGCACTATATAGAGTTTGACCATCTAGCCAGGCATCTTCCACACCTTGCTCTCTAATTCCATTTCCCCCAGGCTTTTCACATTGTTTCCTCTTTCCTTTTTCTATTTCTTCTCCTCTCTTCACCTTTTGCTTTTCCCTGTATGTACACAATGTCTGTCCAGAAAAAGTACAGCCATTGTTAATATAATGAGAACGATTTGAGTGACATCAGTGCAACATGGCATCCAAGGAGAGTGGACGGGAATGCACGTTTGTGAATCATGATGACTTCACTGTTCTAGTCAGTGGGGACAGTAAATGTCAGTGAGTGAGCATGTGTACCATGTGGCCCTCGCATTCAAAATGACTGAGTAGAGCAATGAATCTGCATCAAATTTTGTATTAAGCTTGAACATTCCTCCACGGAAACTATTCAGATGATTCAGAAGGCCACAGCTCTGGGCAACTAGTGACTGGCAGCTTCATCACAACAGCGGTGCATCATATCTCATGCAGAGTTTTTTGGTGAAACATCAAATCACCCAGGTAACTCAGCCCCTCTACAACCCACATTTGTGCCCTGCGACTTCTGGCTTTTCCCAAAACTAAAATCACCTTTGAAAGGGAAGAGATCTCAGACCATTGATGAGATTCAGGAAAATATGATGGGGCTGCTGATGGTGATTGGGAGAACTGTGTGAGGCCCCAAGGTGTCCTACTTTGAAGAGGACTGAAGGATCATTGTCCTCTGTACAATGTTCCTTATATCTTCTTCAGTAAATGTCTCTATTTCTCATATTACACAGCTGGATACCTTCTGGAAGACCTCGTGTATCTTTTTCAAGTATTATTTTTCTCCAAGGTTTCAATAGTCTACTTTTCTTTCCCAATCATTTCTCCCAATTTTCCTATCCTTTCATTACCTCTTCCTATATCTATTTCTCTTTATTCCCTATTATTTTTCTTTTTGTCACTCATTGAATGAGGAGCAGAAGATATACCTACCTTATCATGAGCCAGTTTGTTTATATCTTCATGAAACCTCACCTTACTGTGCAGTTGGAGGTGATCTGCCTCCCTGGATTTCCCTAACTCTCAATCCATCTCTGATTTGTCTTTACTTCCCTCCTTCTTTCTATCTGACCCCTGTGCATTCCCCTATATTATAATAGAAGCCCCTTTTATGACAGAATAATGTCTTCCCCATCACTGTCTCCTTCATAAACTTACCTTGTGTGTGTTACCTGCTGCTGTGTCAGTGCTGAGTCTTGGAAACCCTGTGAATGAGTGATGTCCACAATGTTCTGTCCTCAGGAGCCCTACTCAGCTCCTGTGACTCATGCCTATGACTCCTTTTATTAATGCAATCCATCTTATAGTTGGTCTTCCTCTTGTCCTGGTTCCTTCTATTTTTCCCAGCATTATTGTCTTTTCCAAAGAACCCTGCCTTCTCATGATGTCCTGAAGTAAGGTAGATTCAGTTTTGTCATTTTTCCCTCCAGTGATATTTCAGGCTTAATTTTTTCTAGGACTGACTTGCTTGTGTTTCTGGCTGTCTAGGGTATCTGTAGAGCCCTCCTCCAACACCATATTTCAAATGAATCCATTTTTTTCTTATCAACCTTCTTCACTGTCCAACTTAGATACCTGTATAAAGTAATTGAAAATATAAGGGTGTGGATGATTTTAGACTTGGTCCTTAATGACACATCTTTACTTTTAGTGAATTTTACTAATTCTTTCATTGTTAGTGGTTTATAATTGATACAAAGATTTATTTAATAAATATTTCTGAATGTACATATAAAAATGTGTAATATGGCAATTTAACACATGATCAGAAGTTGCACATTTTTATCAGCTGAGAAAATTCTACAAACAGCTCTCTATATTATGCTAAAATACTTATTAAAAATACATTTCCAAGTAAAAGTTGTTCAGAAAAGACATTATTTACATAGAAGAGTTTATAAGAAGATTCACCACTCTATTTCTCACTAAGTACCCTGGGGTCTAAATGAATGTACTGGTTGAGGATGAGGAGAAGGGAACAAGTCAGATCATGGTATTGGGAGACAGGAGGATATTTGCTCATTTACTCAAAATGGTAGGTGTGGTATAGTCCAAATGATAGTATTTGAAAGGCTTTGATGAATTCACTTTATTGTTTGATTTCAAGCTTCTGATAGGAAATTATATATATATATATGTTATATGTTATTATATATATACATATATATTGTGTATATTCTCCACTTTCTCTTCTTTCAAGGACAAGGGAGAAGATAAATCAGTAAATTATATTAGTTCTGCTGTGATAAGCAAAGATGAAAACCCACCCTAGATGTGTGGGATTTTATGTGATGTAAGCCATAATAAAAGCCAAAATACTGAATATAAACTAAGAGGCCTTACATGGTATTTGCCATATCTCTTTATCCCCACCCCTGTAAGTCTCTGGTCTATTAATTTCTACGATGTCTCTCCCCTTTGTCTACTCCAGTCCTTGTTTTTTCAGTAGTCTATGCATAGGCATGCTTCCATTTTTGGGTTTTGTGCCCTCTGCCAAGAATGTTTTTTCTTGGATGGCCTCATGGCTCCATCCCTCCATTCCTTTAGATCACTAGTCAGAAGTCATTTTCTCAGAGAGGTTTTTCCTCTTCACCTTACCTAAAAATTTCAAACCTCTTACTTTGTGTCATTCTTTTATACTTTCTCATTTTCTTTTTCACACTTACTATATACACCCTACCATTACATGTCAATTTGCTCAGGGCCAGTCTCATGGCTTCATGCTTCCTGCTATTCTCTGCTACCACCTTTGTGGGATTCTTAATAGCTTTTGAACAGGGCTCAACATTTGTGATTTCTAATGGGCCCTACAGATTATGTAGCCAGTTGTGTTCACTTATTTTTAATATTGCTTGACTACCTTCTAGAATATAAGTTTGCTGGAGACTGAGATTTATGTCTTTTTTTCGGTACATTGTGCATATTTGAGAAATATTGGTATAATAATAAATTAATAAATGGAGCAATGGGTATGATACATGTAAATTAAGTAGATTTCTTGCTTATCATTTCCCTTTTTTTTTTTTTTTTTTTGCTATGGCACGAAAATATGTGTTGGAATCGGGGGGAGGGGTTTGTGCTGTTATTTAAGTAGTAAAAGTTAACCAAGGTTGGAGAAATTTAAAAACCAGAACATCGTGAGGTTTAGAAATATATGTTGGAAATCATTGAATTTCTCTGTAGGCCTCTAAAGACACAGGCTCAGGGTATACCTGTAGTATACCTACAGAGCACCTCAGAATGCCCTGGGCTTCTGAAAGCCATAGAAAGCACATGCCACATCAATTTACACCAGGATGGGAGATTTCCCCACTTGGTATAAATTCAAAGACTTACAGTCTAAACTGTTTGAAATGGTGAGCTTCCTACAAAACTAAAAAAAAACTAAAAGAGATGTTTTTTCCTCTTTCTTTTTAAAAAATAAATCATGGTAATATATTTTCCACTTTAATCATTCTTAAATGTACAGTTAAGTGGCATTAAGTGTATTCACGTTGCCGTACCACTATCATTTTAGTACATCTCTAGAGCTTTTTCATCTCCCCCAATTGAAACTGTCCCCTTTAAACAACAATTCCCAACTTCTCCCCTTACTCTAGTCCCTGGCAACTACCATCCTACTTTCTGTATGTATGAATAAAAGTCTGTGATCCATTTTGAGTTTTTTATAACGTGTTTTGATGTGATGCTCCAGGAGAAGCCTTAGTAAATTCCTAAGGGAATGTAAGCAGGACAACAGATGATCCTGCATAAAACATGCACACACATATATTTTGGAAACAAATTAGTTTAGTTTATACTTTTAATGAAGAGAGTGGTGGGGATACATTCTTCATAAAGATGTTTACTAGCAGCTTGTGTAGCTTGGAGTTGGTCTTTGTCAATTGTTATTATTTATTCTTCTGACAAAATCAATAGACCAAGAAACCAATTGCCTTTGCTCATTTAGTTTTCTTGCAGTGGCAAAACAGAACCATCGAAAAAGGGACTACCTTTGTACTTTTAGCACATGCTTACCCTTCTGACCTTTTCTTAGTTCCACAGTCTATTGCATGCATGCACTCCTGCCTCTACCAGGGAATCTTTCCCTGGTTCCTAAACACTTGACGTGAACAACTGATGGATAAGTTTCTCTACCTGTAGAAACTCAGGCACCAACCAGGAGACCTATAGGCTATGGATCCACTCCAGCTGCACATCAGTGTCAGTACAGTTCCACAAACAATGTTTAGATAATTTTTACTTAGAAAATAAAGGTATTTTCTGTTTGAAGAAATAAAATAACTTGAAAAAGAAGATCTCTATCTTTTAAAGAAAAAATTATTTATTGGTATGAATTTGGAACTAACCAAATTTCTTTTAGATACCTGTAATATTGAAATAATTTGTTTTCTTTAAAGTACTGATATTTATTGTGTGATATTTAAGAATTTTATTCATATGACACCTGGCTTGAATTTCTGATTTGATTTATTACTGTTCTATTGTACTGTTTAATTTAGAGTGGTTTGTTTAGATTTTCACATTTGTGTCTAACTATGAGCACTTCCTTTCTGGTTTTGTGGAAACTGTATCAGTTTTAGGGTCTGAAGTGTTTATTACTTTGTAGAGTTATCAGGTAACTTTCCCTGTGCCCCATACCAGGAATAAACCATAACTCTGTGAAACCTTCAAAGAAGAAAGTAGAAAATTCCTCTCACATTGATGGCCTTCATTGCTGTGGATAACCTCTAACAGTTTTCTTTATTTTCTCTATTTCTCTGTTCAGGCTTTCTACTTCTCATTGTATTAATTTTGGTGTAAGTTTTGCTGTTATTATAGTGCTTGCTGGTCTATTTTATAGAACTTGATGCCTTTCATCAACATTTCTAATTTTTACCATAAACGGTGACAAGAATCTATTATAAATTAATCATCTTAACAGTTATGATACCTTCTTTCTAATTTTGATTTCTTATTTTTAATAAACTTAACAGTATTTTCCCTATTTTGTTACACTTTTTAAAAAAGATTTTATTTATTTATTTTTAGATAGAGGAGAAGGGAGGGAGAAAGAGAGGGAGAGAAACATCAATGTGTGGCCACTTCTCACATGCCCCCTACTGGGGGCATGGTCCACAACCCAGGCATGTGCCCTGACTGGGAATCAAACTGGCGACCCTTGGTTTGCAGGCCAGCACTCAATCCACTTAGCCACACCAGCAAGGGCTATTTTTTTTAGATTTTTAAGGAACTATGTTTTGAATATATTTATTAATTTAACTAGCTTCTTGTTCTGTATTGTTTTCTGCATTTCTAAGTATTATTTTCCCTCAAATTTTCTTTGAGTTGCCTTGTCTCCTTTTCTGAAATCTTAGCTAATTTACATTTCACAAAATAAGGTTTTAGTAAACATTCTTCGCTGTGGAAAAAAAATTACATATCTTTGTTTAAAAAAATGCTCACTCTATCTAGGAACCCTGGATTTAATTAAAAGAAGATTAAATGGTTATGGTAACTAGGTCTCTGTGTTCACTCTCTCCCTGCCTTGTAACTCAGGAGTTTCTAATGCATGTCCTGACTGGTCATTATTGCATGGTTATAATGTGTCCACACCAGTGTGATTCCTGTGATTCACTGACACATAGACTCCATGGGCAATACAGCAAGATGATGCCCAGAGTGACAGAGTCAGGAACTATACCAGGACTTGACACTGGTTCCAAGAAGCACAGCTTAGCAGGAGCTTCAGGGTAACATGATCAAGAGTCTCTACTCTGGAGTTCTTGTATTCTGTCAGGTCTTTACCCTGGAAAGGCAGAATACCTGAATAGTCACTACCTAAGTACCTCTCTCAAAGGACACTGGGATGATCTGGAAAACCATGCTTATTTAGTTTTCCCATCCTGATGAATTTTCATATTTTTTGTTGCAATATGTATTTGAGCTGATTACAGTAAAATTTAACTACTGGTCTTACATTTATGCAATAGAGTGGTCATTTTCACCAAGCTGGAAGCCTAATCCTTTGCAAGACTATTTCAAATTAGTTCTTAGTGAATAATGTTAAAGCATAATTTTCAGAAATACAAAATCATGGCTCTCAGACAAATAAAAAATGAGCAAAAGTCAAATATTTTAAATTATTAACAAATGAGAGAACCAGAAGATGAGACTGATTCAAAGAGCATTTAAGAAGCAAGAGTGTTTATAGGGAATTTAACAGAGAAATGTTGAGACTATTGCTGAGCTAGATGTAAACCGTTTACTGTCTAATAGAACATAAATGTGTGGGGGTAAGCTGTGTATTCAGCAGAAATTATTTGCAGTACTACTGGATCAAAATGTTCTAATAAGACTTCAGTTCAAGATGGAGGCCTAGGTAGATATGCTTTTCTACCTCACACAACCAAAAGAAGGACAACAATCAATTTTAAAACAAAACCAACCAGAGCTGCCAGAAAATTGAACTGTACAGAAGTCTGACAACCGAGGAGTTAAGGAAGAAACATTCATCCAGACTGGTAGGAGGGGCGGAGATGGGCAGCCAGAGTGGAGAAGACACATGGTAAGGTGGCGGCTGGTGGACCGGGGGGTCCTGCATTTGAGTGCAGATAAACCGGGAAGAACAACTGGGAAGCGTGACAGACTGCACAACCAAGGGTTCCAGCATGGAAAAAGAAAGCTTCAAAACCTCTGGCTGTAAAAGCCTGTGGGGGTTGTGGTGGCAAGAGAAACTCCCAGTCTCACAAGAGTCTGTTAGAGGGACCCATGGAGTTCTAGACTGTATATAAACCCTCCCACCCAAGAATCAGCACCACAAGGGCCTAATTCATTTGTGGGTAGCAGGGAAAGTGACTGAAAGTGGGATGAGAGCCAAGCAATGTACATTGTTCCCTCTCTGACCCCTCTCTCACATACAGAACTACAACACAGCGACATGAGTTGCTCTGCCTGGTGAATACCTAAGGCTCACCCCTTACAAAGTAACATGTGTGCCAGCACCAAGAAATATGGCCCAAATGAAAGAACAGAGTAAAACTCCAAAGAAAGAACTAAGTGATGAGGAGATAACCCACTTATCAGATGCAGAGTTCAAAACACTGGTAATAGGGATGGTCACAGAAATGGTTGATTACAGGCACAAAATAGAGGAAAACGTGAAGGCTATGCAAAGTGAAATAAAGCAAAATATGCAGGGAACCAACAGTGAGGGGAAGGAAACTGGGATTCAAATAAAAATTTGGAACAGAAGGAAGAAATAAACAGTCAACCAGAACAGAAAGAAGAAACAAGAATTCGAAAAAATGAGAAGAGGCTGAGGAACCTCTGGAACTTTGAATGTCCCATCGTCCAGATCATAGGGGTGCCAGAAGGAGAAGGGGAAGAGCAAGAAATTGAAAACTTATTTGAGAAAATAATGAAGAATAACTTCCCCAATCTGGCAAAGGAAATAGACTTCCAGGAAGTCGAGGAAGCTTAGAGTCCCAAAGAAGTTGGACCAAAAGAAGCACACACTAGGGCATATCATAATTACATTACCCAAGATTAAAGATAAGGAGAGAATTTTAAAAGCAACAAGAGAAAAGGAGAGAGTTACCTACAAAGGAGTTCCCATAAGACTCTCAGCTGATTTCTCAAAAGAAACCTTATAGGCAAGAAGGGGCTGGAAAGAAGTATTCAAAGTCATGAAAGGTAAGGACCTACATCCAAGATGGCTCTCTCTAGTAAAGCTATCATTTAGATTGGAAGGGCAGATATAGTGCTTCCCAGACAAGGTAAAGTTAAATGAGTTCATTATCACCAAACCTTTATTATGTGAAGTGTTAAAGGGACTTATCTAAGAAAAAGAAAATCAAAACTATGAATAGTAAAATGACAACAAACACAGCTATCAACAACTGAACCTAAAAAACAAAAACAGAAACTAAGCAAACTGCTAGAATAGGAACAGAATCACAGAAAAGTAGATCACATGGAGGGTTATCAGCAGGGAGGGGCAGGGTGGATAATGGGGTTAAAGGTACAGGGAATAAGAAGCATAAATGGTAGGTATAAAATAGACAAGGGGAGGTTAAGAATAGTATGGGAAAGGGAGAAGCCAAAGAACTTACATGTACCACCCATGGACATGAAGTAAGTTGGGGAATGCTGGTGGGAGGGGCTGTGCAGGGTAGAGGGGAATTACAGGGAGAAGAAAATGGGACAACTGTAATAACATAATCAATAAAATATGTTTTAAAAAAAGAAAAAAGAAAGAAAAATATGCAAGGAACCAACAGTGATGGGAAGGAAACCAGGACTCAAATCAAAGATTTGGAACAGAAAGAAGAAATAAACATTCAACCAGAATAGAATGAAGAAACAAGAATTTGAAAAAATGAGAAGAGGTTGAGGAACCTCTGGAACTTTAAACATCCCATCATCCGGATCATAGGGGTGCCAGAAGGAGAAGAGGAAGAGCAAGAAATTGAAAACTTATTTGAAAAAATAATGAAGGAGAACTTCCCCAATCTGGCGAAGGAACTAAACGTGCAAGCCTAGGAACTTCAGAGTCCCAAAGAAGTTGGACCCAAGGAAGCACATACCAAGACACATCATAATTAGATTACTCAAGATTAAGATGAGAGAACCTTCAAATCAGCAAGACAAAAGGTGAGAGTTACCTACAAAAGAGTTCCCATCAGACTATCAGCTGATTTCTCAAAAGAAACCTCACAGTCAAGAAGGCACTGGCAAGAAGTATTCAAAGTCATGAAACGCAAGGACCTATATCCAAGACTACTCTATCCAGCAAAGCTATCATTTAGAATGGAAAGACAAATAAAGTGCTTCCCAGCTAAGGTCAAGTTAAAGGAGTTCATCATCACCAAGCCCTTATTATGTGAAATGTTAAAGGGACTTATCTAAGGAAAAGATCAAAACTATGAATAGTAAAATGACAACAAACTCACAATTATCAACAACTGAACCAAAAAAACAAAAACAAAAACAAACTTAGCGAACTAGAACAAGAACAGAATCACAGAAACTGAGATCACATGAAGGGTTACCAGCAAGGAGGGTGAGTGGGGATAATGGGGGAAAAGGTACAGGGAAATAAGCATAAATGGTAGGTACAAAAGAGACAGGGGGAAGTTAAGAATAGTATAGGAAATGGAGAAGCCAAAGAGATTATATTTATGACCCATGGACATGAACTAACAGAGAGGGGGGGCAATGCTGGAGGAAGAGGGGTGCAGGATGGAGAGGGATAAAGGAGAGAGAAAAATGGCCAACTGTAAAACATAATCAATAAAATATACTTAAAAATGTCATGTTAACAAGTAATTTATTGTCTGTAAATTTAATTAGTCTTAAACAATGAGATAAACTGTGTATTTTCTTCCAATCTATCCATGAATGCTCTTTGCCCCTATGATATTGAACAGAAACATCCACATTTTTATTTTCAAGTTTCCAATCATTTTTTCTGACAGTGGGAAACCTCCTAAAATAGTTGATGAGAATGCTCATGTTAAGGCCTTTGATAATTAAATCTTCCCATTTCTAGCATTTGAAAAATGATTGGAAGAGCATGTTTCTTTTGAAAGTTAGAAAAATTACTTCAGCTCACTTGGTGAGAAACATTCTTATTCAATTTTTATGAAACCATGTGGAAAATTATTTAGGCAGCAAAGCAAGGAAGGGCTTGAGAGGAAGATTCATCAGCTTTTACTGGAGAAAAAGAGAATTTTAATGCCATCATGAACTGAAGATTTAAAGACATGAGAAAGTGGACCAGACCAGTAGAAGGATTTAAGTATGTTTATTTTTCTTAGTCTTAGAGCAATTCTCAAACTTTAGCCTATTACAAAAATCACTTGGGGGACAAGGTTTGTTTAAACACAGCTTCTGGGCCCCATCCACAGCAGTTGATCTTAAAGCGTGGTCCTCTAGACTGGTAGAACCAGCAACACCTAAGAACTTTCCAGAAATGCGAATTCTCAGATCCTACCCTATATTGGAAAATTTGGGGCGGGCTTAGTATATTTTCAACCCATAAAGGTGATTCTGGAGCATACTCAAGTTTGAGAACTCCTTCCTTTCAGACTGAGAAAAAGCAAGGCTGTTGAGAAGTACAGTTAACAGCTCACATGTGACAGATAACGCATGGCAATATTCTAAGCACTCTGTAGGGCTCACTTCAAGTAATATCTCATAACAGAACTGTTAGGAAGACACTATCATCATCTACACTGATAGGTAAATGAAGAGGTGAAGTCATCAGCAGAAAGTCACATAGAGAGAATTGGGGGAGCCAGGATCTGCCCCCAAACTCTGTGTTTCTAATCACTGCTCTACCATTTCTTATCTTCTGTGTAGACAATTTTTTTTTACTTCAGATTTGTTCCGGTACATATTAAATTTAAATATAATTATTTTATAACTTTTGTATCTGTCTTAGTACCACTTTTTCTAATACACGCCGTGACATTTCTCAACAATTTCATCCATCCACACACAGGACATCTACAGTATTGTAATGCAGGAGCTCCAAGCTGGGAAGCTGTACTTTTGTTTGTAACGACCTGAAAAAACTGCCTGAAGACCAGCAGATGTGGACATGCCATTTATTACTCACTTTCTTAAAAACACATTTTTATTGATTTTGCTATTACAGTTGTCCAAATTTTCCCCCTTTGTCCCACTCCACCCTGTACCCCAATTCTCTCCAGCAATCCCCTCCTCTTAGTTCATGTCCATGAGTCACACATATAAACTCTTTGGCTACTCCATTACCTATGACATTCTTAACATGCTCCTGTCTATTTTGTAACTACCAGTTTGTGCTTCTTATTCCCTGCACCTTTTCTTCCATTCCCCCTTCCCTTCCCAACTGATAACCCTCCAAATAATCTGCATATCTATGATTCTGTTCCTGTTCTGCTTGTTTGTATAGTTTATTATTTGGGTTTAATTATTGATAGTTGTGAATTTATTGCCATTTTAATGTTTATTGTTTTGATCTTGTTCTTTTTCTTATATAATTCCCTCTAGCATTTCATAATATAATGGCTTGGTGATGATGAACTCCTTTAGTTTTGCATTGTCTGGGAAGCACTTTATCTTCCCTTCCATTCTAAATGATAGCTTTGCTAGACAGAGTAATCTTGGATGTAGGTCTTTGCTTTTCATTACTTTGAATACTTCTTGTCAGTCCCTTCTTGCCTGCAAAGTTTCTTTTGAGAAATCAGCTGATAGCCTTGTGGGGACTCATTTGTAGGTAACTGTCTCTTTCCTCTTGCTGCTTTTAAGAGTCCCTCTTTACCTTTAAGTTTCATATTTTATTATTATTATTAAAGATTTTATTTATTTTATTTTTAGACAGAGGGTAAGGGAGGGAGAAAGAGAGGGAGAGAAACATCAATGTGTGGTTGCCTCCCACGTGCCCCCTTACTGGGGACCTGACCTGCAACCCAGGCACATGCCCTGACTGGGAATCGAACCAGAGACCCTTTGGTTTGCAGTCCGGTGCTCAGTCCACTGATCCACACCAGCCAGGGCATGGCATTTTAATTATGATGTGTCTTGGTGTGGTCCTCTTTGGGTCCATCTTGTTTGGGACTCTCTGTGCTTCCTGGACTTGTATGTCTATTGACATCACCAAATTAGGGAAGTTTTCTTTCATTACTTTTTTCAAATAAATTTTCAATTTCTTGCTCTTCCTCTTCTCCTGGCAACCTTATGATTCAGATGTTGGAACATTTCAAGTTGTCCCAGAGGTTCCTAAGCCTCTCCTCATTTTTTTGAATTCTTGTTTCTTCATTCTATTCTGGTCGAATGTTTATTTCTTCCTTTTACTCCAAATCATTGATTTGAATATATCAAATGTATATACAAATGTATGGACACATATATACATATAGGACATTTCAATTGTTCATTCATCTGTTGATAAACATCTTAGTTGCTCTCACATTTTACCTTTTGTGAATAATACTGCTATAAACACAATGCACAAATATCTAAGTCCCTGCCTCTGATTCTTTTGTGTATATATCCAGAATTAGAATTGATGGATCATATGGTAATTCTATATTTAATTGATTTGAGGTATTACCATACTATTTTCCACAATTATTGCATCATTATTCCCTTCAATTTTTAGGTGAGGCAAGTAAGACAAAGGGAGGGTAAATGACTTACAAGGTTTTTTCCAGTCGGTAAGTGGTAAAATCAGGGTTCTTATTCATGTCTCTTTTATTCCAAAGCCCCACGACAGCACATTATAAGTTAACCTGCAAACAAACAGTCAAGGCAAAGGGCAAACATTATTTTTTAATTGTTTGATTACCTCTAATAATAAAAATTAGTCACCCTATTTATATGTGGAGATCTACTTATGCATACATTTCCACAGCTTCTTCACTTTGGGCCTCTCTTCCCAAGTGAAGACTGGTACTTTTCTTGAGGATGTATAGAAGCCCAGCTGTTTAAATATTTGTATAACAGTATTACAAATATATGCCTAGCCAGGCAGCCTCTTTTTTTTTTTTTTTTGCATGTAGACATAATTAAACAGGCAGATGAGCCCATGAAATATTTAAGACCCCTATATAAACTCTTTAAGGAAGCTGTTCTAAACCAATAAGAGGATGTTAGAAGAAGCCTCATCCCCAGTGTATAAGAGGAAGATCTGGAAGAGTCTGAATGTTCATAGAAAGAGCTGTTTTGGTCACATCAGCAGGAGTCTGAGTACACATTGGGGCCCAGAGGAAAAATCCTCAGTAGGCCTCCCTTTAGCCCGCAAAGAAGCCTCTAGTGTCTACACCCTAGAGGCCTGTGCTCATTTAGATTGCAAACAGCACTTTGCATGGGTTCCAAGGAATGAATTAAATAAACTCAGACTTGAAAGTCAGTTTAACAAGATCTATCTAGTATGTCCTTTTTGCTGAAATTCTTCCAGGGCCATTGGCTCTCTCTGGATGGTAATAGGTGATATTAAGATTAATTCCACACTCATTTTTTGCTAAAGCTTTGTTATAGACCCTGATTACTTGCATTTAATTTTAAAGTAGGTAATAAAAAAAATGCTTTAAGAAAAGCAAAGGCAAAGATGCAGTAATAATAATTGTAAAAATAATGGTTCTATCATTGTACTCTTAAAATGTACCTGGTACAATGCTAACTTCTTTTACATAAGTTCCCATTTTTGGTTCTCACCCTGGCAAAGGAACCATTTTTACCCAATTTTTCTATGAGAAAACTGATGCTCAAACTCACACAGAAAGTAATTGATGATGTTGAATTTTATCTAAGTCCTACACTCCTGGAAAACAGCAAAGATTAAGAAATCTCTTCATTCTTTCCTGTTCCAGGAAATGGTTTACTGCAAAGGAACACCCTCCCCCCTAGACTTAGATAAGACTCCCAGGTGGCCCTCTTGTTTACCTTTGATGAGGCCACACACAGATCCTCCAAATTCTCTTTCTTATCCTATAAGTGATTAGCTGAACTATTGGTATCTAGTATAGACAAAATACTTGTTACCGTGACTTGAACAAACTTAAGCTTCTATCCTTCCCCTGAATTTTGACCTACCCTCAACCTGAACCAGAATAAGGTCCCTTTTCATTGCACCCTCAAATAAATAGGCCTACCTCAGGGGAAACCAGATCTGATCACTTGCTTGATCATGCCGCTACCACTGGCGCCCATTCATCTCGCTTCCCCACACCTCGTTTTTTCTGTCCTTTTCTCCTCCTTGTACAAGAAAAATCCTTGTCTGGCTAAACTTGAAGACATTTATGGATCTCATAATGGGGGCCTTCTCCTTATTTTGATAATCCCTCTTCCCCTATTGCAATAGTTCCTTTCCTTCTTGCAATAACCCTTTGGAATAAGACCTGTCTTTACCTAAGTTCAGATTTATTTTTATTTCATGAAAGTGATATAATTGTAATTAAACCAAGAGTCTGTCTGAATCAAAACAGTATACACAATACTGTGTAGTAATTAAAACTCTGGAAAACCTACATATACATCTCTCACCGCCCCCAAATCCAATTCTTCCAGAACACTCTGTGAATACATTCCTCACGTCTGAGTTACTTCCTCTCTCCCCCATTGCATCGTATGCTCCTCAATGACAGAGTCTTGGCATTGAGTCTGCAGCTAGAGTATCTGCCAGGATAGGTGTTTTCTGGTAATTGTTATTTAGACTGAAAGGACTGTGTTATGGAGAGAATGTCTTTCTTTGGTCCTCAGATCCATATTTCTATAATAAGCCCCACAACTTAAATTGTCAGTCGTCATTGCTTTCACAGTACTGTTTATATCAGCACTCAGAAATGCTTCTGGATACAGGTGGAGTAGACACAACCACTAGATATATAGGGGCCCAGAAGTATACAAACATGCCGCTATTGTCAGCAAATCTGGGAGACCATTGTCACTGCCAGACTATGAATCTGGACAGTTTAAAGGTGTGCTTGTGTGCCTGCACCTACTGCTAACACTGGAATATGCTATTTCCAACTGTCATGCATAAGGATCAGGTCTGGTGTTTCTTTTTGAGTCAGAATGCAACCTTCCCCCATACCTCCAGTTGGAGAACTCCCCAAATGATGGCTTCATCCCTAAATTGGCTCCTATGCCCAGTATTACAGAGCCACTTTAGCACCATTGCCAAGTGGACCAGGAGAGGCCTGGGGAGCCACAAGTGTAGGGGACAGCATGGCTGAAGACAGTAGTAATGTCTGGTCTGTGGCCATCAGCAGTGGGGGTAGCATAAAAACCATCAACCTGGGAGGTCCCAGATTCACCCGAGTGTACATACGCACTGAAGCCCTGGTCATCAGTCGGGATAAAGAGCTAATGAGGGCCTACAGTGCAGCAAGGAACAAGTGACCTTTTTGGTCTAACTTGTGTCCAGGGATGTGTAAACCTTATCTTACCCCAAAACACCTTATTGGGAGGGATTGGGGAGGGAGGATGCATAGAAAGAGGAGAAACTCATCCAACAAGGAATTAGGATATTTTAACTTGGATAATTTATCAAAAAGAGAATGTTCCAGACACAAATAGACCAAGAGGACTTTAATCACATTCTAATCACAGCCCAATCAGCTGCAATAAAACCTTCAGCACAAAAGGAAACAACATAGCTCTTGGTATGCACATCTAAAATGAGTTCGGAAATCACCAGGACTGTCTCTGGTTAAGTGCCACAAACAAGAAAGAATTTAGCAGGAGTGTATGTCCTGAAGAAGTGAGAGCGGAGAACAGAGTCAGTGAAGCAAGAAAGAGAGGAAAGGTTATTTCAAGCAGATGGACAGTAAGTGCAAGGAGGCCCCTGAGGAAGGAAGGCACAGAGAACACGTAAAGAAGGGAAGCAAGGCCAGTGTGATCCTGAGGGAAAGAAGGCACTGTTGTGTGAGTGCCTGAGTGTGGGGCCAAGGGGAATGGAGCAGGACAGAGTGATGTTGGTGTGCATGACATGGAGCTATTGTGCGTAAGTGTAACCTTACAGTTGTCCATGATCAACCATTTGATTTTTTCTCATTGAGTTTTATTTAAAGAAACAACAAAAAAATAGACTTTGTATACATTTGAATTGAGACCACTTCTAATTTCCCATATTTATAAATTTGCAGCTGATTTGATACTTTGGTTTGCTTTTCCCAGACATTTCTGAAGTTAGGAACCAAGGAAGTGAACCACAGTCACCACAACCACTGCCCCTTAAGTAGTTCAAACACTTTTCCAGGCAGAATTAAAATGAACCGTGAGGGGAAAAGAGTGTGCAGGAAGCGGATCTGAGAGCACTTTTCCTCTTTGCCCACATCAGCCTGCATGCGTGATTAAATGCAGCCAAAATCTACAGCTAGCTTTTCACCCACCATACCTTGTTTACCTTACAACTACTTGGACTCTGGTGATTTTCTAATCTTGCATCATTCCTGTATCTATCAGCAGTTGCATCTGATCTGCTACTTTCTGTCCCATAAGTAGTTCCTGTATAAACCATCCATGCCCTCAGTCAGGCCTCCAGCCCCAAATCCTCCTTTCCCATCCTTCCCCAGTTTCCTCTGCGTTTCAGGATAAGTGGCCAAAAAAATTCCTAGGCAGCTTCTCTGGAATGATGAAGGGTTAAAACTAATGCCAGTGTCACACCAGGGGTGTTCACAGCCTCACAGTGGGGCCCTGGCTTTCTATCTGGAATTACGTGTTGGATTAGTAATGAAAAGTTTATCAAGGGTCCGCCCTCTCTTGTCTTTCTTACCTCTCTCTCTACACACACACCCATACACATGTGCATGCAGCATGGACACACATGCACACACAGGCACACTGGTGGTGTGGATTGATTAGCTTGAAGAGGGTCATTCCTAAAACACTTATCTCTAGGAATGGCCTCACTGTTGTGGTCCTGGTGGACAGGTTGCTGAAGAGTAGTCTGTGCTTCCTACCAAGGTTGGTGATTCATTTCTCCAAACACCAGATGTGGAAAGAAAAATTTAAGGAGATTAGCTTGATAGCAGGGAGCTGAGGAATGGGAAGCAAAGGGTCAGATCCTGTCTGTAGTGAGCCTGTCACAAATTGATGCTAGAAAGTCCAGTCACAGGACGAAAGAAAAAAAAATCAATTAAAGGCCACGTCTGAAGGCACTGCAGATGAAAATGTGGAGCAAGAGGCCAGCATGGAACAGGCAGCTACGTAGACCTGAAAAAGCAGGAAAGCTGAGGGCTCGGGAGGACCTGGGTGATGTGCACAGTCCTAGGCACTCCCCAGGGGGGTTTGGAAAATGAGGCATTCTCCAACGGAGGTTAGGGCACAGTGGATAGCTGCTCTAGAAGATAAGGGGCATGACCAGATATTGTAGAGTCAACCGAGAGGGGTTAAACGATCCCAGATGGCCTGAATTAAGTTGAACATTCTCCTCCCTTTGCTTTTCTCTATGGGGATTCTCTAAGCACAAAGTGTTCCACTAACAATACACATTTACTTGCTTCTTAGCCTTCTGTGCTCAGTGGGGACTCCACAGTTTAAGAGATTGCAAAGAATTGCGAATACCCCCAAGCTCAATGGCCTGCACTAAATTTCAGGACGAATGCCTTGAACAGCTGACAACGCACAGCAGCATTTCAGCCTGGAAGGAGGAGTTTGAACAGAGTACAGGGATATACTTCTCCATCCATTTTTCAAGTTACCAGCCAGTTCCATTTCAGAGCAGGAAAAACAATAATAAATAGTGAGCCTAAACAGGTTTACCTAGAGATCTTAATAAATAAAAGTTGGGTGACTCAAAACATACTAGTGCAGGTTTGGAGTCAGTTATGACAGATTGTTTATTTCCATGAAATATAAGATAGGTATCCGAAGCGCGAGACGGCTGAAGCCAGCGAATAGCTGTGGTGAACAGGGCAGTTTGTCTGCATTCAACCCCCAACCCTCCCCTTTGTGAGCTGTGTGACTCTAGGAACATTATTTAATTTATATTTGTTCCTCAGTGTATTGATTTGTAAAGTGGACACAATAATGGTAATTACGAGTATATCTTAGAGTGGCTCTACAAGGGAGCTCTCATACCCCTGCGTGAGGGGCAAGACATGCCTGTAACCAGAACTGATTCAGAGGACCCATATCCTGCTAAAAGTCTTTCCAACCAGAAATGAGATTTGAGTGGCCAGGTTGTACGCAGGAAGTGCGCATTGGTGTTGGAATGTTCTCCTGAATGGGAGGGAAGTCAGAGAGCTAGGAAAAGTTTCATGCATTAGCTGAGGCTCTGCACGTGCAAGTGAAGCAGGAGCCTAGAAGGAATAAACACGAGAAGCACAGGTGATCCTTGGGATCAAGGTTTCCATCTGAGGAGGCAAAGTGAGGCTATCTAGGCCCTGTGAGTCTGGAGTAGGGGAAAGCTGAGATAGGATCAAGGAAGTTTTGTAAGATGAGCTGGAGGGTTGGGACACTTTGTCCCTTCTCTACTTTTGGTCACCTTTAGAATTTCAGAAGTTCCTGTGAAAACACCAGACTCTCTAGTCTACACCAAGGGATTTCCCAGTCTCTTGAGTCAGAGCTTGAAGGCACAGCAGTACCTTTGGGAAGCAAAGGGTGGTGGGTGACATCATCAATCAGAGGAAGAAATGTCTTTCCCCAAGTGAAAGGTGTGCACCACAAGGGCAGAGATCATCCCTTACTTCTTCTTCCTTAGAAATTCTCTTTCAAGGACTCAAATGTGGAAGTGATGGGTTATATTCACATAAAGGCACTTAGAGCAGAAATGTGGGAAGTTTCTAGTGAGGGCCTTCACCAGCAAACCATATTGTGTGCAACTATTAAGTCAACTCTGTTATTGTCTTTCAATTCTAGAATGTTTCTCAGGAAAACAAAACAAAATTAAAATAAAATAGAACTTTATACAAAAAAACAAAAACACAAACAAACAAAAAAAACCCCACATTTCTTCCAGAATGGAAGCTGTGCTAGGTCTTTTCTGGTATTCTGGATCTCGCTGCAGATACTCCATGGGTAAACTGGTCAGGCAGTGTGTCAACAGCTATTTTGAAAAGTGTGATTTCAAAAATAAATTGCATTTTTGTAATTTTTTTGACTAGCTTTGTATTAAATAGCCACTCTTCACACTTAGCCAGGTCATGCAAAAAAAAAAAAAAAAAAAGCCCAGATTTCCAGCTTTCAACACTAAAGATGATGCTGCATTACTTACACTTTTAACATCTCCCCAGAAATGTTAAACTGCTTTGTTTTCATTTTCTTTTCACATGCAACTATTCTTTGTTGTTTGTTGAATTAGGGAAGTCCTAACTTCTGGAAAATCTGAGTCTCCCCAGACCCTCTATTCATGGAAAATAAACCCAGGAGTTTTCTAGCTACTTAATTTGGGGGTCATGGAAAAGTATTGAGAAATACCAGGAACTTCCAGAAATGTGCAGAGATCAAGGTAAGATGTAAAAGGCATAAATTCAGTCCCCTAAATACTTTGAGAAATTTTAAAACTTTTTCTATGGCGACTTGACTGAGAGAAATTAGCTGATACTGGGAGGGACAGGAGCACTGAGGTAAGGGAAGAGAGAAGAGATCAGGAAAGAAAACAGAACAATCAGCTTCAAGAGTCACAGGGGCTCAATGATCCATGACAGAAGCAAGGCCATTTGGGCATGTTTATCCCACCACTGCTATGGACTGCGAGGGGCATAAGAGAGTTCTATGAAGTAATCATTCCCCACTGCCTATTCTTTCAAAACATACATAGCTTAGAGTTCACACAGCTTTGGGCAGATGCTAACTCATCTGTGATGGAATCACACTGGGAATACTGGTAGAAAGATTCTCAAGATTGGGGGTTCTCAGTTCAGACATTAGGTTTACAACTCTCCCACATGACTTGGCTCTGAATGTAGTAGAAATAAAGATTCCCCTGTCTCCCACAGCAAAGTGTTTAGCAAGTCATGTGACCTGGGTAGGGACAGAGTGAGACAGTCAGAACTGTGCCCTGGGCCCCTGCCCAAGGTAAGCATTCCCTCTACAGTTGAATGGACTGAGCTTACATGAGGACGCTTGCGTCTTTCTATCTGAGAAAGCCCTGGATGCCTGCTCACTTCCGTGACAGCCATGCCTGGCTCCAGCACTCATTCAGGGGCTTTGGACACACTTGCTCTCCATGATCTTAACTGACCGTGAACTAAACTTCTCTCCATGTCCCTGCTGGCCAACAACCATGTTTAGCTACTTGCTGTCCCTGTGCTAGTCTTAGCTTCCAGCATGGTTGTCCAGGTCTTGATACCAGGCCTCCTCTCTGCTCCTTAGATTACACTCAACGCACTCAGCCCTGTGGACTGTGATGGCCCTTGCCTGGACCTTGAAAGTGAAAACTTAGGAGATGTCTCACCTCCGAAGGATGAGAGAATGGTTCACACTGAACTCCCAAAACCTGAACACTGAAGCCAGACTGCCTGCCTCCAGTCCCAGCCCTGAAATTTGGGGCATGTGACTTAGCTTCCCTGACCTACAGTTTGCTCATCAATAACATGGGAATAATAATAGCACTTCCCCTCATATTGTGAAATATACTATGAGCACCATACCAGGCACATGTTAAAGAGCCAATAATGCTAGTCTATTTTTATTAATGTTATTTTCCTCATCACACTCTCTATCTTTTTCTGCTTAAATTAAACCATAGAAATTAAGGTCTAACAGATGCAATGTGGTCCAGGATCCATTTTTATCCTTCTGGCCAACCATGTGTTCCCAGAAAAGGATTATGTGAAGAATATTCATTTCTGTGTGTATTTGAATTTCACCAGACAAGAGCCAGAAGGTACTTAATCCACTACACACTATTCCGTTGACGTCAATGTAAATATAGCTGCATTTATTCCCTGGTGAGCCTGGAAGTGCTGCCTGGAAGATCAATCTCCATCACATAGCACAGTTTTGGAAGGCAAGTCTGCTCATAATGTGTACACTTCCTTGGCTGCTGTCTGGGATACCACAAAAGCGTCTCCTGCCTCTGCTAAGGGGAGGCAACCCACAGTGCTTGATCTTTCAGTGATGAGAATTCATAGCAGATCTTCACACACAATATGAGAAAATGACTTAGTGCTGTCCTTTCTACTCATCTGTAACATAAGATGCTGTCAAATGAAAACATTAACAAATTGCAAGAAGATAAAAGTCAATAAACAAAGAAAATTACAATTTTTATCATCTTGAAGGACAATTATGAAACAAGGCTAAATAACTGCCTTTGTCTCTTTTGGTTCAAGAGGGAAACTGCCAAAGAGAGGATAAGCAAGTTTTAACTTTTTCATGCAAAAAAAAAAAAAAAGAGATTTTTGAGAGAGGGAAGAAAAGAAATTGTACTGAAGCTAAGCTGTCGACTTTCAGGGGCAGATATTCTGAGTGAGCATAAGCAGCACTCACACCGAGATGGAATGCCTGCACGTTTACTATTTCAGTGTGGTAATGCTCTGTGTATTAGGGCCTGTTCACAGCCAATAAAAATATCTTACACTTCATCAATCAGCATAGGTGGAGACATTTCTTATAAGGAGAGAGGGATGTCTTTTGAAACCCATGGGCAAGAATGCAGTACTGGAAGTGAGACTTGAAGGTTCTCTTCATATATCCTTCTTATTTCTCTCCTTCTCTGCAGACCAGGTTTCTCCACTTCCAACCACATAATTAAAAACAAAAAGTGGCCCACAGTTCTTGAGTTTTATATTATCAATATTATCTGAACAAAAAGACATGACTTCTTAGTCAACTCTAAATTTTAATACTTAAAGATGAGCTTCTTATTGGCACAGCTTGAGTCAAGTGGCCCAATCAAGTGCTGACAGGAGCAGGATTGGAGGTGTGGTCACATTGCGCAAAATGTCTGATAGGAGATGCCAGGGGCACATTATGGAACAAATACCTCCCCAGCTGTCCCCCAACTTAAGGCACAATATTGCAATACTACTCCAGGAAAAGCAGGTAGTAAAGACCTCGAATTGAGACTAAAGTTTTATTACCCCAGAAGAGATGTGTGTGTGTATGTATGTGTTTGGGTGAACAGCTTTTGGAAAAAAAAGTTTAGTATAAACAAATTATTGTCTACAATATGAATATAAACCATAAATATGTATATGTATAAATATATGTGTACATAAGTGTGTGCTGTTTGAAAAATACATATCATTTTAAAAAATCATTTTCCCTACATTGTAAAGCTTCTGCCAGTGCAATTTATTAGAGCTAGGCAATTCTAAACTATCCTTTTAAGAAAAAAAAACAACCAAAGATATGTAAAACACAAAATCGAATGATTGCATAGTATTCCATAGTATATAGGTTTTTTAAAGATGTAGTATTATCTTAAGAGTTAAGAGGTAATAAACTGTCAAAAGAATAACACCTTCTCAAGGACTAAGTGCGAATTCTCTCGAACTCATGTTATGGAGACATCCCACCTCCAGGTGGATGAATTTTCCCCTCTATTGCTGCTCAGGTAGCCCTTGAAAAGTCCTTACCCATCATAAGCTTTGCTAGATGCTTTTCATAAAATATTTCCACACTTACTTACCTGTTTATTCAGTTGATAGTTTCTCTTGCCCCTTTACCTACCCTATTCTATATTGCTGACTTTGGGAAACATCATTAAATGTTTATCTCTCCAGTTCCATTTTCCACCCATCTCTACCTTTTCTCTGAGGTCTGGATGCTGATCTGTATGGACTATTCAATGTCTTCAAGTAGATAATGCCAAGTGAGCCAGAGATTAGCTCTCTCCTCCCTTCCAGCTCTCCCACACTACATATTAGTCAGCAAAATAACTGTAGTTATTATAAGCCACTAAATTTTGGAGTGGTTTGTTACTCCTTGTTACTCCCCTACAAGTTTAACGAACACTTTGGACTCCTGCGTACTCATCTGTTAACCCATGATAAGAAATAAAAATACATTTAGGTGTAGGCCCTGAACTATCAAAGCACATAAATCTCCACACTAAATAATCCAGGGAACCCCAGCCCTTGTCTTTCCAGTGCCTTATATGAGGACAAGGCAAAGATAAAAGATGTTGACCAAGAACTTCACGATCAAGTAGATCCAGACTTGAGGGCTAGGACAAGGTTTTATATGTATTCAGTGCATGTATAAGGCTGGATGTGGCTGTTTCATGGAATTGGGCAAGGCTAGCCAGGAGACAGGTGTGAAGGGAGGCATGATGGCATTATGTTCATGCTGACCTCAAGGCAAGACCAGTTCTGAAGAACGGAGCAAATTCCTCAGCATCATTTCCTCACATTGACCTACATTTGTGCTCCAACAGCTGTATAAAAAACTATCAGCCTCCAAAATAAATGATGTAGTTAAAGGGGATTGCAGCCATTCAGACTCTTCAATGAAACTGAAGTTCTCTTTAAAAGCAATACCCGCCTCTTTCTCACAGCCTATTTGCTTAAACTCTTAATCATAGTTCTTTATGAGGGACAGAAAATAGTGTGTATGACCTGTTGACTAGTATTAACCTTGTATTTCATATCATAGCAAAAAAAAAACAAAAACAAACCTCTCCTTAACACTGCTGGAAAATGAAAGGCAGTCACAATGCTTATTAGCCACCACACATGAATGATGACTAAAACCAAATATGAATGTAATAGAAATTGTGTCTAAAATTAAATTGTCCTTTGACAATTTTATATTGTCTGCAAGCACATATGGTCCCTGAACTATCCTATATGTTTTGGGAGCAATGATTGATGTGTCATTCAACAAACTGATGTCTTAAGAGACAAATAACTCCAAAAACATATAAAAAAGATAAAGAGAAAATAACAGAAAAAAGTTAATGATCTTTGTCCATTGACAATAAAGCCCAATGTTGTCTTCTAACTTTCCACAGAAAGCTTTGTTCCCCAGATAGGAACGTGGCTGTACTAATGGTGATGGACAGCGAGAAGCATGAACCACATCAGTGTGACCTCTACAGCATTGAAATATAGCTGAGAGTGAAGAAAGGATGTGAAGAAAAAAGGAGGGAGAAGAAAATAAGAGAGGCAGAGAAGAAAAGGAAAAGGGAAAGTAAGAGGAACAAAGAACATTTAGATCCTGTCCTTTTGAGAGGTGCAATTTGCTAGAATAGAAAATAGTGTGAGTTCTTCATTCAGTGAGTCCTGGGTTTGAATCCCATCTCACATTTACTAAGTAACCTTGGGACAGTCACTTTAACTGTATGATCCTGATCTTAGGACCTGTAGAACAGGGTTAATTAAATATTCCATGGTTGTTGTGAGGTAAGCACACAGAGCAGTGTCTGACCTTAAATGTGGGCTGAAGAAATGTTGGCTCCCTTTCTCTGTGTCCCAATATTTGGTTTCTTTAAACTTCTCACTATAGAGGAAGAAAAAAACAAAAAAAACAAAAAACTAGCCAAGATACCTGGTCTTTCCAGCAGAATTCCTAAGTAAAGATTTTGCCTGGATCTTTCTAGTAACACAAAGTTTCCTCCATGGAAAGATTTCCTTTGGAGATGACTCTGTGGAGTCAGAAAGAAGGAGTTACCTTCTCTAAAAGAGAGGGTGAATCATCCTTTCATCTGATGGCCATCAGAATCTGACTAGATCATCACCAGAGCCACCCAGTCTAACCTTTGAGCTGTCAAATCTGGATGGCTTGGTTTCTCAAACAGTTTGGTATTTCACACTAGGCCATATGTGGGCAGCTTACAGCATGTAGACAAAGATTTTCTGCTTGCCCATATTATGCAGAGTTCCTAAGGCTCATAGTCCCATATTGAAATACAATTCACTAGGAACTAATACTTTTAATCAGCTAGTTTCTGAGTTGGTTCCCTTTGATGGCAAACTCTGGATATCAGGGTGATTGCTAATAGACCACTCTGTGTTGGAGACTCAGTTCTGTCTTCAAGAGTGAAGGTTCTATTTCATCTTGAAGACTGGAAGAGCTGTAGGATTTTAAATCACATAAAGAGTTCTTTTCCATCATCAGTGATCCACTTGGCCTGAGGTTAGAGAGACCTTCCACACTCATATAACTTCAAGGCTCTAACCTGGAGTCCTCAAGGCAGTACAGCACCCCTTAGCCCACAATCACAACTGCCTCTTGCTTTGCTCTCTATCCAGGCAGGTTGTGAGGATTTTAAGGCCCAAGTCCCTGACTTCTTGTTCTCTGTATTTGTCCCCTTCAGATGTGGTAGATGGTTGTAAGTTTATTAAGTAATTGAACCCTCTAAGGAAAGTGCCATTTTGATGAGCAAGTGCCTGTCTTCCTGATCACAAGGAGCTATTATCTGTGGAAATTAGACTTTTCAATAAGTTAAGAGTAGCCTATACTGAAAAAATAAGTGAATCAACCTATCCTTTGGAAAGGAAAAGGAAAGGGAAAGGAAACATGTTTTGTTGCTGACTGTCTACTACATCCCAGACAAGGTACTAGGAACTTCAAATGGGTTATTTTATTAAATCCTCACAATAGTACTCATGATTTGTGTTTGAAACAAAAGATTAGATGAAAAAGAGAGATAAAAATAAATTTGTATGTTGAATCTCCTGAATGTGACAGTTGTTTACTCAGAATGTCCCGATGTTACACAGAGCATGTTGCATACAGTAGGCCTGCCATGCACAGACCTCATATTCCAGGTGTGACTCCTACCCTTGTTAAGAGAGAAATGTCAGCTACTCCATAGAATAACTGGAAAGATGAAATGAGATAACATGTTAAGTGACTACAGCAATGCTTGGGTAGGTAACCACACTTTTTCTTTTTCTTTTTTGCCTATTAGGTTGAGGATTTTGACAGTATTGATAAATCAGTTTTGTTTAAACTGTTGGACTTGCGTGGTCCCCAGTTAGAGTGCCAAAGATATCTGGGCTAAAGAGGAAAAATCAATACCACACAATTAATGGTATGGGGTGGGAGAAAAGCAATGTGCCTGGATATTGCTGCCCCCTGTAAGCTGAATTGATTCAGTAAGCAACTTTAATTAAAGGAAAAGGTTTCTGGGTTTTTTTCTCCTCCAGAGTAAAATCAAGAAGGATCAAGGAGAGGAGAGAATATGGTGTTGAAAATATGTAAATGATTGAAAAAAGAGACAAAAAACATAGGAAAAAATAAATTTGCATTTTGAGTGTCCAGAATGGGGAAGTCGTCCTTTTGGAAGGGCCTGATACTGTAGCAAGCGGGTCATGTAGGTAGGCCTGACACGTACTGATCGTATATCACAGGATTGATTTCAACCTTGCCCACTGAAGGCCCAGAATTTCATACCCGGGTGTCCTCACAGAACTCGTCCTTCATTCTCTGTGGTTTTGAGGACATCTGCATGAAAGAATAGACTCTGTCTCCTGCTGCTTTATCACTATCTAAAGTCACAGGATAGTGGTAACCATGGCAACACCTTCGCTGTAGCTAACCTGGGGTTGCAAACTCTCGGGTAAGAAACAGGAGACAGACACATATTAAACCAAAATAAACCTAAGTAAAAATGACTGTGAACCTATAACCCCACAAATTCAGACCTCAATAGATTTTAAATCAGCAGCGAGGAGGTAGAGAGGAGAGAAAAATTCTTATTAAGCATCTCTTATGTACCAGATACTATGCTAGGGGATTGCCTAGATTTTTAATGTAGTTCTGAAAATAATCCAGTGAGGAAGGTATGATTATAAACCTCTATTACTTATACGCAAATAGAAGTAAAAAGTCTTTAGGTAACTTGCCTATTGTTCCAGTCTGGTAAGTGTCAAAGATAGAATTTGTACCAACTCCGTCAGATTCTGTTTTCACCATGGAGGTTTGGTCTCCAGTTCATGAATATTTCCCCTGTGACATTTTATTTCGTGAGCTGCCATTTTCCCACCCTCTCATGGAACTCTTCTCCCCTTCAGAGAACTCTGTCCCTGTCTGCATCTGTCCTAGGAATCTAGCCTGGAAAACTCCTGTCATGGCCACGCAGTTTCCATGCCCCAAGGCTGGTACTTTGTTGTTCAATGAATATCTAAGGACATCTCCATCCAAAAACACAACTTAAAACACATTTATCCGTCTTATATAAGAGAAGAAAATAGAGACTCGAGAGGTTAAAACATGAGTTGAAAGCCAAGATGCTAATGTTAAAATTATTGGGTGTCACCTTCTGGCCTAAATTTGGCAAGGGTTCATTGTCCCACGGGGAAGTGAGAAAGACTACAAGAAACAAAAAAGGGACATGTGTAGAGACTGTCTTTTCCTCTTCCCCTTTATCATCAAAATAGTGGAATTCAGTATTTGGATACCTCTAGAATCAAACTCTGTGCTATAAGGTGGAGTTATATGACATTTTTATCTCTTTCTTTATGTTATTCTGTTTTTAAATTTTTATAACATTTATTACTTTTATAACTATAGATAAAATTTATATTTTGAAAGAAAAAATTTTGAATTTCTACTAAAATAAAATATGGTATACACACAGTGAAATACTCAGCAAACCAGACACATGGTTGGTGTCAGTGTAAATAGACAGCAGAAAGGGCTTGGCTGGTATTTTTAATGAATTAGCCACACTGTTGTTATTTCAATGTGATTTAGTTTCAGGGCTTGTGGAGATGAAGGCTGACTCTGGAACTTGGCACATTCAAATTCTCCTTCACTTCAGGGGCCCTGTATGGAGCAGTCGAAATTTCGCTACACATCAATTTAAAACACCTGTTCCTGTGCATATGCAAGCCCAGAACTGAAGGTACTTCCAGCTTCTGGGGCCATCGGGATCTCCAGTTAGGAGATCATTGCAGCTTGTAGGTAAAAATATCAAGCTGTAGTAAAGGAAGAAAAAAAAATACACTCAGCACACACTACTATTTACCGTGGCTGTGCTTCTCTGTGCTCTAAAATCAAATGTCAAATGTTAAGGACAATCTTTCTAACAGCATGAAACAAGGACTGTGGCACCAGCGATCTTTGTCTTCGCTCTAGCCATTCTGCTTAAGGTGCCACCGAAAAATAAACAGGAGACATGAGAAATCTATCATGAGAAGCGATGAGGGAATGAGGTCAACTATACTCAGTTATGTTTAGTATTTAACCAGTTCTAAGTATTCTCAGTTCTGCTTAGTATCTGCAATTGTTTCTAACTTAATTCTTTATCTTTTCCCCTTCCATTCTATTAGCTCCTGTCTTTTTCATCCTGTTGTCTGATATTGGGAATACATTTACTTAAAAATTAAATTCATAAACATTGATGAAAGAAATATCTAATGTCATGTTTGCCTTCATTGGTTCTGTGAGCCCTTCTGTGATTTTTTTGGTTCCTGGAACCCTGACTTCCGACTCACACCAGCAGAAGCCCACAGTAGTTGATGGGATCATTGCAAATACCACTGGCCTCATCGGACTAGTCTAGACTGCAATGCTATGCTCACCTTTACTTAATCATTGTCTCCTCTTTGTGCTGTCTATGTCTTCTCTCACAGCTTTTCCACACTGGATATTAAGGTGAATATACAAATTTTTACCTAAAGCAAACAACCATTTGTGAATTTCCTCACATTTATGTCTGTATAATCAAGTTGAATAAGGTGAATAATCAAATATTAAGGAAGAATTTGCATGGAATTATTAAAGGATCTGAGCCCCATAGCTAGAGTCCAGTCCCAGGGGTAAGATAGGAACAGTTTGAAAAAATAGGTGAGGGTGAGGAATCTAAGCAAAATCCAACTGCTTGAGTTGGTCTCATGCAGTAGAAACTTTGGGAGCAGTGCATTGAGGACAATTTGGTGGATATATCAATGGCAATTTCCAAAAATATTCTGTAATCCTTTCAGCACCCATGCAGAATAGCATATGAGCAGTCAGACATGTATCCCTTAAGAAACCATGCCACTTGCTGATTTATTGCCTCTTGGCTTCCAATTTAAGCCATTTAGCCTGCTCTGAGAAAATAATCTGAGACTTTTAAATATTTTTGCTTTTCTAGTAAGTACAATGTTAAATTTTAACAGTAGAGGGTGGTAGGGAATGATTGCAAGGGAAAGAAAGGAGTTTTGCTTCCTGGTTCCCGTGGGCTCCTTAAGCAGATTCCTATAGAGTGTGCGGTTTCTCTAGTTCTAGCTGTTGTCGCACACAGGACTTTCCAGCTGTGGGTGCAATTTCTCCAGCATCAGAGGCATGCAGTGCTCAGCAGGCAGCAACACCTGAGCTCCCTTTCAAGTGTTCCTCAAGTGGTTTTGTAAAGGACTACCTCTAATGAGACACCTCCCTGCGAACATCTTTCTGGAAAGTTCTGGAGAGTGGAATTCAGTAAGTTTTTTAGATATGTCACTGTGAAACTTTTCTGACATTCAGTGAACTATGGTTTGGTCACCCCAGTGACAGAAAAATTAACATACTTTTGTTCTCTACCATTTCCCCCTTTAAAACAGAAACCAGGTACTCGAGTTGTCTTATTATTCAACTGAAAATTTAAATGAATGGAAATATATTAAAGTTATTTCAATTTTTTTTGTCATGGGATCAAGACATGGCATTCCCATTAGGGAAATAAATAATGGATGTGTGTAAGAGAATAGACAGTAGAATATCTGAGCCAGAAGGGGACGATTGATTCTAATGACTTCATGTTTTAAATAAGGAACTAGATTAAAGAGGCTTTCACAAGAGCACACGATGAATGAGGTTTAGGCCTTCAAAGTTATCACAGTGCTCTTTTTGGGAAGTTATTTAAATTCCACAGGTGTTTTTTAAAATTCAGCTAAGAGTAAAAGCCATAGGTCTAGACAGAGAAGTCAAACCGTACACATGTGTAGAAAAGGAGAATATTCAATGGGTTCCCAGGTATCTCATTTATTTTAGGCCCCAACTGAGGACCAAACCTGCAACCCAGACATGTTCCCTGACCAGGAATTGAACCTGCAGCGTTTCAGTTTATGGCATGTCATTCCAACCAGCTGAACCGTACTGGCCTGGGCTAAAAGGTGCATTTAAATTGACATATGTTATGTCATATCAAGATATTGAGGAAAGAAACACTTTAATATTATAATCTTCTTATAAAAGAAAAGATATTTAATCTACCAAATATAGAAATAAGGCAACATTTAAATAAGTATTTTTCAATTTCATAAAGAGTAACCACATAATATTTTTTTCCTAATTTTTATGCAAATCATCACAAGTAGACACTGGTCCATGAGCTAGGGTTTGGGAGATAGTGCTACATACACTCCTTGGAACCCATAAAGAATTTGGTTGGAAGATCATTTGTATAATAATTTTATGTATGTCTATCCTATGGTGCTTAATAATTCATTCCCTTTTGACCCCTAGGCAAGGATCCTCAGTTCACCTGGGGTCCTCCCATGAACAAAATTATCCCATACATTATTTTCAGTATTAAAGATGGTCAGACTTTCTCAATTTATTGGATTATGTTTTTGTTTTAATCTCTGGTTCTAAGAGACAGGCCATGTGTATTTTTTACGAAAAGGATATTTGTTTTAAGTAAATATGTGGAGTAAAGCTGGCTTTGACCTGAAACTTTTAAGCTCTGTTTATTTCATGGGATCTTATAATCTTTGTACATAAAAAAGAAAATATGAGATTGAAGAAAATGTTGAACGTAAGATGAAAAAAAAAGTTTCCTTTAAATGTTCATTACAGAGAAAGTCCAGCCTTCAGGAAAACTAAACTCTCTGAATAAAAAAATACATTGAGATTCTGGAGGAAAATAAAGTTGTAAATAGCAAAACACAAGTTACTTTTTATAATTATATATACAGGGGTTGGTATGTGCCTGTAGATATTAGTATTGCAAATATCTGAGATAAAGTTTTTTTCATTAGGGAATTAGAAATACATAAGGGGGAACCCAAAAAAGACCAGAATTATCTCCTGGAAAGCGGCTCCTTGTCGTACAGGCTTCCCAGGCTAGGTGAGTGTTCTAGGAACCCATCCGTATCAGTGTAACAGCTGGCATTGTTGTGAGAGGCTGTGTTCATCCTCAGTGAAATTTCTTTAAAGACTCTTTCAGCGTTTGCCCATTTCATGTTGGGTGATTCTGAGTGCACCTGCCCACACCATGCAGAGTGTTTAGCAGTTTTTGACCAAAACCAGCATGACTCCTATACTGTACCCTCCCGATTTGCCCAATTTTGACCCAAGCAACATTTTTTTTGTTTGTTTCCCTGGATGAAAAAAGTCCTCAAAGGGAAACATTTTTTCCATGTGGAAGATGTTAAACAAAAAACAACAGAAACACTAAAAGGCATCAAAATCAATGAGTTCAAAAACTATTTTAGCAGTGGAAAAAATGTCTCGATAGGTGTATTGAATCAAGTGGAGAGTACTTTGAAGGTGGCTGAAGTTTAAACATGTAAGAAAAAATACACAGTATTTTATAAATTAATTCCGGGATTTTTGGTTCCCACTTTGTATAGGAAAGGGGCTCAAAGCAATATTTATTTTGGAGAATAGGAGTACATAAGATGTTCTTGTATTTTGAGGTTTATCTCTTAATGCACAGTTTTTTAAATATAATTACACTAAATAAACATATTTATTCATAAGGAACCAGGACAAGGTGTGTCTTGCTTTTTCAACTTTCTGTTACAGATCTCACTAAGAGATCTCTTAGTGAGATCTGTAATAAGCATTTCCTATTATAAATTCCTGGAAGAAAGCTATAATTGACCACATCAGTTTCTTTTAAAAACTTTTTTTTATTGTTGTTCAAGTACAATTTGGTCCCTTTTCCCCCTACCACTCCAACCTACCCCCATCCTCGACCCCACCCACCCTTGGCTTTGTCCATGAGTCCCCCATACATGTTCCTTGACCACCTTTCCCGTTTCCCCCCATCTTCCCCTCCCCACCTCTCCTCTGTTCACTGTCAGTTTCTTCTTCACTTCAATGTCTCTGGTTACATTTAACTTGCTTGTTTGTTCTGTTGATTAGTCTCCACTTATAGGTGAAATCATATGGTATTTGTCTTTTACTGCATGGCTTATTTCACTTAGCATAATGCTCTCCAGATCCATCCATGCCGTTGTGAATAGTCGGAGCTCCTTCTTTCCTTCTGCTGTGAAGTGTTCCATTGTGTAAATGTACCACAGTTTTTTGATCCACTCATATACTGATGAGCACCTATGTTGCTTCTAACACTTGGCTATTGTAAATTGTGCTGCTATGAACATTGGGGTACATAGGATGTTTTGAATTGAGGTTTCCGGATTTTTAGGGTATAATCCCAGCAGTGGAATTGCTGGATCAAAAGACAGTTCTATTTTTAGTTCTCTGAGGAAATTCCATGCTGTTTTCCACAGTGGCTGCACCAGTCTGCATTCCCACCAACAGCATACTAGAGTTGCCTTTTCTCCAGAACCTCACCAGCACTTTTTGTTTGTTGATTTGGTTGTGATGGTCATTTGAGCTGGTTTGAAGTGATACCTCATTGTGGTTTTAATTTGCATTTCTCTGCGGGGTACTGATGCTGAGCATCCTTTCATATGTCTCTGGGCCCTGCGTATGTCCTCCTTGGAGATGTGTCTGTTCAGGACCTTTTCCCATTTTTTATTTGCATTGTTTGTCTTTCTAGGGTGGAGTTGTGTGAGTCCTTTATATATTTTGGAGATCAAACCCTTGTCCAAGGTATCATTGACAAATATATTTTCCCATATGACTGGTTCCCCTTTTGTTTTGCTTATGTTTTCTTTAGCTGTGCAGAACCTTTTTAATTTGATGAAGTCCCATTTGTTTATTCTTTCCTTTATGTCCCTTCCTCTAGGGGACATATTAGTGAAAATACTGCTGTGTGGAATATCTGAGATTTTCATGCCTATGTTCTCCTCTAGGACTTTTATAGTTTTATGACTTAAATATAAGTCTTTTATCCACCTGGAGTTTATTTTTGTGTGTGGTATAAGTTGATGGCTGAGTTTCATTTTTTTTGCATGTAGCTGTCCAGATCTCCCAACACCATTTGTTGAAGGTGCTATTTTTACTCCATTTTATGCTTTTGCATCCTTTGCCGAATATTGACCATAGACAGATGGGTCTATTTATGGGTTCTCTATTCTGTTCCACTGATCTATGTGTCTGTTCTTATGCCAGTACCAGACTGTTTTACAGTAACCTTGTAGTATAATTTGATATCGGGAATTGTGATCCCTCCTACTTTGTTCTTCTTTCTCAAAATTGCTGCTCCTATTTGGGGTCATTTATAGTTACCTATAAATTCTTGAATTGTTTGTTCTACATCTGTGAAATATGTCATTAGTATTTTAATAGGCATTGTGTTGAATCTGTAAATTGTTTTGGGTAGTATGGACATTTTAATGATGTTAATTCTTCCAACCCATGAACATAGTATATGCTTCCATTTATTTGTATCTCCCTTAATTTCTTTCTTCAGTGTTGTGTAGTTTTCTGTGTATAGGTCTTTAACCTCCTTGATTAGGTTTATTCCTAGGTACTTTATTATTTTCATTGCTATAGTGAATGGGATTTTTTCCCTGATTTCTGATTCTGATATTTCATTGTTGGCATACAAAAATGCCTTCAATTTGTGAATATTGACTTTGTATCCCTCTGTTTTGCCAAATTCACTTATTAGGTCAAGTAGTTTTTGGTGGAGTCTATGGGATTTTCTATGTACACAATCACATCATCTGCAAACAATGACAGTTTTACTTCCTCCTTTCCTATTTGGATGCATTTTATTTCTTTTTCTTGTCTGGTCACTGTGGCTAGGACTTCCAATACTATGTTGAATAGAAGTGGTGACAGTGGATGCCATTGTCTTGTTCCTGACCTTAGCGGGAAGGATTTTAGTTTTTGCCCATTGAGTATGATGTTAGTTGTAGGTTTCTCGTATGTGACCTTTATTATGTTGAGGTATGCCCCCTTTATTCCCACTTTGCTGAGTGTTTTTATCATAAATGGATGCTGTGCTTTGTCAAATGTTCCTTGTATCTACATTTTCTGTGTCTATTGATATGATCATATGATTTTTGTCTTTTTTGTTTATGTGATATATTATGTTTATTGATTTGGGAATATTGTACCATCCTTGCATTCCTGGGATGAATCCCACTAGATCATGTTAGATGATCTTTTTAATGTGTTGCTAGATTTGGTTTGCCAATATTTTGTTGAGTATTTTAGCATCTATATTCATCAGTGATATTGGCCTGTAGTTTTCTTTCCTTGTGGTATCTTTATCTAGTTTTGGGATTAGGATGATGCTGGCTTCATAAAGAGTTTGGGAGTCTTTCTGTTTTTTGGATTTTTTGGAATAGTCTGAGAAGGATAGGAGTTACCTCTTCCTTGAATGTTTTGTGGAATTCTCCTGGGAAACCATCCAGTCCAGGGCTTTTGTGTGCCTGGAGCTTTTTGATTACTGCTTCTGTTTCACCAGCTGTTATCAGTCTGTTCCGGCTTTCTGTTTCTCTTCATTCAGTTTTGGAAGATTATATTTTTCTAGAAATTTGCCCATTTTACCCAGGTTTTCAAATTTCTTGGCATATAGTTCTTTGTAGTAATTTCTTACAGTCCTGTGTATTTCTGTGGTATCAGTTGTGATCTCTCCTCTTTCGTTTCTGATTTTATTTATTTGCATCCTCTCCCTTTTTTCCTTAATAAGTCTGCTTAATGGCTTGTCAATTTTGTTTATCTTTTCAAAGAACCTGTTCCTGGGTTTATTGATCCTTTGAATTGTTCTCTTAGCTTCTATGTCATTTAATTTTGCTCAGATCTTGATTATTCCTTCCTTCTGCTCTCTCTGTGCTTGGTTTGTGTTGTTTCTCCAGTTCTTATGGATGTTGTGTTAGGTTCTTTGTTTGAAATGTTTCTATCATTTTCATGTAGGCCTGTATCATTATGAACTTCCCACTCAGGACTGCCTTTGCTATGTCCCACAAGTTTTAGACAGTTGTGTGTTCCTTTTCATTTGTTTCCAGAAAGTTTATGATTTCTTGCTTGATCTCATTATTAACCCATTCATTGTTTAATAGCATGCAATTCAGTCTCTATGAGTTTGAGTGTTTTTTAGTTTTTTCCTTGAGGTTGGTTTCCATTTTCAAACCCTTGTGCTCTGAGAAAATGCTTGGTATGACTTCAGTTTTCTTGACTTTATTGAGGCTTGTTTCGTGTCATATCATGTGGTATATCTTTGAAAATATTCTATGTGCATTAGAAAAGAATGTGTATTTTGCTTCTTTGGGATGAAAGGTTCTATATATATCACTTAAGTCCATTTGATCTAAGACATTGTTCAATGCCACAGTACTCTTGCTGGTATTTTGCTTAGAAGACCTATCCTTTTTTGACAGTGGGGTGTTAAAATCCCCTAGTATAAGTGTATTACTGTCTATATCTTTCTTGAAGTCTTCCAAGATTTTCCTTATATATTTGGGTGCTCCTAGTTTGGGTGCATATATATTTACAATGTTTATGTCCTCTTGATGGATTCTTCCCTTGAGTGTTATGTAGTGGCCTTCAGTATCTCTTTCTATGGCTTTTGTTTTGAAACCATAACTTCTTCACCTAAAGTCATACAATGCTGTCTAGCCCACTATTTTATTGCCCTAGGATGAAGGCTTGGCTTGGTTAAAAGAGCTGTGGAACATGGAGGATATGAGTCAGAAAGACCCATGGGACACCCTAAGGCAAATAGGAAATTTTTTCACCTACCATGCTAGCCTTCCCAGGTATTCCAGAGTCCCATAGGGGCAATGGTAAAGGGGATGAGGTCAGGAAAGTCTAGCCTAGATACACACTTAGATACACAGAATATATCTAGCTTAGATATAAAAGTCTACCTTAGAACATCAGTAGGACTGAATTAGATTTACCTGCCCTGAAACATCAGAAAATAAACTTTTATTTGATTCTGTCTTAAACAAATTTTGGATAATCTAGGCTAGTCAAGGTCATGTTGGTAATCCTAGAAGTAAAGACATGAAGGAACTAAGTACATGTGATTTTCAGAGTACATATAAATCGACGATGATGTGCTAATGATCTGTTAATGTGTCAATAGTTGTTGAAAATACTTTTGTTTTTCTAATTAGAAAAACATTAACTTTATGAGACATCCCAACGAAGCTCTGCCTTATAGACACTTGACAAATGCAGACATTAGTTGCCATAAAATTTGTACAAATTTTGTACAAATTGAAATTTGTATGAGCCCTTCTTTTAAAATTGTAGGAAGTTCAGAGGAGCAAGAATTAAAACTCTTTATGAGTTTATGTAGATATTGAAGAGAGAAAATTGCTGCTATATAACAAATAGTATAATGAAAGTCAAGTGCTAATTGTAATGGAAAAATGTAGTATGTTTACAAAAAATAAAACAAATGTTGGGATTGACGGTGGAAGAAGCTGATGGTCAGTCCCATCATGTGTCTGGATAATGGTGTAAAGTTGGATAAGATGCTTATCCTCTCTGAGCTGCCATTTCACAAGCTCTGAAACAAGAACAAACAAACAAGCAAATGAAAATGTTTTTCATATTGAACATACTGCATGGAGATTTTTCCTATTCTTTATGAAAGAGAAAAGAGGGGGCGTGCATAAAATAGACAAGAAAATTACTGAACAATAAATTGGAGAATAACAAATGAAAGGGGAACAAAAGCAAAAGGAAAAAAGAAAAATAGAGAGAAAAGACTCAGATCTTATATGAATGTGACTTTCCCCAGACTGAACAGTGCAGGAGCCCAAGGTCAGCAGAATGGTGCAGATACAGGCTTATGCACACATTAGCTTTTGATCATAACCAAGTTTCACCAGTGCCCCTGAGACTTCAGTCCACTCATTTCATACATATATATATATATATATGAAGACTTCATTTTACTTGCCTTAAGCTCTCAGATACCAACTGTGCCTCTGCAGGAGTGAGAGGCAAGAAGCCCAAGATGCTTGCATGGCAAAAATATACATATACTTATGGATACCCTTCAATACCTCATACAATCTCATCCATCAATAAACTATCAAAACTGCAATTTCTATAATGGCTCTGCTCTCTTAAATGAGGAATGCATTTATCAGGGAGGCAATGCCTGGACCTGGACATCAGATGAACTCTATAGGCAACCCCCCAGCTTATCCTGAAGAAAGTTAGACCCTTGCCCTAGCTATGCCTGCCTTAGGTATGAGAGTAAATTCACTGCAATCACATGGTTATACCTCCTAGGGCTTTTGAGACTTTTGTGACATATGGAAGGTCTTCCTTATTGTTTTTAGGGCTTGGGGCTGGCGAGCAGACTGTGTGTCAGTTGCAACGCTGAAACAGTAGTTTGGCACTCACAGACAGATCTGGCTCCAGCCTCCAGCAAACAACATCTGCCCTGCTGTTTAGCTTTATGGGGTTACCAATTTCATGAGGCAATGCTGTTTAAATCTCTAACAAGCTCTTATATAGCAACCTGGTGGAGAACAAAGGGAGCTCATGTTAGGGAAGGTGACTGGGTTCAAATCTCAGTCAGTTGTTCATGAACTGAAAGACCAATAGCTAATCTCTAGATATTTCAGAATATAAATTGAGACTAATGATTAGAAATGCTCAATTTGCCTTCCAGAATTTATGTAGTCTCAAAAACCTCTCTTGAGGGCAAAAACAAACAAACAAACAAACAAGCAAACAAAAAGAAGCAAAAAATTGAAAGCAGAAAGGAAAAGACTAAAACTACACATTCATTTCCAAAAGTTTCAGTCCAGAATAAACATTTCAGTCATCTAGCTATGGGGGACGCTGTGAACACTAGCTGATATTTACACACAAATTCCTTCTTCTCTACATACTTACACTTTTTTTCATTCTACCACTACTTTCTGTGTCTTCAGCAACACAGTCTCTCTCTGAGTCCTTGTTGCCTTAGAGCTAGTATCACTTATGAAGTGTGAACTGTGCTGAGGGCATTCATGACCCATTTGACACCATCGTCTGGGTCCACCATTGTGATGAGTGTTTATGTGGATGGTCATTATATTTAATCTTTTTACCATTCCTATGAATAGCCTAGTAGCATCAACCAAATTTACACATTTACAGAAAATAAAACTTGTCCACATTCATAAGTGTCTGACAATTTCTCCAGGCCCCTCTTCATTGTCCCCTTCCTGTTCACTCCTGTTCTTCACTTCCATGGTTTTCAGCTCTTCACTTTGTATTCTGTCTCTAGCACCTTTTCTTTACTTTTCTGGGTTGAAAATATTCATAGACTTGTTTTGGCTTCTTAGCCATTGGCTTTCCCCTCAGGCTTTGAATCTATTCTTCCCTCTGATTTCTGGATTCCATGTAGTCTTAGATTTTTAAAAAATTGTCTATTCAAGTCTTGGAACCATGAGGTTTGCTAGTGAAATTTGTGTATTGTGTCTCTCCAATTGGAGCTTTGACCTCATTGCTTAATCAGTAATAGTTACCATTTCTTGAGCGTATTTAACCTGCATCGCTTCATTCAGATGTTATAATAACCCTACAAGCAGGGTATTGTTATATTACCATGGTTCTTTAGTCCTGATATAGCTAATGAATTACAGAGTCAAAATCCTAATCAAGGTCCTAAGAAGATAGGAAAATTCCTCGGCAAATGGAATAGGGAAACTGAGACAGTTACCTGAACACAATAGCTGAACAATTTATAGCCAAGTGCAGATGGTCACCAGGGTAGAAGGCCTTGAGTATCTGAAAGGGGGCAAAACTAGGAAAATAAGGACCTCACCCCCAGGGTAACTTTTCCTCCCTAGAGATAACATCTAGGCTTCAGTTGTATTTTGGCTCCAGGTTCAGAAACTCAGCAAAACCTGGTGAGCGAACACCAGGACCCTCTACAGTGACTAAAGACCCCCTGCCCTGTCACTGACCAGTCTGTGGAGACAATGACCCTGAAAGGGCACACCTGGAGAACTGATGCATATTCTGCTGAAACCCTCCCCTGAGACCTCCCCTAAGATTCTGCCTGCAAGAGAGGGATAAAAGCTTTGAGACAAAGGACCCAGTGTGGGTGTTCTCTCTCTGGGATGCAGCCTGAACCATTCCCTTTCCCTTCTTCTTCCCCCACTTCTTTCCCCCACATGCATGTGTCTCCTAAACACTAAGTCAATGGGCAGTGCCTACTCATCCCAAGCTATCTGAACCTGTGGGATTGCCCTGTCGGTCTGCCACCACCTCCTCATTGCACCCTAACCTGTCCCTGAGGCCCCCCGTTTCTCTAGCTTCCCAGTGAGCTAAGGCAGCCCTGCCTAGGCTCTCCTATTGCTTTTTCTATGCTAATTCCTTCCTTGTTTCACTCTCCCCAGCTTTGATAAATGTATCCTCATAGTCATCTGGACTCGTGTTGTGAAGTCTTTCCTGCATAAAGCCAAGAATCCACACACTACAGCTGGCTCTATGTAGACCTGCTCAGGGCCAGGCCCCTGTCCATTAACATAATGACACCAGACTCTACCTATAACCTTTATAATATGTTAACCCTAACCTTGTTTATCCTGACTGCTGATCTCACTCTATATTACTGTCCCTTTATTTTATTCCAGAACTCAACTAGAATCAAGACAGTCACAAAGTTGATGCTGTTTAAGTCTTACCTTTCTGACTTAATGTCTTTATGTTAATTCCCCTATTTCTGAAAATTAAAAACTAAAAGTTGCAGTTCCTAAAAGCTCCTAATAACAGGAACAACTACTTCCTAATTATCTACAATATAAATGGTGTCCCCTTGACAGTAACACTGTGTGGCAGACCTAAGAGTGTAAGCAATGTGTCTGATGTGACCTATCATGATACAGTACTATTACAGTAGCTATTGCAGATAGAAGGGAAATTGTATGGTTATTTTTTTAGGAGGTTTCTCAAAGCTAGGCAGTTATCTTTCATCATAATTTGAAGGAACTGTTACTGCCCCTGCTGCTATATATACTGATGATTCCTCATTGTCCACTGGTTGAGACTACCAATGTTTCTGTCACCACAGACCAAATGAGGGCGATAAAAATCATTTATAAAGCCTTTTAATTTGAGACAAATTCAATGTATTTATATTATAATATTGCCAAAGCCAAGATTTGGTGTTTTGAACTTCGATATTGAAAATGTGATGAAAACACTAGAACCACAGTTTCAAGAAGATTAACAAACCCCAAGTGCAAGCATTATAAACTAAACTACATTCAAGCATATCATAATCAAGGTGCTCAAAACCAGTGATAAAGAGAAAATTTAAATCAGCCTCAGGAGAGCCAGATTTCTGGCCAAGACAGAGGCTCAGGTAGATATGCTTTGCTTCCTTGCACAACCAAAAGAAGGATAACAACCAATTGAAAAACAGAAAACAACCAGAACTGCCAGAAAATCAAACTGTATGGAAGCCTGGCAACCAAGGAGTTAATGAAACATTCATCCACACTGGTAGGAGGGGTGGAAATGGGAAGCCGGGCAGAGAGGACATGCAATGAAGAGGTGGTAGAAGACTGACCAGGCAGTCCCACATTCACATGCAGATAATCTGGGAGAAACAATGGGGAATGAGACAGACCATGCAAACCAGGGTTCCAGTGTGGGGAAACTAAAGCCTCAAAACCTCTTGCTGTAAAAATCTATGGGGGTTGCAGTGGTAGGAGAAACTCCCAGTCTCACAGGAGAGTCCGTTGGAGGGGCCCATGGGGTCCTAGAATATACACAAACTCACCCACCCTGGAATCAGTACATGACAAGCCACAATCCAACTGTGGGAAGTGAGAGAAGTGACTGAAAGCAGGGCAATAGCCGAGCAAGTGGCACTGTTCCCTCTCTGACTCCTCCCCCACAGACAGCGCCACAACACAGTGAAGTGGGTTGCCCTGACCTGATGGATATCTAAGGCTCTGCCCCTTACAATGTAACAGGTGGGCTGAGACCAAGAAATATGTCCCAAATGAAAGAACAGATCAAAACTCCAGAAACAGAACTAAGCGACGAGGAGTTAGCCCACCTATTAGATGCAAAGTTCAAAGCACTGGTAATCAGGATGCTCACAGAAATGACTGAGTATGGTCGCAAAATAGAGGAAGAAGTGAAGGCTATGGAAAGTGAAATAAAGAAAAATATTTAGGGAACCCACAGTGATGGGAAGGAAACTGGGACTCAAATCAAAGATTTGGAACAGAAGGAAGAAATAAATATTCAACTGGAACAGAATGAAGAAACAAGAATTCAAAAAAAAAGAAAAAAGAAAAAAAAGAGAGAGAAGAGGCTTAGGAACCTCTGGGACAACTTTAAATGTTCCAACAACTGAATCATAGGGATGCCAGAAGGAGAAAAGGAAGAACAAGACATTGAAAACTTATTTGAAAAAATAATGAGGGAAAACTTTCCCAATCTGTTTAAGGAACTAAACATGCAAATCCAGGAAGCTCAGAGAATCCCAAGGACGTTGGACCCAAGGAGGAACACACCAAGACACATCATAATTAGATTACCTAGGATTAAAGATAAGGAGAGAATCTTAAAAGCAGAAAGTGAAAAGGAGACAGTTACCTACAAAAGTGTTCCCATAAGACTATCAGCCGATTTTTCACAAGAAACCTTACAGTCAAGAAGGACCTGGAAAGAAGCATTTGAAGTCATGAAAGGCAAGGACCTATAGCCTAGATTATTCTAACTAGCAAAGCTATCATTTAGAATGGAAGGGCAGATAAAGTGCTTCTCAGATAAGGTCAAGTTAAGGGAATTCATCATCGCCAAGTCCTTCTTATATGAAATGTTAAAGGGACTTATCTAAGAAAAAGAAGATCAAAACAATGAATAGTAAAATGACAACAAACTCACAAATATAAAACACTGATCCTAAAAAAAGAAACAAAAGCAAAAACAAACTAAGCAAACAACTAGAACAGGTACAGAATCACAGAAATGGAGATCACGTGGAGGGTTACCAGCAGGTAGGGGGTGCTGCAGAAGTGGTAAAGCTACAGAGAATAAGAAGCATAATTGGTAGGCAAAAGTAGTCAGGGAGAGGTTAAGAATATATAGGAAATGGAAAAGCCAAAAAATTTTTATGTATGACCCATGGACATGAATTAATAGGTTGGGGAATGCTGGAGGGAGCAGGGGTGCAGGGTGGAGGGGGAAAAAATGGGACAACTGTAATAGTATTATCAACAACATACAGTTAAAAACATAAAAAATAAAATAAAATCAGCCTTAGGAATAAAATAACATGATGTACAGAGGAAGAAATATAAGGATGATTGCAGATTTTTTCTTCAGAAAAAAGTTATGAACAAGAAGGTAATGGAACATGCTGCCAGAAAAAAAAAAAAAGCCAAAAACTTTAAGCCTAGAAATCAATACTCAGTGATGATATCTTTTGAAAACAAATGTGACCCCTGCACACTTACTGAATGGCTAAAATCTGACAATACTGATATTTAGAAAGAATGTGAAGTAACAGGAACTCTTATCTATTGCTTATTGGAATGCATAATGGTACAGCCTCCTTCAAAGACAGTTTGCCTACCTTTTACTAAGCTTAAACATAGTCTTACCATATGATCCAACATTATGCTTCTAGGTATTTACCTAACTCATTTGAAAACTTAAGGTCACAAAAAATTGTTATGGAAATATTTATTACAGCTTTTTGTATATCTTTAATAACTGGAAAATACAAGCTGTCTTTCAATAGCGGAAAGAATAAAGCAACTGTGGCACATCCATACAACAGAATAGTGTTATGTGATTAAAGGGATAAGGCTAAGGAGTCACATAAAATACAGTTGAATTCTAAAAAAGATACATAGAGGCATTTCATAGTCACTCTTGCTGTGCATCATGATTAAAATACAAGTAATAACACCTTTTTAAAACCTGGGTCCAGTTTAAAATCTATTTAAAAAAGCTGTTATTAATTTTTCTAATTCAAATACTCTTTCCTTCCTCTGAAACCCCAAAGCAATTATTTGTCCCTTTATTACAAAAAAAAAAGGGGTGGGGTGGGGAGAGACAGCTGAATAAATTTAAGTAAAATTACTTAGACTGGAATTCAAATACCAGTTTTCCCATCCTGTTAACTTATTCAATTTATTAACATTACTGAGTCTACCTTACAGTTTCATGGGAGAATAAAATGAGCTAATATGTTTGACCCATGTCTTCCAGGTTAAGTATTCAATAAATATTATTTATTATTAGCTCTCCTAAGAGGATTTTAAATATCTGTGGGCTAGGATTGTATCTTCCATTTCTATCACAGCAGTTAGCAAATTGATGAACTTAAATGGTGCCCAATATGAGTAAAATAATGAGTAAGCACAAGTGTATTAGATTCCTATCATTGTTGTAACAAATTACAACATAATTAATGGCCTAACCCTGGCTGATGTGGCTCAGTGGATTGAGTGTTGACCTGTGAACCAAAGGGTTACCAGTTTGATTCCCAGTCAGGACACATGCCTGGGTTGTGGGCCATGTCCCCAGTATGGGGCACATAAGGGGCAGCCACACATTAATGTTTCTCTTCCTCTCTCCTTTACTTCCCCCCATCTCTAAAAATAAATAAATAAAATCTTTAAAATAATAATAATAATTAGTGGCTAAATACAACACAAGTTTATTATTTTACGGTTCTGGATGTCAGAGGTTCAAAATGGATCTCTTGGAACTAAAGCCAGGTGTCAGCAGGTATGTTCCTTCTGGAGGCTCCTTGTTTTTTTTCAGCTTCTAGAAGCTGCTCATATTCCTTGGCTCAAGACCTCTTCCATTTTTCCAAAGTTACGATGGACAACTGAGTGTTTCTTACATCATATCACTAAGTCTTCTGCATTCTTCTTACACATTTAAAGAACTTTTATGATTACATTGGGTCCACTGGATATTCCAATATAAGAATAACGTTTTTATCTTCACCCGAGGACATTTTTTCATTGCTTTTAGAGAGAGAAAAATTGATGCAAGAGATAAGCGTCGATTGGTTGCCACACATACGTACTCCGAGCAGGGATCATATGCACCTGGGCCAAGACTAAGGATTCGGAATCTAACCCACGACCTAGGTAGGTACCATGACCATAAATCAAACCCACAACCTTTAGGTTACCAAACGACACTCCAACCAACTGAGTCACAATGACCAGCTTGCTTTTTTTTTTTTTTAAGTATAGGAATAATTTTAAGAGCATCTGGTTAGTTACTTTAACTCCTTTTGTAACTTTAATTCTCCCTCACGATGTAACAACATATTCACGGGTTATGGGGAGTAGGATATGGACATGATTAGGAGTCATTTTTCTGCCGACTATAATGAGTAATTACTTTCTGAAGATGTATGGTGGGGTAAGGGCACTGAGGACTGGGAAGTTTTAAGTAGGGCATTCTTGCAGGTGAGAATGTAAAATACTCATTCAGGGAAAGATGGGTATCTAATGATGGAGCCTGCCCAGGGGTTAGGGAGGAAAGGAGCCAGAAATGAACCTGGAGCAGCAAATCAGGAGGACCAGGCCATCTTAGATGGTAGAAAGCCATCAACTGTTTTTGTGGATCTATGAGCCAAATACATTGCTGGGACTGCAGGAAAACCACAAGATGATGACTTTGAGGAGGAACAAGCAAGCTGAGAGTACTGAAATAGTCTTGGAGTAAAAGATGATAAGATATTATTGCCTTATGATGATGATGATAGTGGAAAGGAATACAAGATAAAGAAATTGAAGCTTTTCTGTTAAAGAATCCACTGGCACCTGTGGTTGAATGCATGTCTGGATTAAAAAAATAACTGTAATTTCCAGCTTGGATACCTGAGTAAATTCTGACAGTTTTCCCAGTCCTTTCTCCAAGTTCTCCCTCCACACTTGTTCATGTAACTAGCTACCAAATAGCATGACCGATATTTCCAGACCAAGTCACTGAAGCCAGGTGTGAGGGACTGGTAAACCTGGGATGTTGTATAAGCAGCAACCAAGCCAGTGATTGTAGCGATTACAGCAGATCTCAGCTCCTACCATATTAAACCTCTCAAATCTCCTGCCAAAGACAATTTATTGCTTGGATTTTAACATATAAGAATATTTTTTCTAAATGCTCACTGCATTTTCCATTACCCTGCTTTATGCCACTGTCAAGTAAAACCCAAAAGTAGTCTTCCAAGGGCAATAACTTAGAATGAAGTTTTTAGATATGATATTAATGATCACTGTCTTAGTCAGCTTGGGTTGCAATAACAAAATACTCTAGACCTGATGCTTAAGCAACAGAAACTTATTTCTTACAGTTCTGGAGGCTGGGAAATCTGATGTAAGATGCTGGCAAGATAGGTTTTATTCTGAGAACAATTCTCTTGGATTGTACGCAGCTTTGTTCTCACTGTGTACTCACAAGATCTCTTCTTTGTGAGTGCATGGGAGAAAGAAAGAGCAAGGTCTTTGTCATTTTTTCTTATAAGGTTACTAATCTCATTATGAAGATCCCACCATCATGATCTCACCTAACTTAAATTACCTCCCTAAGGCTCTGTCTCCTAATACTATCACAACAGGGGCTAAAGCTTCAATATAGGGATTTGGGGGCAGGCAAACAGTCAGTCCTTAATGATCACAATATTTTCTTATTAATCTAAAAAATTTAAGGAAAGTCCCTCATTATTATTCCTACTCCCTTCCCATGTATACACACACAATTTATTGCTCTGATCATCATAGCCAGCCAGCTGGCTACAGAGGAAGTGGTCATAGATGATCTTTCAATTTACAAAGCCCTTTCATACAGAATCCAAAGCTTTGATCAGACCTCTCTGCATACTCATTTTTCTTTGTGATCATCTGGCCTATTAGTCACCCAGTAAAGCCAGGATACCTCTGGTCTTAATGATTATATGAGGCCATATGTGACTGCTTGAGCTTCTTTGCAACAAGATGCAGCTGAAGTTTAAGTATTGCAAGGATCTCCCGTGGTACAATGCCTGCTATGGTGTCTGGGCTAATGTAAGGAAGATAGGCCATTCTGGTTCTTAAAAAGTATATTAACTTCATGATATTCATGGATAGGCATGGGATATTCCTATAATGGCACTGTTCAGGGTCTTTTGCCATCATAATAACACACAATCCCTAACAAGTAACTGGGGTTATCAGGAAAGATGAAGTGTTGTACCAGAAACTGCAGTTTTACTCCATTCAGAGAGGTTGATCTGAGCTTTTTTCTCCCCCTGGCACGTTTGGGCATTTTATGGTCTCTAGCCCTCTAATTAACCTTCAGTGTCAGATGCCTCTGGTTTCCACATAGATGAGATCCCAAATGGATTTCTTCAACCATATGTCTTTCTTCAATACCTAGGATTACTGCAAAAAAAAAAAAAAGGAATCTTATGTAAATCCCACATGATTTATAAATTAGAATACATCTTCTTCTACCCTGACTACCAATAATGCTACTATACCATCCCTCCAGGGATAAGTTTTCAGAGACTATTTTGGGATTGAGGAAAACGGAGGATAACAGAGGTAGTTTACGGTGACTGAAACACAGGAGATATCTAGTTCATACTAGTCTACTTTTCCTTTAATTATTATAATCCATTTTTTATTCAGTCAGACTGCTTGTTGATTTCCATGAGAAAAATAAAGTCAAATAACCTCTTGGGAAAGCATTCGTTCTTACATTCTTACATTTCTCTACCTCAATTGAGTATGTGTTCACTTTTTCATCTCTTTTTCTCTAACCATTACTTAGCCGTCTGGCCCAGTAATACTAGATATAGTCTAGTAAACACAAGATGATGAGTTCTCCCAGTTTACCCTCAAGGTCAGCCTCTGCTGTAGGTGTTTTTGTCTGCATTTGTCATATGAGAAATTGGTTCAGAGAGGCCCCAAAACTTGGCAAGGTTGCACAGCTCCTAAGTGTTGAAGTCTCTAGGATTCAGTTTGTAAATGAAACAGCTACTATTAAAATTACTCTCCAAAACCCACCATTTTTATAGCCACCTTTTCAAGGTGGTCCACATGACTCATGTGATGCCTAGGGAAATCAAATACTGTCTCAAATAAGCTGAAATAAGGGTGACAGGTGGCACATGGATTTTATAAACTTTGGGCAGGCATAGATTAAAGTCATTGATCAACATCATAGAGTAAGTCTGCTGGTTGCCTTTGCAATGAGGAAAGAGACATTTGCATTTCTTATTTCCAGGACAATAATTGTCCTGCTGTCAGTATGCAGTTGCATGCCTGTGTTGATTTATAATGCTGAAGTAACGTGACTCTCAGGAGGCCTCTCGGCAAAGCAGGGGGAGCCTGCCATGTACCCACCTTTGGAGAGGAGCTAACTCTACAGAATTAGCCATAATTTATGGCCCTGTGTCTATGCTGTGTTCCTGATAAACCACATGTTGGAAAGAGTAAGGAGAGAGTGGCTGACTAAGCTGGCGTTGGCTGAACGGATATAGACACTTCAGCACTGGGAATGTCTGGAACAGAGTGTTAGGGAAAGGCTCCAGACAAAACTAGCTGCTTGATTGTAATGTTAAGTAAAAAAACAAAACCTAAACTTCCAAAGCATGAGAAGCATGCAGCTGAAAAGACAAGGGCATCAACTGATCTTGTAACTGCTGCAGACATATCCTATAAAGCAATCTATCAAATGCACCCTTTGGGAAATGGTCATGCTATAGATGTACTTGTCATGTGCTATGTACTGTGTACATCTCTGTCCAGCTTTGCCTTCAGTCCTGACTTCACCAAGTAACACAAAATCAAGGAAGCAAACAAAAAGAGGATTTTATTGTACTTTTTGGCAGATAAATAATAGAAAACAATTGGGGCCACCTGGTGTTTGAATTCTAGCCCCTTGGCATCCTTAGCTCTGTGACTGGGCAAATGCTGTAAGTTTCAGTGCCTCCACGTACCTGTGAAGTATAGATGGCCATAAGGATTGAGAAGTAATGAACGGGGCACATTTACTTACTTTCCTCCTAGGAGGAAACGGCAGTTATATCTATTGTTTTACTTCTCAAGTGCCAGAGACCTATCTGATTCCTCAGTTGTTTCTCCCTGAACCCTCTTCCCAGCTTAATTGTGAGGCATTGAAATACAATCAACATTAATGTGGGGCTGAAAGCAGAATGAACACATGGCCTCACCATGTCCATGGGACAACATATCAACAGCTTCCATCATCTAAGGAGTTAGCACTAGTAGAAGACAGGGAAGAAATAATTATTTAATAAGCATTCTACAGTACAATGTAGTCAAAGAAACATGAATCAGAACTCAGTTCCTATAAACTATGAAATCTTGAATCAACCCAGGTTACTTCTCTCTAAGTTTGTGCCCTCACTTAAAATAATGATAGCTGCCTTACAATCATATAGTAATGTAGGTAACAAGTAACTGTTAGATGCTAAATAAAGAGTAGTATTGATTTTTATTGTTATTGTTATTGTTAATGTCACCATCATCATACTCATCATTATTAAATGCCAGGAATTAAACTAAGCTGTTTTTTTACATTGTTCTTGACAGCCATCAGCTCTCAACTATGAAGTTAGTTTTATCAAACATCTCCTAAACCTTCATGGCAGTCAGTCATTCATCTATCCATTTATCAAATACTCATTAAACCTCTGCTTTGTCCAAGGTGGTGTCCTCAGATGTGGAATGCAATGGTATCTAATGAATGGTAATACCAAACTTCACTGGGTACTTGCTATGTGTTAAGCACTGTGCTAGGTGCTTTACATATTTTGACTCATTTAATCCTATGCTTGTAGGATTAACAGCCCTATGAGTTAAGTCTCATATTCTTATTCCAACTTTACAAATAAAGGAGAAAAGTCCAGTTTTGAGTAACTACATACAGTGTCAGACAGCTAACCACTATTGGTGCCAGAACTGTAATCCAGGAAGTTGGGATAATGAGTCTGTGTTCTCGGCCCCTACTTGTCCCTGTAGAGTGGCAGTCTGGAGTAGAAGGTTGGTAATAAGAGGTTAATAAAGGCATACCTAATAAAACTTCAGGGAGCATCAAATATCACTAGAAAATGATATGAGGCTAGAGAGAAGGAGGAAATGAATATTGGAATCTTGGTAGTCAGTGAATTTAGGAGGGAATTATGAAAGGAATAATTGTCCAAAAATCTGAATAATAAAAATTTAAAAACCAAGAGTAGATCAAAAGGTAAAGTTTCTCAAGCAGTATCAACAGTCAGTGGGTCAGCATATTTGAAGAGCAAGAAGACCAGTGTGACTAGCCTGATATAAACAGTATTGAGATTTGCCAAAGTGACAAAAGCAAACCCACATCTCAGGGGCTCACAAAATTTAATATAAATTCCTTACTTATATTACATATTGACAACTGCCCTATCTGAATGCTACACTTGTGGAAGAAGGAAAAGAGCCAGCGCTATCGAAACATAAGCTCTCTAATGCTGCTAAGTGGCGTGCCGTCATCTCTGCTCACTTTCTCACTGACCCAAGAATACCTTGTGGCCAAGCCTAACAGTGGGGTGGGGAGTGATGCTCCTTGACAAGTCATGTGGCACAGGCACAGGTGAGGTTGCAGGTGTGGCTGGCTATTCACTATTCTGAGAAAGAGCAGGGGGTTTTCTCGGACTCAGGGGAAACCGATCCCAGAGTAAACGGCAAGTCTTCCTCAAGCACTGGAAAAGCCAGGTCCCTGATATTATCTGTGCTGAGGCTTGTCTTGGGGAGCTCTCAGCCCTGGGTCCCTAAACAAAGGGCACTCCTAGATAAAAGGCTTCAAATGCGGTCACATCCCTGGTGTTCTGATCCAGGAAGGAGTGATAAAGACAGTTCTACCTGTCCATGATGGAGGAAGCAAATATAATGAAAGCTTACTCTGCATTATGATTCTGGCCATACTATTAAAGGCAAATTACTTAACATTGTCAAAGTTCATGCTTCTCATCTGCAAAATGAAGACACTACGCCCATCTTTTAGTTCTTTCAATGTAAGACACAGACACTACAGCTGACAATACTAGACACACAATAAATAAGTTAGGTTTTCCTTTCTGATGATAAATTTTTCCTTTCTTTGACTAAGAGAGGGAGAACATTAGATTATATGATTTAATTTCACAGAAGGTTAAGAATTTACAAAACTAAGTGATGCAAAGAGAGCTACATTCTGCCCATCCTGTGGTATCTGGAGATAGTACCCGCCATGCTGAACTTGATGACATGAGGCATTTGCTCTGTGTCAGTTCTCTCACCTTGTGATTGTTTGCTTTTGCTATACTACACACACACACACACACACACACACGCACAAATGTACCTTTCACCTTTCCACTGTCAGGGCATGCTGGTATTGGCACACCCTTTGTATAAATCAAAACAAGCCAAAATACAATCCAGAGAAAGACAGAACTTTTCTTGCAATAAGTGCTTCCAAGACTCTGTAGCAGAAACCTCAGAGGCTCCTGGCACTGTTCAATTAGAAACCCACCAGGCTGGCCACCCAATATAATCTTTAAATTTTCTTAATATCCTAGCACCTAGCCAAGAGCTGTAGTAGCCTCAGCAGGTGGAAAAGCTTTGGCAGAAAATGTATCAGAATAGACAAAATTACCACCACAGTAAAGGAAACTGCTCTGCTAGGGAGGAAAACAAAACATTATAAAAGAAGAGGTTCAAATGGCTTTCTCCCCCTAGGGCTTTAAGAAATTTGAAAATGAAAGCCGGCGGAATTATCAAGTGAGGGGGACAGAGACTATTGATTTAGAGAAGAGGGAAGGAGAAAAAAAATCACCCAATGAAGTCACATTAGCAAGGGCACTGTATAAAACAAGAGAGCAGGACAATTTTAGAAGCCCAGAGGAAGGAAGATAATGAAAGATAATGAATGCCTCTTGCTTCACAGGGAAGAGAAATGAACAAGAGTAGTAGGAAAAGGGAGTAGGAGGGGAGGAAAATGTGGATGCTTAGAGCCAAACAACCCCCTTTTCTGTGGTGGTAGAGCTGACCTGAGAGGTTTCCAACAGCAGATGAAATGCTTGTGATTAGCAGTAAAGTGGACACAGATCAAAACTCTGCTCTGCTACTAATTACCTATGTGACATAGGCTCAATTATCCATCCACATTAAGTTTTTGCTTCCACATTTAAATATTAATTATTATTTTATCTATACAACATATTTATGGGAAACCTATTGTTCCAGGAAATGTGCTAAGGAACCATAGCGATATATTATTTGCAAGAGTAATGTAGATTAGAAGTCATAGCATGTGCTGTGCACTGACAGAATAATAACTGAGTCATCAAGTATTTACTATGTGCCGAGCATTGTTATAATTACCTTATATGTATAAATTGTTTTTATGAAAGGGAGAAGCAGAGTAATTTGCCCAAGGTCATACATTTAATATAAGAACTAGGATTTGAAAGAAGGTAGTCTGGCCCCTGAGTCTGCGCTCTTGGCCACTATACCACACCACCTGTGACTGAGCAGAGAGGTAAGCTTTTAGGCTCAGAATCCTCCATAATAGCTTAGTAAACGTTAGCTATTTATTTATTATTATTCTGAACTATGGCATATATAGCACTCAGTGCGTGCCAGATCTCTGTTTCAGATAGCCAATCTCAGAATTTAGAGTACGTTTTTTTCAGCGGGGAGGCAGAACAGATACATAAAAGATTACTTGCCTCTAAATATGTAACAATGATTGAAAAACAATTAAAAACATGTTTTTTAGCTTGAAAGCAAGAAAAGGAAATAATGCTACATGATGAGGAAACTCAAATCCATAATAATAATACAAAGGTGAAGCTTAGCTATGCACAGAAGACCAAATATATACCAGAGGCTGGGGTTTTGATACCCCATAAGATCCACTCTATATAAGCAAGAGCTGGAGCCAAGTTCCTTTCTTAAAGTCAGGAACCTGGACAGAACTACTCTTTGGGAAAAGGAACACAAGAAAAGCATAGCTTGGGAACTCGGCAGGGACATAAGCAGCCTACAACAGGGCCATAGCTAGAAAAGTCACCTATAATTATTAGAACATTGTATGTGTGTGGACTGGGAGGAGATGGGTCAAAATCCATGCAGCTTGGAGGGGAAACTAACATAAAAATTGTCCCTGAGTTTGCTAAACCTATTAGGTCCTTGCAGAAGCTAATGTAGAATCTTCATTTCTCCAAACCCAGCACTAAAAAACTAGAGAGCATACCTTATCGAGCACAAATAAAACATTCTCAAAGTTGATTACACAAAAGTGATAAAAATTAAAATCAGTAGCAAAAATTGTCATACATTTAGAAAATAAACAACACACCTCCAGATTATTAAAAGGAGTAATAAAAATTTAAAAAATACCAACTATGGAATACTTGGATTAAAACTGAAAGCAAAACATTTCAAAACATGAAGAATGAATCTGAAATTATTTTAGAGGAAAATTGATATCTTAAAATGTATGCACTAGAACAGAGAAATATTAAAAATTACTGAGTTAAACATACACCTCAATAAGAAAAAACAAAACAGTAAGTAAACCTTGACTGGGGTTCTGAGACCATGGCTCTGCCAGGCGATCCCATCTTCTGACATCTCAAAAGAGGCAGCACTGACTCCAGGCTGGTGTACCTTCCATGCTGGAAGAGATGGCACTGCAATGTTTTCTGCCAAAATTTGCTGTCTCTACCCTTCACCATGGCCCACACTGCATTGGAACCCATGAGGGCTGCCTGGGGCAGGGCAGCTGAGTGTGGCATCAGAATGCAGGGAGTGGCCCCCTCAATGGGAGGTACTGGCCAGCATACATGCTAACATTTTGCAGGTACCAGAGGACCCTCCCCTGAATCCACTCTGTCTTGTTGGATCTTGCACTCTGGGCCTGTGATGTGAGTGGAAACTCTGATAACCTCTGAATTTCCTTCAACACTCTTCCTTTCTGATTGAGCAGTTATTAGTATCAGAGTGTTCTAGAACATGACAGATAGGGATCTGCATTGTTTCTCTTATATGACTATACTTAGAGGCATTAACGAACCTGATGTCTTTAGTGTATACACTGGTAGCCAAGTGCCTGTTGTGGCAAATTACTTAAATTGTCACATATGGTCACCAGGGATTAGGTGCCAATAAAACTTTGGGTAAACAAATAATGTCACAGAGCATTTTATGGCATGGAGTATTGTCATGACTATGGATTTGTTTGTTTGTTTGTAAGTTACTGAAAATGTATGAAAAAGTTTTGAGCTCAAGACTTTAAAGCCTCTCCTCAAAATCTGGGTAATGAACCAGAAAGAGGCCCTATCTCTGTTGGTCACAGGATTGACTTTTCTGAAACACCCACCCCAAAACTAAGTCTGTAGATGGCTGAATTATAATGTAAATTAATATACAACCCTGAAAGGTCTCTTTTGTTAATTGAGAGGTTTGAATGTGAAGTAGTGAGACCTTGTAAACTGGGAAGTTGACATCCCTGTTGATCATTATCAAGATAAAGACTGATCTTCCAAATTTGCTAAGCTTTATTTGTCAATTGAATTAGTCCTCCCTCCCTTATTTGAGACAAACCTAAATGACCTCTTCTGAAGTTGTCTTAAAGTAGGCTCCTGATACTGCCTCTGACACCTCTCCTAGAAGGGTTGCCCACAGACAATGGGGAGCTTAACCTGAAACAGGTCCAAGAGGTCAAGTACAAAACATGACCAGAAAATACATACGGCACATCCTCCTCTCTCGTTTTTTTTTTTTTTTTTGCAAAATTTTGCCAATGTGTATTTCTAGAAATCTAAGGAATGTATATGGAAAATGATCATAAGGTATTCAGTAAGGGTGGGATAAATGTAATTATCTTGGCTGAATTTATTGATGTGGGTACCCTAAATGGGGATTCTTGATTGAATAAATTAGTACAATCATCTGGGACTGACTTGTGGACAAAAAAACACCTTATACTAAACCTGACAAGCACAAGGGAGTATAAGCAGAGTCCCATAATTAGGTTCTAGCATTTATACATAAAATTCCTTTCTCAATATTCCTTTCCACTAACCTACAACTTTCCTTGTTCTTCTTAGTTTGTCACTTTTTACTCATTCAGAAATAACCAACCTATTAAAACATACTATTTACTTTTAACTTCTCTTAAACACACACACATCTCTTTCCTCCCTTTTGCAATAGCATTCCCTCTAAATTTCAAAAGAGAAGTTATAAAAAGAGTATTATTGACAATGCAAAAGTTATCTTACACACATTTCATAAATTTTAACAGCTGGGCTATATACACAAGGTTTGAGAAAAGCCCAAAGAACAAGTATAATTATTATTATGACTAATATTAGCATGTGGGTAAAGACAATCAAACTAAAAAAATTAAACATCAAATTGTAGGTATACAGGCCTTGCTGATGTCTTGGGATAGCTGTCTATCTCCAATGTTGGTGGCTTCTCCTCCTCAAGAAGTCTTTCCTGGATGTTTACTGTAGGTGGAAGCAAGTGTCAGATTTAGAGGCAGATGTCCATTTGCAGTTGGGCACCTGTTAAGATCCCTTCCAACAATGTTGGAGGAAGTCTTTAATTGATATCTTTTCCAATGGACATGCTCTTCTGGTTGTAAGTTGTGGTCTTTGAAGTTTTCATCTGCCAGGAATGCACCTGTGAAATGAATGCCAGTAATTTTGATGGGGGATCCAAAAGTTGGAAAATTTTAGTTTCAGGAAATAATTTGATAAACCTAAGTGGCAAATGCATGTGAAAAGCTTTTATTTCAGGAACTGCAGGTAAGGCCCACTCAGACTCCAGAGAGGCTATAAACAATCGAGGCGATATCTGAGCCATCGAGAGAACAGTTACTGCCCGAAGCGAGAACACTACAGTTTCTGAGCAGGATGAGAATGCTGCAGTTTTTTGTTTTTTTTTAATCTAATTTTCCCTGAATTTCAAACTCTTACCGCACTTTGTTCTCTGTTATAAAAAGGCTGGTTTGTAAGGAAACGTAAGATGGTCCATTAAGGTACAAATCCATCACCTTCTCAGATCGCCAACCATCTGAATAAAGCACTCATAAAGATTCAATCCCTGTCTCTGCTTACTGGGTCTGGTAGGTGACAGGCAGCATGAACACCGGCTTTTTCCAGTTTCAATTTATCAGTCCCTATAAACTGGTTAATAAATTCTTGATAACAGTGCAGAAAGTCTCCTTTTAGTAAGGTTGATCAATATGTTCCTTCATCTAGATGCATAAGGTGACCAGTGACTACTTAATGAGAAGAAAAGCTATGTGTTTACCAAAAGAAGTAGATTTCAGTTTGAGGAGGACCAAAAGGAGAGTTTTTGGCCAAGGAAGATTAAAAGTTTCTGAAAATTTACCTAGTTGGGTTCTAATTGTATCATTTATGTGTTCCACCAATATCATCAGAGGTGGATTAAGGTCGGTTGAGGCCCTGGGCGCAGAAGAAAATATTGGGCCCCTTGAAAGAAAGAGAGAAAGACAGGGAAAATAAAAATACATGCCTTCAGAAGTCGGGGCCTAGTGTGCGTGCCAGGTGTGCCCGCCATTAAATCTGCCTCTATATCACTGGGGTGATAGGCACATGGAAAATACTGTAGAATAGGCCAAATATTACAAATGGATTGCATTATTGCTCAGGGAAATAAGTTCCTCAGTCCCTGTAACTCAGAGGGAATTTCCCAACTGAGAATTAATTTTTCCCAATAATAATTTATCTCCCAATAAGGCTATTATTCTCCTGCAATGTAATACCTCAACCCAGTTAAAAAATATGTTTTTTAAATTAATATATAATTAACACATATTTATATTCTTGAGATTGTGGCATTTGGATAAAATCCAATTGCCAAACTGCAAATGAATCTGAAGGAAGTGGAAAATGTCCTTGGGACCTGTGGAATGATTTTCCAGGGTTATGTTTAGACAGAACATTTGCTATGAACATTATGAGCTACAGTAGGAGTAGGTTTCCAGTAATATTGTTTACTTCATAAAATCATCTTTAAGGACCCCAATGTGTTAACTCATGTACATGTTAAAATATAGGTACTTGTGTCACTATAGATAAGATTGGTTTCTGATGGGGACTATATCTTTTTGCCTGGGTCAAAAGCTCCCTCTTTTTGTTGCCATATCTTCTTTTCTTCTGCTGCTGCTACCCATTAGAACTGTAAAAAAATGTCTTTTATTGATTTAATAAGAAGCAAGAAACATTCTCAGGTCTAGATAAGTTGGCTGTTTAATGCTAACTTTCTAGATGCAGCTTTGGCCAACTGATTTTCTTTTGATTTCCTGGTGGCAGTTTTAGAATGTTCTGAAACTTTAATAATTGCCAATTGTTTAAATGTCAGTATGATATCTTATAATTCTATAACTTATTTTCTATTCTTTATGCACCACCCTGAGGAAATGAAGAAGCTTCACTGCTTCGACAACATTCTAGAGTTTCGAGCTACACCAAGGGCATAGCCATTATTAGTGTAAATATTTGCTAGTTAGAACAATTAATTAAGCTTGTTGGGAAGATCTTATTCAGGTAAATAAGAACCTTCACTTATGTTCACCATGGAAGTTATCATATATCTAGCTTGGTAACATTCTTATTCATCTTTCAAAAATGCATCTCTTAACCAAATTAGGTCAGCATAATAAAAAGTTTTCTGTAAACCATTCCTAGGAACAAGAAGGTGGTCATTAAGCAAAAAGTAATCATAAATATCTTTATCCTGTAAAGAAGGTAGCAAAATTACTGGGTTAAGGCTGTTACATTGAGTTAAAGTAATATTAGGTGCAGAAAACAAGAGCCAATTGACTGACAAAAGTATTGAGTATTATGAGAATTCAGTGGAGATTCAACAGAATGAGAAACATAAACAAAAGAGAGCCCATAACTATCTTTCCTGTTTGTTTGCATGACATGTTTATAGCAAAGATGGCTGTCATACAGGGATCGAGCCATTTGACTACTTAGTCTAATTGCTGACTATCATTTTCTATAGGTCTATAATGATCTCTATGTTGTTCAGTTAAAACTTCCAAAATGTTTTATTTTTATGTATAAAAATTAGTTTATAATTAAGGTGCCCCACAATGGAAGCTTAAGTTAATTCTTGAGAGATTTTATAGCTTGTTTCCCTTATGGGTTCCACTGAATTGGATCAGGTCAATTTGACCTAAACAGGACATACAGAGGCTGGGCCATTAATGAAAAACTTGGAACCCAATTGTGACAATATCAAGTCAAACCCAGGAATCCTCTAAGCTGCTTTGTTGTTTTTAGAAGAGAAAAAGATAAAATTCCTCTGATTCTTTCACTGTTAATCAGTAGCACATCTTTAGACCTAAGATGGTCAAGGTAGTCCACGACATGAGATAAGCAAAACTGAAGCTTATCCTTCAAGACCTTATGTCTTTTTATAGCTAGTTTTGTAATAGGTAAATTGTGTCCTTTGGGACTCTAGTAATGTCCTAGGGCATAAAAGTAAATCATCCATTTATTTTAACATTTTTTAAATCAGCTTTTAATATCTGGGAGAAATAGGCAGGACTCGCTGTATATCCCTGGGGAATTACAGTCAAAGTAAATTGGCAATCTTCCCAGGTAAAGGCAAAAATATATTGACTTTTTTTTTTTTACTGGAATACTGAAAAAAGGTACTACATAAATTTATTACTGAGAAGTATTGGCAGTCCATAGGAATGGCTAATAATAAGGTATATGAATTTGGAACCACAGGATGTCTAGGAATAACTATCTTATTTATAGCTCTCAGATCCTGTACAAATCAACACCTTCTTTCATTTGATTCCTTACTGGAAGGATAGAATAATTACAGGGACTCGTACATGGAATATACTTGCTCTCTTTAAATGATTTTGTATAATGGTCTTAATTCCATGTAGTGCATCAGGTCTTAAAGGATATTACCTCATACTAGGCAGAGGCAAAGTGTTATCAATAGTTATTTTAATAGAGATGACTGACTTGTCCTTGTCCATATCTGTACTGGATAGGATCCAAAGTTGCATCGAAACATCCTGCAGCAAACATTCAGTCCCAAGATTATTTTCTTCTTGTGGAAATTTCTTTAAAATTATTATTTTCCCATCTGGCTCAATATATGATTCATTTAATTCTAAATACATTTTACCCTTCCAGAAAAAAGATATGTGTGTGTCATGAGTTTTAAGAAAATGTCTCCCTTTCAGGTGAATTGGGGCCAATTTGACCATTAAAACTATATGTTGCTCCATAACATTCCCTAGTTGGAAGGAGACAGGTTCTGATTTTAAAAGTCATTAGTTGATTAAATACCCCTACCATTTGCACAGAAGCTTTACTCTGAGGGGGAAGTGAACTTCTTCAGGTAAGGTTAAGAACAGATAAAGTAGCTCCAGTGTCTATAAGCACCTTAGTAATTTCCCCTTTTATGGTAATTTTAATTTCTCCTAAACTATTAGGAAAAGAGAAAACACCGTCTCGTAGTCCTTGGAGCAACCATATGTTTGCTTATGTTTCTTTTCTCTTTCTAAATTGCATTTCAGTTTCTAAACCCTTCTTAAGGTGAACAGACTCCCCTACAGGAGTTTCCCAGCAAACCTTGTTTAATAATTCTGTTGCTTTGCTCCTAGAAACCATCAGGTATATTAATTGGAATAGGTCAGAATAACCAGGATCACATGTTCTAATAGCCAAGTAAATTCCTTTGTGAACCCAGTAGGGTCCCAGAGAAAATCAGGGGACTCTTTAGGTAGATTCCTTAATTCTGTTCTTGTCCCAGGAATATATTCAATATGTAATCACCAGTTTCCCTCTGCCTGATACTGGCTTTTCCCTGAAGGGAGCTGCTAGAATTCCTGGATTATCTTTGCCTGAATTTATGTTCTTATTTTTTCTTGGGTCAATAGGGAGCGGTAATGGAGGAGATAGAGAGGAGAGTGAAGAAATGAGAGGGAGGGCAAGTCCAGACAAGGAAGCTCAGAGAGAAAAGGATAGAGTTGAAGAGCTGCAGAAGGAGAAGAAATGGGGTGTCGGTATTTATTAGCCTCAGAAACATTCTTTAGTTTTTCAGAGACAGACTTCAAAATTTTTTTAAAAAAAGAAAAGAATTTACCTGTGCTCCTCGTAGAAGCTTCTAATTTCTAATAAAGATAAGCTTCCTGTTCATTCAGTTTAATTTTAGAGCTGGCTTTTTTTCTAATTTTGCTTGCAAAAAATTAATTAGATGTCAAAAGATGTCCATTTTGGCCATCATAAATTGATATCACTTCTAGTTACATACTCACATTTCTGTAAGTACTTACAAGTAAAGTCTCCCCATTTATTGTGTATTTGGAGGAGCATTAGTGGAACTGGGACTGGAAGTTTTTGGCCTTGGAAATCACTAACATGATTTTCCATGTTAAAAAATGTATAAAGAGTCTGAACAAATTCCTAGAGATATTGTGTGATGGGCTGAAGTGTGCTGTTTATGGGTTGATCCTAGGGGACTGTCACATCTGAGGTTGCATTAAGCCCTTGTACATGCTTCAGTTTCTCTCCCCAGCTATCTAATACAGCCATGAGGACTTGGAGGGCTATGTAACCAACCTTTATGTGTATGTCCCTGGATGAGCCAATTATTTAATTACAGTCAAGTTAGAATTTTCTGTGGGGCTTTTGCCATCATGGTGGACACCCCTGACATCTCCACAAAGACTCTTAGTCACCTAAGAATATCTGAGATCTTGGCTGGAGAGAGGAAGTGCCCCTTATCTTCAGAGCTGAACAAGTTCAGGCTGTCATTTATCCAGCAAAAGCTTTTGTCCAGACTCTCAGAAAGCAATTCCAATTGAAAGCCAAAGTTAAGAAACAGCCACCCATTTTTCTCCTGTCCCAAGGTCCCTCAACCCTTAACCTTTAGCTTCATCTTGAGGATAAAAAAGAAAACACAAAAAACAAAAAACAAAAAACCTAGCTTAAATAAAGTCAAGCCTTTTACATTAAAATATGGATGCCAAGAATGCCAAAAAAAAATCACCCAAACTCACCTGAGGCAAAGTGAGAAGCCGATAGGGCACAATGGACCCCTCACGGTACCTAGCATGTGTCCAAGTCTGGAAGGTGGGTCCTGCATGGGTTTCTCTGGAATCCTTCTGCTCTATGCCAAGTAAATGTCAATGCAACAAATGTTTAAACTTGTAGAAAATTTTTATGAGTTTATTTGAGCCAAACTGATGACAATTTCTAGGAAGCAAAATCTCAACAGATTGAGAAAATGAGAATGACAGTTTTAAACCTTATTTTATACATTATAATCAAAGAAGGAGGCACAAGGTTTTACATAAAATTTATTAGTGATAAATTAGGGAGGTGGGAGAAAGCGAAGCACAGAAATCTCTGGGAATGGATAAAAGGTAAAATGAATAGACACACATTTCTTTTATATTTGTGGCTATAGGATAGTTAGCAGATAGTTAGCAGTTAACAATGAACAAAATAACAATAATGGTGATGGGTTTCATGGTGACTGCTCTGGTGCAGGGAAAAGTCCAAAACAAGAAAATCACCCTGACATTCCAAAGGTATGTTACTGCAGATGCAAAAAGACAGTAAACAGGCTCAGTTACAGGAAAGATTGACCTTTGTCATGGAAGATATGGGCCAAGGACAGCACTACTTTTAGTTAGAAAACTTTAATTTCAGACCATCCTATGTGGTTGCCTTAGGTATCTGAGTTTGTAAGGTCTGCCGAGCAGGCCTCTGCTGAGCTTGTCGGGTTTACTCATGTGGCACCCGGTTTTGTCCATGGTCTCTGACAATGTGCTTGGTTTGTTAACTGAAACACATACACCAACACAGCAGAATGTAGGGGATGCAGCTAAAGCAGTGCTAGAACAGAATTTGTAGCTTGAAATGTGGACTACAATAAGTAAAGGTGAAGTATCAACATTTGCCTGATATTATAGAGAAAATATGTTAAGGGCTATGGGAATTTGAAATGTGGCAGTGAATTTATTTTGAAAGACCAGCTCATCCACTCCATAACCATGTTTCACAGGAGGGAGTGGAGGACACTCCATTTAATCAGGCCTTTAAAGGTGCATTGGTGAGGGGACCACTGTCATCCCTGAAGTGGTCTATAGTGGCCATTCTTTTGGCCAAGAATGATGATGAAAAATGCTACTATTGAACTGGGTTCTCTGAATTCAGTGAGAATCATGGTAACTTATAGTAGCAGGGCCAAATTCTTTCACTTAAGCATCAGCAACTCAACATACACATGTATTAAACCAAACACGTAACAAAATGGTGAACCTAGAGTAACTATATATATTTATATTCACAGTAAATGTAAACAGATTAAATGGGCAAATAAAGGAGAATTTGTCAGTTTGGATAAAAAGGCAAGGTCCTCCAACTATATATTTTCAACAGAAGACACAGTTTAATTACAAAACCCAGAAAATTTAAATGTAAATGATGGAAAAATATAAACCAGAAAAAACTATTAGCATAATAAAATTGGAATGGCTAGACAATATTAAATAAAATAGACAGTAAAAGCAGCAGTACTACCAGACTTAAAGGAGGCATTACATAATGACAAAAGAGTCAAACTTCAAAATTAATGAAGCAAAACTAACAAAGCAGAAAAAAGAAATAGGCTAGCCTACAGTTATTATTTGTGATATTAACTCATCTTAATAGTAAGACTAAGAACAATGTTAAACTAATTGATATTTATAAAACATTACACAAAACAATTACAGAATAGATATCTTTTAAAGCGCACATGGAGATTTCAAAAAGAAAGCCATATAATGGTGATTAAAGATTGAATAGGTCTCAATAATTTTTACTCTAAAATCTTACAGTTTCTTCTCTCATCAGAAAAGAATGAAATTAAAAACAAATATCAATAAGAAATCTCAGAAACACCACATGCTTTGTGATTAACCTTACTCTTTGAAATAATATGAGTTAAAAAAGAAATCACAGGAAAAATTTTACAAATATTTTGAACTAAAACTGAAAATATAGCATAGCAAAATTTAAAGGATGAAACTCAAGTAGTACTAGAGGAGAATTTATAACTTCAAATGCTCGTATTGGAAAAGAAGAAAAGTTTAAAATCAATTTTCTACTTAATCTAGAAAAAACGTTTCCACTTAACGATCTAGAAAGGAGAAGCAAATTTACCATAAAATACACAAATGAAAGAAATAATAAAAATTAGAACTAAATAATAAAATGGAAAACATGTAACACTAGAGAAAACTAAGGAAATTCAAGTTGGTCTTTGGAAATATTAATACTATGTTATAACCCAAGCAGGAATAATCAGAAGACACACACATCACACACACAGGCACACATGGGTCGGGGGTGGGGAAAAAGAGAGTTTTCAATATCAGAAATGAAGAAGAAGGTATCATTACAAATTCTACTGAGTTTAAAAGGATAATGAGAAAATAGTACAAACAATTGTATGTTAGGATATTGACAATTTGGATGAAATGGCCAGATTTTGAAAACAAAACCAAAACATAATATATCAGGTAGGCTTAAATAAAGGGTTACAAGTTCAGTTCAGCATTTGCACATTAAGCAATGTATATCCTGTTGCAAAGATTTCAACAGTAGTGCCTAACTGAAGGGACCCAAAAATTCAGACCATACTTAGGTCATACAAACAACATGGTACAGCAAGAGAAAGGGGGTTCAGGCAAGCATCAGGGCCCAAGAAGCTTCCAGGCACAGCTCCCTAAGATCTTTCTTATTTGCACAAAGATATGCTTCACCTGTGGAGCAAACCACTACACTTTGTGCAGTGAAACTTGGTTTCAGGAGAGTCTAAACTTTCCAGCAGAGATTTTTAAAAGAGGCTATCTAACTGATTATGCATTAATGTTATCTAACTGATTAATGAAGTATGCATCTTTAATAAACCAGTTCGAGGTGTTGCCAGGGGAATTTCAAATATCAAACTAAGTGAAAAGTCATTACATATACCACTGTCCTCATCTTTGTCAAGAGTCAGTGCCAAATTTCCAGGCATTTTTGCATATAAGCATGCTATCCTAATCCAGCTGTAAAATATCCCTATCCTTTTCATTCATATTAACATAGTAAAGGGACATAGCTTATTGTTTTATCAATAGAGGCAGAAAAAACATTTAAAGAGGGAATTTTAGTAGATATATATAAAGAATCTCTACAAACCAATAAGGCAAAAACGTGAAAAACTGGAGTAAGCTTGAATATAAACTTGACAAGAGATGTATAAACAGCCAATAATCACATGAAGTACTCAATGTTATTAATGATTAGAAAACTGCAAATTAAAACCACATTAGTATTGTAATTCATACTCACGATGGCTAAAAGTTTAAAAGTTGACAACCCCAATATTGAATACAATGTGGAACAAGAACACTCATACATTACTGGTAGGTCAGTAAGTTACTCAGTCATTTTAGAAAACTGGCATCTACATCTAACCCATGACTGAATAATTCTAGGGGTTCAGTCAGGAGAAATTAAACTATGTGTCCCAAAATAAACCTGCATAAAAGAGCTTAAAGCAGATTTATTTATAATGACAAAAATTGAGGGGTAGAGAATGCAAATGTCCATTAATAGAAGAGTGCTTGAGGAATTTGTCCATGCAAATTGATACATTAGAATACGTCTCAGCACTATAAGACATTGAAGTATTGGAACATGCTATAACATACATGAATATCTAAAATATTGTCAGAAGAAAGCTATATATAAAGGGGTATATACTGCACAATTCAGCTTACATTAAGTTTAAAAGGGGGAAAACTAATGTACACGATATAAATCAGAAAACTGGTTGCCTAGGGCTACCTCCAGGACCTTTCTGAAGTGATTGATTTTTTCCTGTCTTGATTGTGAAGATAGTTTTAGCATTTGTCAAAATTCATTAAATTATGCTTTTGAGGTCTGTGTATTTCACTGTTGGAAAATTTTATCTCAATAAGAAAAAACAAACTTTAAAAAAGATCAATAAAATTCAATATGTTAAAAGAAAAACAACGGACACAAACACTATATATTATATAATTTTATTTATCTAAGTTTGAACCAAGCAATATTTATAGGCTTAGAAATCAGAACAGTGGTTGTCTCTTGGGATTGGAGAAATACAGGAAAATATTTTGAGGAAACTTTCTGAGATGTTAGATAAAAACTGTTCTATATTTCAATCGTGATGATGGTTATATGGGTACATACATCTGTCAGTGCTCATCAAAACGCAAACCAAAGATCTATGGCTCTCACTTATATTAATTTAACCACAATTTTAAAAGGACACTTTAAAAGAGCAAGTCTTCAAAAAATTGTTCTATGAATTGATGTCAAGGTCAAAGGACAACAAATTAAATTCAAATAATGTACAAAGAATAAAATAAAACAGATAAAAAACACAAGTTAATGATGTAGAAACAACTGAAAATAGAATGAACAAAATCAATAGTTTTTTTAAGGGAAAAAACATTAAATCGACAAATTCCTGCTAAAGCTGATCAAAAATAATGAGAGAAAGCAAATTAAGAGTAACAGGTATAAGTAGAAACATCAGTATAGATTCTTCAGGCATTAATAATAATTACAACAGCATTGTATTTCTTAGAAATACAATGTATAAAAGTTGACACAAGAAGAAAAAATACTTTAATAATTTATATAAAATACATAAAATTATAAAACAGAAACTTAAATTTAAAACATTTCTACAAATAAATTTTCAGTTCCGGATAGTTTTATTGGTGACTTCTTTCAAACATGTAGAAAAATAAATAATATCTAAATGTACACAAACTCTACTACTTAATGAGAAGATAATCTACTTATCAACTTATTCTGTGAGATCTGAATGGCCTTGATATAAAAACATGAAATGGTTATTATAAATAATAAAAATAACAGACCAATCTCTTTCATGTAGAAATAGCTAAAATCCCAAAGATAAAAGCAAATAATTATCTAGTGAATCATTCAAGCAATTACATAGAGTAAGGCCAAGTACGTTCAGTGTGGCCAACTTTGCAATTTTCCAGAAATGCAAAGTTGGTTTAACATGTCAAAAATCAATTAATATATTTATAATATTAACTGAACTTGTATAAATCTATAAGAAAAAAAGTAGAAACAAATTAAAAATAGGCCAAAAAAACCCCAGCATCAGGTACTTCACAAAGACAATATCCAAGTGTCATAAATATATGAAAAGTAGCTCTACTTTTTTTATTATCAGGAAAATAAAAATTAAAATGAGAAAAATGTTGCAAGTATACACAGAAGAGGGTTACTAAAATTTATAAACAGACAGCCAATTACAAATATCTGTAAAAATGTTAAGCAATGGGAATTCATATACACTGACATTAGGGAAGCAAATTGTACAACTACTTTAGAAAACTGACAGTATCTACTAAGGTTAAATTCACTCCTAAGTACCTAACCAACATATGTAGGTAAATATATGCAGTAAAAGGCATGTACACAAGTGTTCATAGCACTGCTTGGGAATAGTCCCAAAATTTTCATCATTAATGGAAAGTAGAAATGATTGTGGTTTATTTATACAATGGAATATTATTCCACAATGAAAACAATTATTTCTATGTGCATAAATATAAATACATCTCATGAAATTATATTTAGGAAACAAAGCCAGATACAAAAGCATGAGTACTGTATGCTTCTATTTTATTAAATATATAAATGGATGAAATAAATCTATCATGAGTGAAAATCAAAACAGTGGTTCCCTTAGGGAACATTAGTAGCAAGGAGGGAGTACAAGGAGAACTTTAGTGCCCCCTGATTTACTCTGGGTTGCACTTACATAGGTGTAAACATTTTGTTAAAATTACTCTAGCTTTATAATTATAATGTGTGTCCTTATCTATATGTATCTATATTTCAATGAAATGATTTTACAAATAAAAATAAAAATACAAAGGTAACTGTGAATTCTAAGTTCCCAGTCACGTTTGGTATGTTCTAGCAAGAACGTATTTTTTAGATCTCTGTTCCTATGCTGGAGGGTGTATTGAACTCTAGGACCCAACTGTTAGGTTTTCTAGATGCTGTAGATAGAGCCCGTAGTCATTTCAGCATTCATGATCTTCCTTCTTTTTATATCCTTAGCAATGGTTGCTTTTAAATTTAAAATAAAAAGAAACAAAGCATCTTCCTTTTTTTCTAGCCCTTAGGGGAGACAGATCTTTTAGTCTAAGGAAACAAATTTTAATTTTCTTCTACAAATTCTTTGTTTCTATTGGTTTGTTTTCAAAGTTCATTAGCAAATGTTGTTACTATGCCCAATTTTCAAAATAATAATAATTATTATTGCTTTTTATTATTTTTAGGAGATCCTGATAAAGTACTGTAAGCAGGGCCAATGTGGTGAGACAGAACACTAGAGTCCCTAAGAAAGAGAAGTTCTTCAAATGTATATGTAGCACGGGCATGTGAGAAGACAACCCTAACTGGCAAGGTAAGAACTCGGGCTTTAGGGTGAACTAAATCTTAATAAATAAAGAAGTGGCATAGGGAATCCCAGGAACCTATTAAGAATGGGGGTGTCAGAAATCTCAGCATGGTTAAGTACAGTAGGGTGGGGCAAGGGGATGGGAAAAGTGACAAGGCAAGCTACAAAGGTGGGCTGGGATCAATTTGAGGAGGTCACAAATGTCATGTTAAATTATTTAGACTTTTTTTTTACAGTTGTGGTGGGAGAATACTAATAAAATACATTTGAGGACCAGCTGGGCATGAAAAAAAAATACCCCGAGTTTTAAATGGTTCTCCATTAGTTCTGGGTAAAGTAACTCTGTATTTAAAATGCTCATCTATCTCCCGAGAAAAGGTCAATCCAGTGTTCTGAAATTTTAAATCACAGTGTCTGAAATCACATGACTGAAAATCCACTTATAAAGAAATTGAACATTAAGAAATTTGGAAACTACAAATTAATATTTTAAAAGAGATTTTAGTAGTGTATATTTATGATAAAATTCTTCCCTGACACAAAATTTTTATTAAAACATATCTCACCCAATTTATTTCTACAAGGATATTTTTATAGAATAGTATTTACATTTATAATCTGAGTTTGTTTTATGGACTTCAGTTATTTTATAGAACTAATGGATATTGATTAATTATTTAAGAGGAGTTTCCAAAAATTTTTAAAGTAAATTTACTTTCTCCTTTTGTTTTAATATCTCTTTTTCCTGCAGTTTATAGCTGTGTTCAGAAGAGAAGGAGTTGCCCAAAATTATTGTTCTTTTATTTTCAGCAACCCATTTGTAAGTACAGATATGATTATTGATGGAAATACAATAAAAAGTAAGTTATGACTCCTGATCTGTCCTTGGTCCATTATTAAGATCTGTTTTTATTTTTTCCTGTTAATCCTTTCTTACCCCAGTGTCTTCAAGGCTTGTTTTTTGGCCTTCCCTTCTTATTCTAGTAAACCATCTAAATAAGCATAACTTTCTAGCTGCCTTACTTTTTCTAGGCAATTGAAGAAAATTAGTTGGAACCACTGTGTTTATGGTCATTGTTCTCTACTACATCCCCTTTTCAATTGCAAGTCCCTATTCCTCAAAACTCTGATTCTTCTACCTTCTTAATTCTCAAATAAGGATTGGCCATAAGATTGGACCTTTCTCAGTTGTAAGCCAATGACCTATAAAACCAACCTCTTTCTGCACTAATTCTCAATTCTCTCTCCCTTCCCCCTCATTAAGGAGATATCCATCCTTCTATTTATGGCTCATCCATTGAGCATCTTTGTTCCAAGTCTCTGCCCTCTTCCATCTCAGGAAACTTATACATATATTTTGTCTTCTCTTTCCCATCATAACAATTGTAACATAAAACCAAGCCAAAGCAAATATATCTAGGCTCTATTCCCTTCGGCTATGCTTTATCTTTCTCCTTATTTTTATAAATAAAAGTTGTATATGAGTAGTACAGCATGATGTTTTGGGACTTTTTATTTTTATGTTTTTCAGCTTTATTGATGTATAATTGACAAAGTATGTAATGATGTTTTGATATATATATAGTGAAATGATAACTATAGTTAAGATAATTAACATATGTATCTCCTCACATAAAGTTACCTTTTTTTTCTTTTAGTGTGTCCTGGCATCTGCTTTCTTAGAAAATTTCCGGTGTTATATACAGAATTATTAATTGCAGTCACATGGCATACATTAGATCTTCAGAATTCTTCATCCTATATAACTGCAACTTTGTACTCTTTGACCAACATCTCTTTATTTCCCCTACCTCCTCACCCCTGGTAATCACTGTTTTACTCTCTGCTTCTATGAATTTGACTTTTTTAGATTCCACATATGAGTGAGACTATGTAGTATTTTTTTTTCTGTGTCTGGCTTATTTTACTTAGCATAATGTCCTCCAGGTTCATCCATGTTGTCACGAAAGATAGCATCTTCTTGGATCCCCTTTACTTAAAACCATACATATATATGTCTTAATATATGACTATATATTGAATAGACAAATGGTCAATATATTGAATAGACAAATGAATAGACAAGTGGTTATATATATAACCACTTTTATTGGTGATTTTTTCAAACATGTAAAAAAATATAATATCTATTTTTTAAATTATTTTTTATTGTTGTTCAAGCACAGTTGTCTCTATTTCCCTCCCCTGCTCTCCCCTGCCCCACTGACCCTCTCCCTCTCAATCCTACCCCACTTTGGTTTGTCCATGGGTCCTTTTCACATGTTCCTTGATGACCCTTCCCCTTCTTTCCCCTTCTATCCCCCGTCTCCCCTTCTCTTTGGTTACTGTCAGTTTATTCTTTATTTCCATGTTTCTGGTTATATTTTGCTTGCTTGTTTATTTTGTTGATTAGGCTCCACTTATAGGTGAAATCATATGGCATTTGTCTTTCACCGCCTGGCTATTTCACTTAACATAATGCTGTTGAGTTCCATCCATGCTGTTGTGAAGGGTAGGAGCTCTTGCTTTCTTTCTGCTGTGTAGCATTCTATTGTGTAAATGTATCAGTTTTTTGATACACTCCTTTACTGATGGGCACTTAGCCTTTTTCCAGCACTTAGCTATTGTAAATTGTGTTGCTGTGAACATTGGGGTGCATAGGTTCTTTTGAATTGGTGCTTCAGGATTCTTAGGGTATAATCCCAGCAGTGGAATTGCAGGGTCAAAAGGCAGTCCCATTTTTAGTTTTTTGAGGAAATTCCATACTGATTTCCACAGTGACTGCACCAGTCTGCATTCCCACGAACAGTGCACTAAGGTTTCCTTTTCTCCACAACCTCATGGGCACTTGTTGTTTGTTGATTTGTTTATGATGACCATTCTGGCTGGTGTGAAGTGGTATCTAACTGTGGTTTTAATTTGCATTTCTCTGTTGGCTAATGATGCTGAGCATCCTTTCATGTGTCTCTGGGCCCTGTGTACATCCTCCTTGGAGAAGTTTCTGTTCAGGTCCTTTGCCCCCCAAAATATAATCTCTAAATGTGCACAAACTCTACCACTTAATGAAAAGAGAAAGTGTGTGTGTGTGTGTGTGTATCTCCCCTTGTCTATTCTTCAGTGGATGGATACCTAGGATGTTTCCTGGCTATTATGAATAATACTGCAGTTAACATGGAAGAATAAATATCTTTCAAGTTACCAGCTTTATTTTCTTTGGATAAATATCCAGAAGTGGAATTGCGAGGTCATATGGTGGTTTTATTTTAATTTTTTTCAGGAACCATATTTTTTCATAATGGCTACACTGATTTACATTCCTACCAATAATGTACAAGATTTCCTTTCTTAATATTCCCTTCAATACTTACCTTTTGTCTTTTTGATGATAACCATTTTAAAAAGTGCGAGGTGATATTGCACTGTGTTTTTTTTTCGCTGTGGTTTTGAATCCTACTTCCCTGATAATTAGTGATGTTGGGCATCATTTCTTATGCTTATTGGCCATTTATATGTTTTTAAAAAAAATATCTACTCAGTTTCTTTGCACATTTTAATAAGTTTTTTTTTTTTTTTTGCTATTGAGTTGTACAAATGCCTTATATATTTTGGATGTTAACTACTTATCAGGTATATGGCTTGCAAATATTTTATTGTATTCCATAGGTTAATTTTTCATTTTGTTAATGGTTTTCTTTGCTGAACATAAGTTTTTTAGTTTGATATACTACATTTATTTTTGTTTTGTTTCTATGCTTGTTGTGTCATATACAATACAAAAATTAATTGCCAATACCAATACCAGAGAGATTTTCTCCTATGTTTTATTCTAGAAGTTTTATGGTTTGAGTCCTTATATTTAAGTTTTTAATAAATTTTCAGTTAATTTTGTTCATGGTGTAACATAAGGGTCAATTTTTATTATTTTACATGTAGATATTTAGTTTTCCCAACATTGTTTATTAAAAACAAAAAACAAAAAACCCAAAACTGTCCTTTGCCCATTGTGCATTCTTAAAGTCATTCCTTGTTGAAAATTAGTTGACCATATGTGCTTTGTTTATTTTGGGGCTCTTTCTTCTATTCCACTGGTTAGGGTGTCTGTCTTTATGACAATGGCATAATGCTGTTTTGATTACTGCTTGCTGCTTTGTAACACCATTTGAAATCAGAAAGCATGTTACCACCAACTTTGTTTTTCTTCCTCAAGATTCCTTCAATTATTCAGGGTTCTTTTTTTATGGTTCCACATAATTTTAGGATTTCCTATTTCTGTAAAAAGTGCCAGGGGAATTTTAATAAGGACTGCAATGAGTCTGCAAGTTGCATTGGGCAATATGAACATTTTAGCATATTAATTCTTCCAATTCATTAACATGGGATATTGTTCCATTTATTTCTGTCCTCTACAATTTCTTTCATCAGTGTGTTATAGTGTACAGATCTTTTATCTCCTTGGTTAAATTTATTCCTAAGTATTTTATGATGCCATTGTAAATGGGATTGTTTTCTTCATTTCCTTTCAATAAAGTTGGAGGATACAAAATTCACATACAAAAATTAGTAGTGTTTCTTTATACCAACAACAGTCTATCTGAAAAGGACATTGTCCTTTTATTAATTCTCAGACTTCTTGAAAGACAGAGGCAAGCATTTATTTCTACACTAGACCTGCACTTCTTCATCAAACTTCTACTTTAAGATCATCAGGGGCCTCTGTGCCCCACCTCTAATAGATATATTTTTGTTTGTATTTTACTTAATCATCCATGGAATTCCAAACATTGAATATAATTCATCTCTGGAAACTTGTTTCCTTTGACTTAAATAACTAATCACTCTCCTGATCTTTCTTGTGTTACTCTAAACTTTCTCCAGATACTTTAACCAACTCGGTATCCTCTATATGAGTTTTAACTATTAGAGTTCTTCAGGTTCTAACCTTAAACTTAGAGTCTTAGGCTAAGTCTCTTGTCAGTCTGCTTCCTTTCCCATGGATTAAAGGTATCAAGTGGTATGTTATCACTTGTATGCTATTACTCCTCAATTTTTATCACTAGCCAAGACTTTTTCTCTAAATCACAAGTTATATATCCAATGCTTTCTTGACAACTCCACTTAGAGATTTAACAGGAATCTCAAACTCATGAAGTCATCTTGTGCCTCAACTTGATCAATCTCCTGCATCCCTTTCTTAATGAATGTAATCTCTGAATCTACCCTCCTTTCACGTATAATATCCAAAATCTGAAAAACATTTTCTCCTGATATTTTTAAGAATACTAAGTAAATGATTTCAGTGTCACAATGGTGCTCTGTGGCCTAAAAGAATGTGTAAGATGCTGGGAGCAGGAACAGGAAATAAAATATCATTTGAAATCAGAAAGTGTGGTAAAACCTGGCTTTGATATAAGAAAAAAATGATTTTTTAATTTTAGTTTTTAAATAAGCCTTGGAGGTACTTACATGTCTTCAAATTTGTTTCTTTGTCTTGACAAGGAAGTGGCTCAGTCCATGGATGGTGAACCAGTCTTTCACATCACTTGGCTCTGCGGACCAACTAAATGGTGGTCTTTGGTTCACTCCCTGACATTTTAGATCTCCTCACCCTATAGAAATAAATGATGTTTGGCTCTCATATAGAATTATGGATCATAAATGATGAACTCAAAGGTAGGCACAAAGGAAATTGTTTCCAGGCAACCATAACATATATTTATTTTAAGAAGTGATGGTTCAGTGACAGTTTGAATCATCTGACAGTTTAGTAGCTTATGGATAGAGTTCTAGCCTTTGTGCTTATAAAAGCTTTGTCCAAAGGACTATGTTCTTTTGATCTAAATGGTAATACAGGTGAATCCTGTTTAATGATGTTTCTGGGGATATGACATTGCTGTTATATTGAAATCTTAAAATGGAAACCAATTGTAAGTTTACTAAATACGAGCACCATGGGAATTTTTATTCCCTTGTCAATTAATGCTTGAGAGATGTGGTATTTCCACACTATTTTGTGTACATATGAAGAGGGACCCAAAAAACAGAATCATCTTTTGGAGGGCAGTCCCCTTGTAGTACAGGCTTCCCCCACTAGGTGAGTATTCTATGAACCCATCTGTATCAGTGTACCAGCTGGTGTTGTTGTGAGAGGCTGCATTCAGTGTCGGTGAATTTCTTTTGAAGACTCTTTCAACATGTTTGCCTGTTTCATTAGGGGTGATTTACGAGTGAACACTGAACAGAATGTTCATCAGTTTTTGACCAAAAGTGGCATGACCCCTGTGCCCCACCCTCCTTATTCACCTGATCTCTCCCCAAGCAACTTTTTTGTTTGTTTGTTTATTTCCCCAGATGAAAAAAGCCCTCAAAGGGAAACATTTTTTTTTTGGTGTGGAAGAGGTGAAACAAAAACTAGCAGAAGCTCTAAAAGGCATCAAAATTAATGAGTTCAAAAACTGTTTTGAACAGTAGAAAAAACATCTCAATAGGTGTATTGTATCAAATGGAGAGGACTTTGAAGATGACTGAATTTTTAAAATATAAGAATAAATACACATTTTTTAATAAATAAATTCCAGTTTTGTGGGGTTCCCCCTCATATTTATAGCAAAAAGAACTAGAATCACACTTAAAGCCTTATAACCTTCCCACAACTCCCACTTCTGTGCTTCCCGTCACAATAAATGTCTCTAAAGCTAATAATTATGACAGAAATAATAAAAAATAGCTAACATTCATTGAAAACCTACTGTATACATGGTATTTTGTTAGGGAGTTCACATATGTTACTTCATTTAATATTCACAGAACATCAGTGCAGTAGAACATCAGTTAACAGCTGTATTGTTAATAGCTGTATATTCCAGATGAGAAAATTTAGGTTTAGCAAGGTTAAACAATGTGCCCAGGGTTCCAAAATTAATACATGAATGATAGAGCCACGATTTGAAATCAGGTACAATGATTTCACAGTTCACAACCCTCAACTTTAGTCTATGTTACCTAAAAAGAGCTGTACCTTCAAAGTGACACTTCCTCCTCTCTCCTTACCACTTCCTTTCAGTCCTGTCTGGCTCATATTCATGCAACTCCACTAAATCTGCTGTCTTTATGTGACCAATGGACCCCATGTTACCAAATGCAATGACTTCCTGCTCAAATTCTGGAACTTCTCAGACATTTAAAATATAAAATCTTCTTTTACAATGATTAGCTTGCTTGGCTTTGCGATCAGCACACTACTTTGTTGTTGTTCTGCCTCCTTTCTTCACATGCCTCTTCCTTTACCCAAATTCTTGATGTTGGAGTGTTCCAGGGAATGGTTTCCTTTTCTTTAATTGATATGTCTCTTTTGGTTATTTTATTTAGTCACAGAGCTTATATAACATCTATATTCTGATAAATTCTAGGGCTTTACCTTTAGCTTTTACTTCATCTAGATTTTCTGTTTGAGTCCAGATATGTATATACAAGTGCCTACCTGAACTTTCTGTTGAAAATCCAATAATATCTTAAACTCAACTTGATTTAGTGAAACTTTTGAGTCCTGCCCTCCTTCTCCAAATGTGCTTAGCCTGCAGGCTTTTCCATCTCAATTATTGGCAACTACTTCCTTCATGGAGCTCAGGTCCAAACTTAGAAATCTTCATTGACTGCTATCTTCCATTTATACTAATATCCGAGTGTCAGGGGACCTTACTGGATTTACATTCAGAATGTATTGAGCACCTGACAACATATTACCAACCTCTCTGCTATTATAATGACCCAAATCAACATAATCTATGGGCCGATTTTCTGTAGTAGTGTTCAAACTGGCTTTGTGCTTCCAAAATGTTATCACCACCACTCAAATTGTAACAGGAAAATGCAGGTTGGGCTACCTGTCACAATGAAAGCCAAACACATGAGACACGTTCTGGTGCAAAAGAAAAAAGGTTTATTTAGGTGCTGTGACCTGGAAGAAGGTAGACTCTCATCTCAAAGGTCATCCTCCCTTCCTGCTTAAGCTCATGGTTCTTATAGGGATAGGAACAGGAAGGCTTTTTTTCCCTATCCAATTACCTTGATAGCTTTTGGCATACTGGGGCACCGTCCATTCATCTCTCTTGCTTTTGGTTCTCTGGGGTCCTAGTGATTCATCTTTCTAGCTTTTGGTGGCTTCAGTGTAAAAACCTCTTCCTGTGCCATCTTGGCCAATGGGGGAGACTCCCTGGAGCTCCCTGTCTAAAGTATCGGGGTCAGTGGGGAGGCTCCTCCCTTCACCCCTTATCCCACAGGACCCACTGTCAAGAATCCTGGAGATCTATAGCCCTCAGCCCATCTCCCAAAGTGGGACATGGCACCCACACATCCAGGGTTGGCACACATCAGGGCATCCCTTCATCCCTGTGCACCTGTGCTCTCTGCACAGCCCCACTGCAGCCCACCCCTCCCAAGTGGCCAGCTCATCCTACCATCAGCTTCCTGTGTTCCAACTGACTGTCCATAGGAACAAAATGATCTATTTTAAACACAGGAGCTGCACTTGTAAAAATCAAGCCAAAGAAACTCATCACTCCACTCAAATTCTTCCAATATTTCCTTGTCTTGCTCAGCATACATGACCAGGTCCTATAATAACTCTGCTTAATGGATGGAACTGGAGAGCATTATGCTAAATGAAATAAACCAGGTGGTGAAAGACATATACCATATGATCTCACCTATTAAGTGGAACCTAATCAAGAAAACAAACAAGTAAGCAAAATAGAACCAGCAACAATGAAATAAAAAAACAAACTGACAGTAACCAGAGGGGAGGGGGTGGGCAATGACAGGGGAAAGGGAGGGGAAGAGTCATCAAGGAACATGCATAAAAGACCCATCCCCAACGACAGAGCCAAATGGGGGAAGAATTGAGGGTGGGAGGTGGGGGTGGGTGGGGCTGAGGAAAGTGGTGGCTGGAAAATGTTGACGAAAAAAAAAGAAAAGAGTATGGTCCGGGGAGGCTGGGAGTAGTGTAGGAAGTTAGGAAGCCAAAGAACTGGTGTGTGTACCCCATGGACATGGACTATGAGATGTGGGGATGATGGGATGGGGTGCAGGGAGGAAGGGATAAATGGGGGAAAATGGGACAACTGTAATAGCATACTCAATAAAAAAATAAAATAAAATAATATTCAATTTTAAAAATCATGAAATTAAAATGGCACATCCCCAAAAAATAATAACTGTGCTTAATCTACAGCCCTTATATTCCTCTGACCTTATCTTCTTTTCTTTTCCCCTTTGACTCTGCTCTGACCACATGAATATACTTCCTTGCTGTGTCTTGATTTTGTCAAGCATGCTCATGACTCAGCTTTGGTTTTGCACTGGCTATTTCCTCTTCCTGGAACTCTTATCCTCTGACATCTAAATGGATAGATGTCTCAATTCCTTCTAGTATTTACTCATATTGTATCTTCTCAAAGAGGCTTACCTTGACCATCCTAATTAAAAGTGAAATTGCATCCCACCGACATCTCTTCAAATCTCCCTATGCTGCCCTAATTTCCCTAACACTTTTCAACTCCTAACATATTAATCATTTATTACTTTCATTGTTTATTCTTTAACTCACTCTCTAGGAAAGTAAAATCCAAAATAGCAAGAATTTTTGTAAGTCTTGTTCACTGATGTATCCCAAATGGTTAAAACAGTGTCTGACATATAGTGGCGTCATATATATGTATATGTATATATAAACGACTGAATGAACTCACAAAATGGAAGAAAAAACAATTCATGACCAAGAAAAAAATGTGTCAAGTCTATAGGCTCAAAGAACATATTTAACAGTTTCAAAGCAATGCTACCAAAAGTTTTTAATGTTTCTATATGTGCACTTATCTTTGCCATGGTTATCATTGAGATATAGTTAAGGACACTTCAGCAATCTGGTTTAAATGAGTCTACTAAATAATGCTTGTGTAGAGTACCTAGAAATAGTTGTGTCCAGTGTGTGATGCAAGGGGTATTCATAAGTGAGTCATGTATGGGAAAAACATACTCACACATGCATGTAACACCCCCTCAGCATACAATGCACACATTTCTACCCACGCTCACAGATAAAATAACTCTTAAGTGAGCAATTAGTTACCTCCAGGAAGAAGCATGACATTGAAGCCACACAAGTTGGTGACAAGCACAAACTTGCTCACTATTAGAAAAGAATTTGGACAAAATTTTAGCTTTCCTGGGTTGTACTTTTCTCAACTTTATTATAAATGTATTTGTCAGTATGACCGTATTATAATAACAGTAATACCAAAACTGTTACAAGCTTAAGAAGATTAAAGTAGGCTATGTACATGAAACAATATTTACGATATTTTCTTATGAGGAATTTGTTCTAGTTTTATATCAGGCCAGTTAAAAGTTGGCAAATATCTTATACTCCATACTTGTATCCCCCACATTCTAAGCAACCCTTAAGCTCTGGAGCCAGGAGATATCTTCATAATGCTTCTCAACACAGTGCTCCTGAAACCAACTTCCGTCCCTGCAAGCTGGCATGTGAGAAAACACATATTTGCCTCCCTGAGACTGGGAAAGTTACAAAGTTTTCTACAGTTCATTAAAAACTGTTGCTCCCAGATGGGCAGAGAGCTGTTGATAATTTCGTCCTGAAGGGACAAAATATCTTTTATTTACTAATACCTTCATACTGGCAAATTAGTTTTAGTATAGGTTGTTGGCCAATGCATGGAGATAAACTCTGAAAACTATTTAATATTTAGCTTACAATATTTCAGTTTTGGTTTAATTGTGTTTCTGTTGCAAGGTATGTATTATAACATTAAATAATAATTATGTTCCCCCTACTTTATGCTCTTCCAATGGGTCAAATCATTTAGTGTCCCATCAGATTAGGGAGAAAAACAGCATTTTGTCCAGTCAAGTAAAATGGAAATTTTTCATGTAAAGTAGTGACGCCGTTCTTCTGATCTGTTGATTAAAGTAATACAATTGTAGCACTGATCTCGTTTCAGAGAGATATGACTTCTAGTGCAGCCTTCCCAGTCAACACTGCTAGGACAGTGACTTCTCAGGTATAAATCCAGCTTCTCTGCCTTTCTTCACTCCACACTCTAATAGTGTCTCAGTTGTACTGTACAATCAGTATAAGTAAATATTTAGAATCAAAGTGTTCTTTGTCAGGGGAATGTAGAAGAAGTGAGTTCTTAATTTCCCACCTTTTTTTTAATAGTTTCCATGGAATCAAATATTCATTATATGTGGACCTGACTCTATCCCTATCTGTGTTTGGCAGAAGGCATAGTTGGTTTCTTGACCAAGGAGCAGATGTGTTTCTGTGTGTTGCTGTTAGACACGATCTATACTCAATTATTAGAAACTACAAAAATGGAAGGAGAAAATAAAGCTGAAAAATTATGTGTGAACATTGAGGTCCAAATAAGCAGGATGTTTAGAGAATTAGCAAAACCCTACTGGTTCAGAGAAAAGACTTGAAGTTGGCAAAGGAAACCAGAATTTAGGGGCCAAGTATTGCATGTGAGAAAAGCTACAAAGAAATAGTCTCAAAAGCCTGTTTTATCATTTTGTTTGTTTTTATTAACTGCCTGAGTTGTGCTATAAGAATTACACAGTCCAGCTTTAAGCAGCAGGCATAATTTATTATTATCTCCATCATAATTATTAACATTAATAGCTTTTGAGACATTTTACTCTGAAGGGAAGCACAGAAGTGGGAGTTGTGGAAAGGTTATAAAACTTTAAATGTGATTTTAGTTCTTTTTGCTACAAATACAAGGAAGGAATCCTCTTAAAACTGGAATTTATTTATTAAAAATTGTGTAATCTTACATTACCAATTTCTTATGAGGTCAAGGATTATGCTCAATCATTCATCCCTTCATTTATTCAATTAATAAAGCAAAGTGAACCTAAGCTCCAAGATGTCACGGATTCTGCTTTGTTTGCTTCTGTTTCCTTGACTTCTATAGGAGTGCTGGCCCAGAGTAGGTACACCATAAATTATCCCAGAGAATTGATATTTTGGAGTGTTTTCCTAAGTATAAGGAGGACACTCTATTTAGGACTTGCGCTCTTCTCAATGTTTATCTACTCTGACATCAAACACATCCTACAAAGTCGTGGCCCACTCAGCATCTGCCACATTGTAGATGAAGGTCTTGACTGGGAGGACAGGCTCATCATCCTCATTGAGGAAGGCTTAGTGTTCTGACTCAGTACTGCTAAGTGACACTATGGGAATAATAAAAGGGAAGGACCCTTTGGTTACTGCTCAGCTGGAGGGAAAAAGCCTGCAGACGCTTTGTCTGTCATTGACAGTGTGTTGGACATTACAAATCATAATGAAGGGTTGCAAAGAATAGCGCAAAATTTACAGGATCTACCTGGAAATAAGGCAGGCTTTCAGTCGATTTATCATGACACTCACTGTGATTACTTCAAGACAGAGGGAATTGTAAATACAGGAGATGTGAGTGAATCTGCAATTTGAGCAATTTAATTCAGAGCAAGTAAATATGTGGACCTCACAGGGGCCTTTGTCTCCTGATGATTTTTTTCATTGTCATTTGTCATCTCTCTGGCAGTTGTGGAAATGCAGGGTATAGAGACACAGTGCTGAGCCTGTATAGGGGCACTGCAGCAAGAGGCTCGCTCATAAATTTCAGATTTATAAAACCTGGAAAGAAAGAACTTCAAGATCAGCTTGCCCATCTCTTGATTTAATTCTGGTAACATTAAAACATCTTGAATATTTGGTTTCCTTCTACTCACATGACTTAAAACTCTCTTTTATTCTTTATTCCACTGGGTTTTTACTGTGCTGTGTAGCAGGTTCACTTTGATATCTAATCACCATTTCTCTTGCTTCATTTAACAGATGATTTTTGCAGGATGTCAAATAAATTGCTTACCATCTTCCTGGGGATGATGGTAGAAAATACACACTTTTAAGGTTAGCAGTAAAGTTATCTTTTATCTTTTTGCCTCCCTCTTCTTTATTCCATTCAATAAATGTAAACACTAACTTTACCACTTTCTAAGTAGTTTTTTGAATACAGAGTTCTATGAAAAATTCATTATGGTCTATGGGCCAGTAGTTTAGCAAGTCTAGCCTTTCAGGAGAAATATACACAATATCCAAAAATGCTACAACATAATGGAGTCATTAACAGGGATCTATGGAAGGTCAGAGGAGCAAACTACTGACCTCTAAGCCTTGAGAAGCTAGAAGGTGACATAGTGCTTTTTGATACAACTATATTGATGAGGTTGGTTTGATCTTGGGATGATTTGATGTGGCCAGTTTGATGCTTCAAAATGTAAAAACACTCTAAAAATCTTATGAAATAACAATCACAATAAATGTCCCTGAATAATATTTTCAAATTCTTCCCTCATTGGTAGATAATGGCAATGATATGGGTTATAGTTTGAGGTTGGGTTGCCATCCAGGGATAAGGTGAGGATTTTTATGTTTCTACTATATATTATATAGTAAGTGTAATATTATATATATATATATATATATAACACATATTATATATATACACAGACTTTTTAGAAGTAATTTACATATCATAAAGTTCACCCATTAACAGTGTTTAATTCAATGGTTTGTAGTATATTTTCAGAGGTATACAACTAATGCAAACACACACACCTGTCCCCCTCCAGCCCTAAGCAACCATTAGTCTCCTTTCTGGCTCCATAGATTTGTTTCTTCAGGGAGTTTCATATAAATGATGTTATTTACCATGATCTTTTGTGATTGGCTTCTTTCACTTAGCATAATATTTTAAAGGTTAATCTATGTTATCATATGTATCAGTATTTCATTTCTCTTTATTACCTAATAATACTCCATTGTGAGACTATGCCATATCTGTTTTTTCATTAGTTGATGGATATATAGGTTGATTATACTTTTTTCTGTTATAAATAATGCTACTACTAACATTTATATACAAGTTTAAGAGTGGAATTGGTATATCATATAGTAACTCTAACATTTGAGGAAGTAAATATATTTTTAATATTGAAAATGAGTTGGGTTTTGCTTTTAGAGCTTATTGAAATGTTCATGTAATACAGCCAAGTGAAGATATTACACTCTCATTGAATTGAGTCTCACAAGTGAGTAGGACTTATACTTTCAAAAAATACATAAATCATGACACTACCTGCAGAAAGCTCAGAATTTGGAAGGGAAGATAGACTATGACATGGCACGGTGCTAGAAAGCAGGAGAGAGAAGGTAGAAGGAGAGTGGGCCGGGAGGTCAAGAAAAGCATCTTGAGGAGATAAAATATTGTCAATAGCCAGAAACTGGTAGGAGTGGGGCAGCAGGGGAAAATGCATCATAAAGCCAGAAAGCATCATATACCATTACATGATGGGGTAAAAAAAGATAGCATAGATCAAACAACACAATGTAAATGGGGGCTAGTTTGGGAGGAGGTAGCAGATAACCTCAGATCTTTAAGCATACTTCAAGAGAATATTTTTTAAATCCATTTTCCTTTATTCCTGAAAGAAATAAGAATGGAAAACACTAAACAACAGAACTGTCTATGGAAAAGTTTATTCTTATTAAAACATTAATGGAAACACCAACATCTTATTTTCAATTCAAACTACCCTATATTCAAACTTTACTTTTCATTTTTAAATATATAAATACCTATTGTAGAAAATTTGGAAACTATTTATAGAAGAATACGGAATAAAAATCAATAGTAACCTCACAACCTAGAAGCAATTTTTTTTTAAAATTTGGAATCTATTTATATTAATTTTTATTTTTATGACTGCTTATATAGTTGGAACTTTAGATGTAGTTATGTTTATATAATAGGGATTAAACTATAGAGATTATTTTAATTGCTTTTTTACATTAATACTGCTATAAAGATTTTTCTGATTCTCCACATATTCTGCAGGAAAAAGGTTTTCAAGGCAAAGTACAATTTCATCATAAGAATAAGCTAAGTGAGTCACCAAATCTCTTAAATATGGTCATTTTGTGACATTCTTCAATCTACAAATCTACAATCTATAATCTACAAATCTTTCGATGTCAGAAATGGCTTTTTGACATGAATAATTACTCAGTAAAGTGATTTACAAATGGATTAATTTCACTAAATATAAAAAAGAAAGCTATTTTTTAAAAGGGGGAAAGGATTTTGTAAATTTTTCTGGACTTCAGAGGAAAAAGACTTTCTAGAAAATCATGGAGGCAATTGCCAAGAGAATAGATGATGGCTTTGTTTACAGTAAATAAACAGCAATTCTTTATTTTAAAAAAATTTTTAAATAGGCAGAATATTCACCCAAGATTGGATAAGTGTTGATATCCTTACTGTAACTGGACCAATATATGTATTACAAGTAGTAGTAGAGAGTTCCTAATATGGTAATAAAATGAGCAAAGAATATGAAGTAATTTCTCAAAGAAAGCCAAATACTTAATAAACATGTTAAAAAATCATTCAAAGAAAGCATATTAACAAAAATTAGATATGATTTTGCATACTAATTAGCAAGGAGTTAAAACTAGTGTTTTTCAATTTGAAGAGGTTTAGCTACAATTTGCATTTCCTGCTTTCTTAGTGGGATTACAAACTAGTTGAGACTTTCTTGACAGTGGTTTGACAATATGTAATATGTGCCTTTAAAATGTGCATGCTCATTAATACAATCTAAGGACATTCCCAGCAACCAAGACAAAGATTTATGACCAAAGCTATTCATGTCAGGCTTTCCTATACCATATCGCACATTTTCAGCATTACAAAATAATGACTACAAAGAGAGTTAAATAAATCATGGAGCCTATACGTAATGAAATTTGGTCTTCAATTAAAAGCGATAACTTAAAAGAACATTGTCTGACATGGGCTCTGTGTGAAAAATCCAAGTACAAAACTACATATTTAATATGATACCCATTTTAAGTAAATAAATAAATATGTACATATGTTTATATGTATATGTATATACACACACATACACACAGAGGCTTAAAGGAAACATTTAGAATGTTAATATTGGTTTAATTCTAGGAAGTAAGGAATAGATAGCTAAGGGTCTTCTTCTGTATTTCCTAAATGCTATTTTTCATTCTGGTAAGGTAAGAAAGGCGTGTACATTGGGCCCAAAGCAAGGAGACACTTACAGGATGCCCAGGAGGATATCAAGAGTATCTTCTTGATTCTTTTCTTTTTAAGATTTGGTAGGTCCTGAATTTGCCACGGATCTTCAGTATGAGGATTACATTCTTGTTCTGGGTTGATATATATTTCTCCTCAGCTTCATGGTGTTCCACTCTTCAACCCAGCCTCCAGGCATTTCTTACCACACAGTAGACTCTCAATAAATATTTACCGAAAGATCAAAATCAAAATTTCTGGCAAACTAGACACTGTGTTTATGCTGTTATTTTTGTCACATTAGGAAGCACCTTTTATAGCTTGTCCTTGTGTTGGCTAGAATCTCTAGTTTTCAGGGTTTTATAACGCATATTATAAATTCCATCTGATAGAAATTTGGCTAAGCTTCATGGCCCTGAGTTTTTAATTGATGCTATGTATATTGCAATGTGAAATATTATGAGTTCTAGCCTTTACAATGCTCTTTTATGCCTATATAATTTAGAAATAGTTTGTTGCCATAAAAGGTTCTTTTTCACTCAGTTATCAGTTTTCACAGAAATGAAATATAAATGTATTAAGGATAGACCTATAAGCACCACGGGCTCTTAAGCGGTAGTGTCTTGAGCAGCCAATTGCTTATGCTGAAATGTGTTTTTTCAGGTACTCTTAAGAAGAGCCCTCATTCTGCCACAGGCTGAGCTAAGGAAAGTCCATATCTAGACACAGCGCTGCTTTCTCATAAAGGAGCCCCAGGCCACCCTTTAGCACAGCACCACCTGTTCACGAACACGCTTACAAATCTCGATCCAGGTGATTGAATTTTATTTCAGACTCTGTGGTGTGGAACACAGATTATTGGCCTTAGAAATACTAATGTGTGTTTTGTGAGAGATATAAAATACTTGAATTCATCAATTTATTGAACTAATATTTACTTAGCACGTATTGTATGCTCAGTGCTGGGAGCACACATAAGTGAGACTATGAGTTTGCCCTTGAAGACTTGAAATCTATAGACATGATTCATACTATAATCAGTAAAGGTCAACAGAGTTGGGACAGGGCACTTTAAGGTCAGAGAAAAGGAGCCTTTTTACTATGAACATTGAAATGAAGTGGATGGTGGGTTCAATCTATATGAATTTCCATTATGATTTTACAAAATATTGGCAGGTTTATAAATATTAACATGAAATAGAGAGCAGTATAGGAAATAATAATACTTCTATCTAATGGTGTACACTGAGAGAGGGTTCTTTAAGCCACATCTGATGGCTTCACAGTAACTGAACCAGGTCCTTTCTGGGCCAAAGGACTCCCACTTCAACAACCCTAAAAGTCCCTCCTCCTCGCACCTTCCTTCATATAATAATGACAATGCATGCATTTCTTTACACTGAACTTTGAAGCACTCCTATATAATTTTCTCATATAATTATCATCCCAACACTTTCATATAAGTTTTGCCATTTCCATCTTAAAGACTAGAAAACTGAAGCTTGGGGAGATTATGTGATTTACTGAAGATTGGATGGGTATCATGCAGTTGTATTGATGATCACTCTAGCTTTTGAAAATGATATAAATCCAAACTGCAATTAACCTAAACAGAACGACAATTTATTGGTCAACTCCCTGTAAAGTACAGGGGTAGGTGTCCTGTCAGGCAGGATTTGTAATAGGGGGCTAAAGTCCTCAGGATCTTCTCTGCACTCAATGTGTGCCCTTCTGCAGGCTGACTTCCTTTTCTCAAGCAAGTTTCTCCCTGTGGTAGTTTACCTTCCCTTGATAATTCTGAGGGTACATTCCAATGGCTTTGAAGGGCACAGGGGTCTTTCCAATCACCTTCAGGTACTATGTCCTACAGGTATCAGACTGGCTCATTTTGGGTCAGGTAACCCCTCACTCCAACAAGGTTACCTAACAACACAATCACATGTTTTGAAGCATTTCTCAGAAGAAAGACAACATTATTTTATGCAGTCAGATTAATAAAAATCCACTACAGTGGTGGAGCTGGATCTGAAATTCATACTTTATAACCTCAGATCCAACATTGCTTCATTCTTTTTGGACATTGAGAACATTATAGTAATTTTTAAGTTGTATAGCTAAAGAAATTTTTGTCATTTTCACTCAGATGTTTCAGATACCTCAAAAACTTGAACTGATGTCAACATGGACTTGCACTGTGCTGTCACAGCCCTCTGGTTCACACCTAGTCTTCCTCCAGTTTTCTGTCTCAGTGACAACTGGACCAGGACCACATTATAACTTTCGTGGACCCTAGGTATTTTCGCTTCTGTAAAAATATTCAATATTACACTTTACTGTATTGGTATAAAGATGGATTTATTAATATTATACATTTAAGCCCTGTCTTTGAGCTAAAGATTCATTTAGCCTCTATGATTTAAAAAGAATTAAAACACTTTTGTGGGCCCTAGACACTATGCCCACTGAGCCTAATGGGTAAATTGGGACAGAATTGGCTTGAATCAGTCGGAATGGTACAAGCCAGACATTTGAGATTTATCCTGAACATTTTATTCCTTCATCAGCACATCTAAATTATGATATTCCATCAGATTTACCACTTAATTTGTTCCCTAAGTTGCAAACCTGCATTTCTTTTTTTCTATCTCCACTTCCTCCTTCAGGTTTTAGATAGCCACGCCAGCTTGACTGGTCTCCTTGAATCCATTGTTATATTTCTTCAATCTGTGGTCTTTACTGCAGCCAGAACGGTCTTTTAAAAAATCTCTGTTTTATAACCTTTCAGGAATTTCCTCTTCTTGGGATAATTAAAAAATAATCTTAACATGACCTGTAAGCTCCTGGAGGGACTGGCTCCTGCCTGACTCATCAAATGCACTGCCTAGGACTCTGGCTCATCTCTCTACGGTGATCGCACTGAGCTTCTCTTGGTTCATTGAATACAGCTTTATTCTTTGTTTCTCAGGGTCCTAAAACATATTCTTTGTTGTAGATTGCTCTTTATTCTCCCTGATTTCTCATATTAATTATCTGTGTCATTCTTTACATTTGGCCTCGTGTCACTTTGTCTGGAAATCTTTCCCTAGATCCTGCCGACACAGCTTGACTCAAGTAATATGTTTCTTTGGTAAACTGTATGCTTTCTTTGTAGTAAAATATCTACAATTGTAATTATACATCTAATTGTGTCAATGATAACTTAGTGTTCATTTTACCCACCAGAAGTTAAGCTCCATGTTTTAAGTTACTTACCTGTGTTTCCTCGCTGTGCCTGCTACACAGTAAGTACTCAATATCTGCAACTGAATGAATGAAAAAGTGAATGTGATATGACCGTAAATATTTTTTTTAATTTTTAAAATATTTAGCTAAAAAATTTACAGCAGATTTTTTTGAGTTTCAATGCCAGGTACCCAGAAAGGCTCTGAAGATATAGATATCCATAATCAGCACCCTTTAGGACTTTTATTTTCATAACTGGGGAGAAACATAGATATCAGGTCATAAACAAATTAAGCTCCCCTCAGTTATGTTTAGTGTTCTAAAAGAGTAAGAAGGACGCTGAGTTTAAAATTTTATCTGTAATAGAGAAGTAGTTTTTTACTTTTTAATGATTTTTATTGTATTTTTTCCCATTACCATTTAGGCCCCTTATACCCTCTCCTCCCAGCAATTGTCACACTGTTGTCCTTGTCCATGAGTCCTTTATCCTTTTTTTTCAATCCCTCCATCCTCTACCATCCTAGACTTACCTGTCATCCTGCTCTGTATCTATGAGTCTGTCTCTATTTTGCTTTCTAGTTCAGTTTGTTCATTAGATTCCACATATGAGTGAAATCATATGGTATTTGTCTTTCTCTGACTGGTTTATTTCACTTAGCATAATGTTCTCCAGGTCCATCCATACTGTCATGAAGGGTAAAACTTTTTTTTTTTTAATGGCTGAGTAGTATTCTGTTGTGTAAATGTCCCATAGTAATTTTACCTACTCATCTACTGATGGTCACTTGTGTTGTTTCTGTATCTTGGCGATTGTAAACAATGTTGCAGTTAACCTAAGGTGCTTATGTTCTTTCAAATTAGTGTTTTAGGTTTCTTCAGATTTAATTCCCAGAAGTGGCATGACTGGGTCAATAGGCAGATCCATTTTTAACTTTTTGAGGTATCCCCATACTACTTTCCATAGTGGCTGCACCAGTCTGTATTCCCACCAACAGTTAGATATTGGAACAACATGGTTCCTAACTTTGTGACATTTTTTCCCTCTGCTTTGAATTTACTATGAGATGTGCAGAATTTAGAAGAGTGGAATATCCTAATAGTTTGTTCCATTGCCCTATTAGAATCACTGATTTCGTGTCTGTTGACCTGGACATTTAGTTGCACTGAATAAAAGTCCAGCCAGGAGCCTGAAGGTTTTGACTTTTTGCACTGGATTTCTTCCACTTAGTAAATTTGGACACTACCCTGATTCTGATTCAGAACTAATCAGATTAGTGGTTATGTAAGTAGAGGCCCTGGAAAATATAAATCGAATACCTCAAAGTATACACAGATATTGATTAATACATTATGTGACCAAACCAGTATGGAAAGGCTATAACTGTCTTCTTCTTAATCACTGATCTTGTACATCAGAGTGTCTGTGCATGTTTGGAAAGTTGCATGTAGTTTCAGGAGCATGGAACAGTCCAAAACTTCAAACGGTAAATAAATTACTGTATAGGAAAATGTCTAAAAATTGACTTCTTATGTAATAGTGGCCCCACTATCCATTTCATATACCAATTTCTGATAGAAAAAGTTGAAGTAATAGTTTCATTTTACAGGTGATGCAATGGAGACTCAGTGAAATGATGTAATCTACCCAATGTTGCAATATTTCCTAATGACACTACTTAGTCCGGAAATTGCCTACAGATTTGGTGATCTTCCTATTTTATTATCCTACCTTGCTCTTCCATTATCAATTAATTCACAATCAAGTCTTACTCACTTTCACATGTAATAAACACATTATGGTTTTTATAGAGCAAATCATTGTCACAAGTGTATAACATTCGTGCACTAGCATACCTTCTTCTCCTTACTGTGAATTTCTCTCCCATAAGTTTGAGTAATAATAATAGCCTGAGAAAAACAGAAGTAGAAAAATAAATAAATTAAAAATAGCCTCACCCAAATACAGAGGTAGATTTTTATATCATAAAATGGAGAGCTAAAAGTAATCAGTGAGCATCCTTAAGACTACCACATCAATGTAAGGTATTAAAGTGGAAATAGTTTATTTTTTAGAGTTACAACAAAATTAGAAATATACTATTTATTTTGTTGGCGATCTTGGAAAAATTAATTTACCACTTTAGAGTCTTTCCTCTATTAATTTGAGATAATAAAGCCAACTAGCAGAGCTGTTGTGTGAGAGTCCCTTTCTCTCTATCCAAAAGGTGACCGGAAGGGAGATGGGAACTGTAGTGTTACCTCTCCACTCATCTCCTCATTACGCCTCTTGCAAGTGGGTAGCCATTTCTAAAATGATCGTTCAACTCGTGAGATATTTATTGGGCTAGGGAGGAGTCAATGTGCATTAAACTGTCTTAGTGAATGTTTCAGCAGATTTTCCACTGTACAGAGTGTCAGAATCATGCAGCCTACAGAAAAGTGGCACCATCCCAAGATTTAGATGCAGAATTCATAGAGATAGGGGTGTCTGCTTTGATTCGGAGCCTAAGTCACAGGCTCCAACCATGATTCACTAAAGCACCCTACATTGTAGTATTGATCACTAGCCTGGCTTTAAATAACATGGTGCTTTTCTATCATTTATGCATCTACAAAATAAGATAGTACTTATCTTGAAGATGGTTATGGGATAAATTGAGTTAAACCAGGTAAGAGTCTTAGAGGTAAACTGACACAGGGTTAGTGCAATAAATATATGTAAACTGAATGAACTGCCATGTGAAATGGGATCATTATTATCCCCACTTTAATATGAGAACATTGGAGACGAAACAGGTTAAGCCACAAATAGAAGATACTAGAGTCAGTACTTGAACCAAGTCCAACTGACTATTAATTGCATTAGCAAATATACATTTCTTAACAGGAAGGGTGTAGAAAAAAATGCTCTTTGATCACTTCCTTTCTCAATTCTTTATTGTGCAATCAAAAAGAGAGGGGGAAAGGAAGGAGCATCTTAACCTTAAGTAACGCAATATAGCATTTACAGGTTTATTCCTATATTTGGGTTAATCGGTTGTCAAAAAATATGACCAACTGAGTGGGGTTTGGGTGAGAACTGAGCCTGAAAGATTGGTACTGGTGATCTCTGATCTAGATAATCACTGGCTATTCTCCCTAAACTTCAGTTATATTAGTAAAATAAGAGGTGTGCTCTTATCTGAAAGTGAAGAAGAGGAACTGAGTTTGGGAGCTTAAGAATTATGAAAGAAGCCAGCAAAGTCACTGTGAAGAAATATCAATTACTGTTTGGAGTCCTGCTGAAGAGTCGTGCCATGATTCATGGTTCAGGTACCAGTGAAAGGTCAAAGATATAAAGAGGGCGAGGGAAGGAGAGAGCTAGAAACAAAGTAAGAGAGGCTGTGCAAAATAAGTAATAAACTTTCCATATGAAGATGTTTACATTTCACCAAAATACACTCGATAAAAGGCACTTATCGAAGACAATCTAAATACCATGTTTTGTTTTTGTGTTTTGTCATATAGCATAACTTGAACGGTTTGCCATGAGCTCAGAAATTCACAAGACACACTGCAGATTTCAGTTCTGCGTTTTCTCCCTATTCCCTTACCTGAGAGATGCACTACTTTCCCTGACTCTTGGCTGATACTGTGATTAGTTAGCCCAGCCAGTACAGAGCCATACTTGACATTTTTATAAGAGCCAATTTCTGAACAACTTGGTTAATCTTGTCCTATGATTTAAAAGTATAATGCTGGCCTAACCAGGAGAGAATCAGTAGCCTTACTCAAGTTACATAGTTCACGTGCTTCTTTGCATCAATCATCCAGGACTTTCCAACTTGTATATAAGCCCATCTCCTTCATGTTGAAATATAGTGATAGTGGAAAAGAGATGCAAATGTGACCTACTCCATAATTTTAAAAGAACTATTGTTATTACACTAGACAAGTAATGCTCCCATTTCCCATTCCCTTTTACTTCTGTCATTGGATAACAAATTGCCTAGGACTTTAGGATATTTTGACTTGTTGATAATCCTAGCTGTGAAATGACATTGGTCAATCCATCTGACACTTCTGTTCCCTTCTTCAATTGAATAATGGATGACAAGAATTATCTTCAACAGTCTATAAAATTGACAGTTCTCAGATGAAAATATCTTCAAATTGTGATGAGAGACAGAAAATAATTCACATTTTCTGTAGAGATTTGCTGGTTCTTTATTTCTGTAATATAACTAGACATGGGTAGGTTCTATAAACCCAGGTAAAATTTCAATCAACAAGAAGGTCTAGGAAGGGCATAATTTGGTTAACAAAATTTTCAGGACAAATTAAAGCTAACAAGGAAAGCATTTTTTTCTATATTTTCTTGTTAAAAACATTTTTAGAAAGAGAGTAAAGCCCTCAGTTCCCAGGTATTCAGCTACCTAGGCTAGAACTCTAAACTTCTTCCGTGAAATATACCCTTTGCATTGCCAAAGATTGATATTTTTCAAGTTTCTGTGTGACTTTCAATGCGTAATTAATCTTTATTTATTTATTATCTATTAAAATTTTTCCATAACTAGATAGGTTGAAAGCAAGAAAGAAAGCTGTTCTCATCTGGGGACCAGGAGTTCAAAGTGTGTGTTGTAAAAAAAATGACAGATGACAGAAAACTTTCCAACCTGGTTCATAGTTGTGAAGGGGATTAGAAAAGACTTAGAAAGAAGCATGGAGACAGGAGAGTCTTGTTAAGCCTACAGCAATTTGAGCCTGTTTACACATTGAAGAGGTAATTAACAGAAAGGTTGCTAAGGGGGGAAACATACCATATTATGTCCTAGAGGTTGCTAAGAGAGGGATATAGCAAGGCTCCCAGACAGGATGTGAAACAAAGGAAAGGAGGGGCATTCACCTAGAACAAAAGAAGAACTCATTGTATGTGGCTTCTGGGTTAAAGGGTGGTTTCACATATAAATGAGCATGAAAGCAGAGGCGTGGGAAATTCAGGATGTGCAGCCTAATGGACCTGCTCTGCCCACATTGCCTGCATATGCTCATTTTTTAACAGCCAGGTGAGAAGAAAAGATCACCAAATAATCATTTTAAAAATATTTGTTACAAAACGCATTCTTATATAAGGCTTATGATGTTCCAGATACTGTTTGAAACCACTTACAAATAGTGTCTCCTTTACTCTTTATAATAACCTGAGAAGCCAAAGACTGTGATTAATTCCACTCTGCCAGTGGAGAAGCTAAAACAGAAAGAGGTTCACTGGCTCAAAGTCACACAGCGGGTATATATAGAACCAGAATTCAAACCTAAGCAGACATAGGGTTCTGCAGTGGATGTTCTTACCTATTATTCTGTTTCTTAGTGAAGTAAAAATGGTGCTCCAATATATTATTTGTGGTTTTACTAGGACAAGGTTCAAGATTCCAGCCTTTATGTGAGTTGCATCCTGAAACTTACTCTGGACTATATACAAATCGCCTCGTTTTAGTTTGAGCCAAATGGAACAGAAAACAAACACAATAGCTGCCAGGAACTCCAGAGCTGTCATTCCAAACACCTAACATTGTGCTTGCTGGATACGATCTTAATGTGCTACTGCATCATATAAGAAAATTTATCTCTAATTTTCCAAAACTGTATATTACATTAATTCTTTCCATTTCTATCCCCTAAACATGATTTCAAAGGGCCCTCCATTTGAGGAGTTCATCAATAGGTCCTGGAGCTGGAAACATGCAAACATCAATTTCCTTTGTTAAAAGGAGCGGAATAAATTGCCAGCTCTCCCTCTTCCTGACATGAAATCCCAGAAATCAGAGAAGCCCCTGGTTGTGATGGTTTCTTGGACAGTTTTTAGAGGGCTTTTGTACCTTTGTCCACATCCATTATGATCCCGCCTGGTTTACAGTCGGACTAAATCTGAAATCCAGGCCATAGCTGGCCGGAGGGCTGTATCAGCTACACTGCCGGCAGCAATATTAACTAAGGTCTTTGTTTGGGAACCCATGAAAGGGAAAACAGAGTTGACTGGCATTTAGGGAAATAATTTCCTCCAGTTTAATCATGCCTGTTCATTAAAACTGCTCAAACTGTGGGCAGTTGCAGCCGGGGAAAGTGAAATGCTGCAGTGGGACGGACTGATGTGTTGAGGTGTATTTGACAGGAATGATTCTCTTAAAAGGGGTCATGGTTAAAAAGAAAAAAAAAAGATTTTGATTTTATGTTCTGTAATTGGCAAGAACCAGATTACTTTCAACCCTTTGTCTCTCTTTTGCCAACACAGCCCATGTGAATAATACTGAGTTGAACAAGTTGTAACAAATGACATGCATATTTTAGAATTGCATTGTAGCTCTGATGAAATCATTCAGTTGCTGTCGCCTGTTAATGTAAAGTACGAACTGGGATTCAGATACTCCTGAGTTGAAATACTTCTTAAATATATGCACAATACCACATATCTCAGGATTTCTAGGACTACATGAGATACTACGTGTGTGTGTGTGTGTATGCTTGTTATGTAGCAGGTATTTGATAACTGTTACTGTTTTTTATCCTTCCGTATCTTTTAGAGTAGGTTTATATTTTGGAGAAAGCAAAAAGCATTCAGTTAAGACATAAGTTAGGGAATATTTATTTTATTAAAAAAAATAATAGCCACATGGTAGCCATTCATATAATTTGATACATTCATATGATAAAATATTTCAGTTATTTTTTAAAAATGACATTTTCAGGAATTCTTGACATAATCATACTTGCATGAGAATGTCGTAAAAAAAATTAGGATACCAGATTGTATATAAAAGATAACCATGTTTTTTTTATTTTAAAAGGAATATCAAAACTGCCTATAATCCTTTTTATAAATGTGTTAATATTTCTTAATTCCTGCTGGTGGGCTTATGGGAAACTTTTATTTTCTAATATCTTCTATGTTTTAATATAAAATGTACATTTTTAGAAACAAATAAAATAGAAAAATCACTCAAAAATTAGGACTGCAATGAAATGCTAATGACGTGGTCTTTCAGGATGGCTTAGGAAATGACTCAGAACAGTTTTGACAAAGAGCCTACAGTTATTTAAGCACTGCAGTGTTTTTAAAACAATGGAGCTTCCTTGAAAGAGTCAAAGTTATTTACACACAGTTCTTAGAGTTTTGATATAAAAATCCATCTTGTTATTTTATAATGGCCTTTTGCAAAACTCCCAGCAATGTGCAAGGATAAGGACTGTGAGTACTGGAGGAAAGAACACGTATATCTATTGAAAACTTCCTAGAGCTCTGCACTGAGCTGGGTAATTTACTTAACTAGTCTTTTTATCCTTCCAATCCTTGAGAAGAAGCTATTATTATTTCAGTTTTTAAAGATGAAGAATTTGGGTTTAACAATGTTCTGTAATTTGTGTCAGGTCGGCAGCCAGGATGAGGAAGAGCAAGAATAGAAATGTCTGCCTATCTTTAACACTGTCCAAATCATTACCATATAATTGACAGTAGGCATTTCAGTTATGTTGGCCAATATTCTAGCCATCGACCACATGTACTTATTTAAATTGAAATCAATTAAAAATAAACAAAATTAAAAACTAGTTTCTAAGGTACACTAGCTGAATTTCAAGTGCTCTATAGCCTCCCTAGGCCAGTGACTACAGTATTGGACTGTGCAGATATGAAAATTTGTACCATGTCTGAAAATCCCATTGGCCAACGTGGGCTAGAGACTCACAGGTTGAAGAGATGCCTGACAGTTGATCTGAGTTGTCACAGAAAGCTTCATGATGGAGGAAGTAGAAATCAGTCAGGAAAAAGGGGAATGAAATTTATTTTTAATATCTTTGCCTCTCCTTTCAGATTTCTTCTCTAGTCATTCCTCACAAAGTACTCCATGTCTTGATGGCTACCTCCCACTTTCCGTGATCATGGTCCTGAGTTCTACACAAGGAACCCCCACTCTGGCCTACTCATACTAGCTTCCCTTCCCCGGATACACGGGGTATTACTCAGGTCCTGTCATAGAATTCCACAGACAAATAGGGTGAAGATCATCTTTACTTTTAATAAAAACAAGGTAATAAATATAATTGCCTCAATTAAAACTTTTTTTTTATCCATAACTGTTCTTAAACATTGATTCTTGACACTTATTTTCTGTTAGAAGTAGTTGTAGCGTGAAAAAGGAATGACTCTTCAAAGACCTTTCTTTCCACAAAGGTAAAGGCTAAATCTTTCTCTTTGTTCTCAGGTCACTGATTTTCCCAGCTCACTATGGGACTTCCAGATAGGGTTGACCATTGACAGATACGATTAAGACTGAAGAGTAAAAGAAGAGGAGAAGCCAGGGTAATTCTCTGCCTCTCTTCCTTTCCCCTGAAGCATTTCTGGTGGAAGCTGTGTGGTTTTAGCTCTTGCCAGGAAGTCCTGCTGTGGTTCTTGGTTTTACCAGCTGATCCCAGTTCCGGGTCCTTCATTTACTTCTTCAGCCGAGAGGACACAGAGGCTTCCTAATGTTGGTAAGCTCTAATCACCTCCTTTGTCCTTTTTTCGGGTTCCAGTTCTTCATCCCTGTGTTCCATTCTGTCAGATTGAAAACATTTAGAGTGGTTTTTGTTGTCTCGATTGGACGTGACTAAAGTACTGCATGGTCTTTCCCTTGATAACTTCTTTAGCCTCATACGCCATTTACCCCCACAATTTCTGAGCTCCAGTCATGTGATGCTTTCTTCCCAAATGTGCCTCTCTTCCCCTCATTTTAATAATTCCTACTCATCCTCAAGAGCTTAACGTTTTCTCCAGAACAACCATGCCAATGCTCCTAGACTATTCTACCACTTTACACGCTTTAACATAACTCTCCCATAGAATCGTATCCTACTGCTTACCACATTTTAATACAACTCTTGAGCAAACAAGTTCCCCTTTAAGCAAACAAGTTCTGTGAGGGTGTAGGCCATGACTTCCCTTTTTACCACTGCCCACATAGCTTTAGGCACAGTGCCTGATACATGAATGATGGTCATAAATATTTTTGAGTGAAAAAATAAATGGTATATATCGAGTGAATTTTAATGGGAGCCAATCCATGTTAGTGGTTGATTTTGTGTTGCAAATACAGAAGTCAAATTTTAATCTCTTAAAATAATTATTTGTATGATGGAGTTCTCAATATTTCATGATACACAAAAAGTACCTTGACCTGTAGGTGCTCTGGTACCCACTAGTGCCTTGGGACTGCTGCTGTCATATTTTTTTCCTCATCCCCTGTCTTGGGCCTTGTTTCACTAAACCTTGCTTTGGTGACCCATTCTGATGGGTTTCATATTACTGTACTTTTGGGTAAATGATAGCATATATTCAAAACAACAAGGAATTTTTGGAGAGCACTCCTTATTCAAAAGTAGATGATAAAATAGTAGGGTTTTCAGGCCCCAACAAAATAGCACTATTGAGAATATGTTTTGGGACAAAAACGGCTCCTGATGTCCCCTATCATATTGACCCTTCTCAACTGTCCAAATGTGACTAACTGTTGTGTGTGTGTGTGTGTGTGTGTGTGAGTGTGTGTGACAGATACAGAACTTTTGAGATAGGGACAGAAAGAGAAAAGACAGAGACTAAGAGAGACAGAGAAACAGATATTGACAGAAAGAAAGTTTTTTTCCTTAAACTGTTTATTCTTATTTAGTCTTCTTGCTAGAAGAGGTAGAGGTAGCATATTATAATGCTAAGAACTAGAATTTTGCATTTAGATAATTAAATGAGCTTGGGAAATTAGTAAACTATGACCCATTCTTTCTTCACATGTAAGATGGTAAATAACCCTTATAGGGTTATTGTGAAGATTAAATTATTTAAAGATTTCAGTAGTTTTGTCAAAAATTAAAGCATCCTACAAAATATGTTATGACTAAAAGAGGCTCATTTTACTTTACTCATTTTTATTTATTTTTGTCTCTCATGCTTCCTCTGCTCATGCCATTACTTCTTCTTAAAATTCCTTCCCAAAATTCCTTCCCATTCACTATCTGCCTATTTAATACCTATTTACTCTTATCCTTTCCTAAAATTCTTTGGGAAAAATTAGTTGATCTTTTCTTAGGCTCTCCAGAACACTTTTTTTTTTTTTAACCTTTAATAGAGCATATAGCACTTTTCATTAATATGTTTTTAATTGTTCACACATATGTCTGGGAGATCATTCCAGGTAATAATTAAGTTCTTCAATACGTAATGCCTAGCAGGTATTCAATTAATATAAGTTAAAAGAATAAATACAGCGGGCAACTTTCCTTTCTCTCTGGCATGTTCGCTGACTTCCTTTTAGTCATGAAGACGATAAATACATTTTTTATATCTAGTATGTATTAGTCATTAAGCAACACTGATGACAGAAATATGCAGTTTCTGCCAAAGCATCACACTGTATCTAAAGCTACAGGAACCAAGTGAGACCCACTTTAAGTAACTTTCATGCAAACATTTCAGTGTTATGCCCCCTTCTGTGTGTGAAAGAACTGTAAATGAAGTATTTGGTTTTCAGAGAGTTATGGCACAATTCTTGGCTCACTTTGATAAATATTGATCTTTATAAATTACGCAGGAGAGGCAACCAATGCTTCTCTGAACAACACACCCAACCTCCCCTTCTACTTTATGCAAAGACATAAATCATTTATGAACAGTTCCCCCTTCCTCTATGAATAAGTTCCTTGGATTCCAAGATGATTGATACTCAGGTATTTTTCTCATTTGAGTGTAGACCTAAATTTAAGCAAGCAGTCGGGCTACATGAAGGTACAATGCCCTTTTCCTAAAATTTAATTATTATTGTATTTTTTTCCATTACCGCTTAGTTCCCTTATGCTCCCTCCCCCCAGCAATCTCCACACTATTGTCTATGAGTCCTTTTTTCTTAATTTAAAGTCTCATTTAAAGACTCAAAGAGAGGGGTGCAGAGGTAACACTGAATAGCCACCTCCTGATCAGCTGTCCAAGGAATGGGTGATATGGGAAAAAGCTTCCAGTGAGGCCCTTTTAATCACGACCACAGTATCTCCAGGGTCAAATAACCGACAGAATATATCTCAGGTGACAAATGTCCAAATTACTTCATAGTAGCTTCCAAATATAAAAGAAGGACTGGGTTTGTTCTGTGTGACTTTAAGAAGCAGTACTGATTCTCCTCTGGGAAGTTTCTGGTGTAGATGTGTTTTAGCTAATATGGTAGCCATTCACTGACTTTGGGTGGGTGTAAGCTCTGGATTTTGCGGAGGATGTAAGAAGAAGTTGGGTAGATATGAAGGCTGTCCATATGTTTTGAGCCTTCCTAGAGTTTGGACCCTGAGAATTGCTTCCATTCCTAAGTTTATGTCGATTTGTGTCCTGCCCCAGCAGTCACACTTTGTGCTCTGACATGGAGGTGTTACAGGATCCACCCTGTGTGTTTTAGAAAATCAACAGTGGCTTGTCTGGGACAGAGGGAGTAAAGACACTTAGGATAAAACTTCTTAGGTACCAGATCTTGAACTAAATATTTTATATGCATTTTTCTCAATGAAACTTTACTCTTATTATAAGGTATAACTTTGGATCATGATTAAAGTTAACATTTTATCTTCTGAAAATTTGAAAGTATAAGAGCCATTTCATGTCACATGTATACCGCTTTATTTTTTAGCAGTGATAAGAAGTTGGAGATCAGAAATATCTCTTTATGAAAAAACATTTTGTCATATTTTTCAGCTATGACAGTAATCCCTGGTTTGATGTCTGATTCACTGCCTAGGATTCACGGTCCTGAGCCTCCTTAGGTTTGGAATGCACAGTCCCAATCTTCTTCCTTCAGGTTAGTTTTTTCTTCTGAGAATTATTTCTTTTCTTCTGAGGCAGGACTGTTTTGCTCACAAAATGCCCCAGAGAAAAAAACATTCTTCCCATGGAAATGGAACCTGACAAAGGCCACAGAGAGGAGAGGGGTCCATGCACATACCCCTTTGCCCCTTTCACGTGTCAGCAAAGCTTGAAATCTCCATCTGACTGATTTAAGGTATCAAATAAGATCAAATCAAGTGCCCCATCAATTGTGTTTTTTCAAGTCAAATAGAGACAGACTCAGAGATAGAGAGTAGGATTACAGCTAAGGGGGAAGGGAGGTTGGGGGTGCAGGGATTGAGCAAATAGGAAAAAGGACCTATGAACATGGACAGCAGTGTGGTGATGACAGGGGGAGTGGACTATTAGAGACTAAATGGTAATGAAAAAAGGAAACATTCACTAACTAACTAGATAAATGATTTCCATCATTCAGCATTCATACCAAAAAACAAAAACAAAAACAAAAACAAAAACAAAAACAAAAAAAAACCCAAAACAAAACAGGGAAAAGAATGGTCACCCCTCTACTGCTAGATGGAATTTGCATTTCATAGTCTAGCATTTAGAAATGGAAGATGGTCTCAACCTTTCTAAAATGAGACCTGTCTGTTGAATTTGGCCACACAGGTAGGTGAGAACAGGAATGGCCTTAATGGTGCATTAAGTCTCAAGTCATTTGAAGTTATTTATCAGAGCTCAGTTGTACAACTTCAACACTGCAGATTTCATATTTCACACTTTCTGGATTGAAATGTTATTTTGAATTCAAACTGTCTTCCAGCAAATGCCAAAATCAAAGCAGATTCACATACAGTAATTTACCAGCTAAGCTTTTCATTGCAGATTTCCAGTTTTCTCTCTCCTCAACTCATTCTCTCTGATAAAGAAGACTCCTTGGAATGGAAGCTGTAGTGATATCATCATCAATGTTATAATCAATCATTTTTGTTGTAATCATTACTATTGTTATTTAGCCCTGACATTAGCACTATAAAGAGGTCATTGTATATAATAATCAGTCTAAAAGGCATGTGGAAATGCCAGGAATCTGAAAGGAGCAACTTTGCGGCTTCTTTTTTTATTAGCTAGGTCTTGGCATTTGGCAGTTTAACCACAAAGAAACACCTAGGAATTTAAGATACCTGAAGGCAAACTATGCTTGGTGGTGGGTGATGTAAGGTGTGCATGCTCTACGAATCTTGATTTCCTCCTTTTGCAGGTAGTTTAAGGTTCTACGAAGGCCTTAAAGTCATATTGAAGGTAGTTTGTGTTCTTGTTCTACTTTTGACTTAAATTTTCTAATACTCAGCTTTTCTCATCTATCAAATCCAGTCAATGATTGCATTGTTGGGAAGCTTGAATGTGGAAAAACAAGCAAAAGAGTTTATTACCCACTTGACATATTTCATAGAATGCGCTTTTATAAATGTTAGCTCGTGGTTTTATTAAACTGATAGCGTGTGGATTCTGAACACACTATCTGTCTGTGATAATCTGATTTACATTCTCATTGAAAATACTTTGTATGCCTGTATCTCATAGGTAAGAATTAACTGGCAATGAAATAAATGAAGAAATAATATTTTCTGATATTTAAAAATGAGTTTCCTTAAAATATTTCATCAGTAAATACGGTGAAGGCAAACAGGAAGCATAACAGATTCTTGCCCATTAATTTTCTTAAGAATTCTAGTGTGAGAAAGCTGGAGTGGGTGGCTTTTAATAATGGTGGTAGCCTGATGTACTAGAGAGGCACTCTGATTTGTTGCTTTTGAGCTAGGTTGTATATTTTATGCCTATTTTGTTTTTTACTATTTCTATAACGCTAGGCAAGTAATATGACCTCTTTGAGCCCTGCTTTCTCATTGGAAATAATACCTGCTTCATAGGACTTGTGGTAACAAATAAATTAGATAACTGAATGTTGAGCCTCTGATGCAATGCTAGGTATCTTATAGATGTATAAAAATATTCTTGGACTAAATTAAAATTATTAGGAAGTGAGAGGTGAGAAATAGTGTATAAGAAGCATCCTTAAGCCAAACAGGTTGAAGTGTCAGAGTGTGGGAAGGTGATAAGATAAACTCCAGAAAATGAAGCTGTACTGTCATTCTATGATTTTCTAGTGTGTTTTTAATGCACTAAATTGCTTTTCTCAAAATGAAAACAATCATATTTATGGTTTTCATAATAGATTTTGTGTTAATTAAAAAAAAATAAGGCAGGTGCTATAGACTGAATATTTGTGTCTCCCAAATTCATATTTTGAAGCCTTATCCCCTGTGTGATGGTATTAGGAGGTAGGGTCTTTGGGAGGGATAAGGTTATGAAGGTAGAGCCCTCAGGATGGGATTAATGCTCTTATAAGAGACACTGGGAGAGCTGCCTTTTTCCTTCCACTATGTGAGGACACAGCAAGAAGATGAATTGATGTCTGTGAAGCAGGAAGTGAGTTCTCATCATACACCAGGTCTGCTGGTGTCTTGATCTTGGACTTCTCAGCTTCTCAAACTATGAGAAATAAATTGCTATTGTTTACAAATGTCTAGTCTATGGTATTCTGTCACAACAACGTGCACAAACTAAAACAGGAGGTCATTAGGATTTAAAAAAAATAATTCCTCTGGGTATTTGTTTTTTTTTTTAATTTCCAAAGAAGCAAATTTGAAACTTCTCTGGCTCAAATATTGCCTTGCATAACGTCTTGACAGCAGGCTGTGGAAAGGTTGTAGAGAGACAAGGGTTCTGACTATATCTAAATTGAATCTTGAGCAAAAATACCTGGTGCCCAACAGGGACTTGAGCTCTCACCATGAAGTCTTGTAGTGCAGAAACTATAATTTTCTATTTCAGACATCATTTACAATGTGTCTTATGAGCCACAAACACACCTAAAACAATGACATAAGCATAAACACAGTCCCATATAATTCTATGCTTCCCACAGAAGCCTGCAAATTAAGATGCCTAATTTTGAACATCTAGAGAAATTACAGACCTAAAGTGAGGACTACCTAAGGAAAAAAATGTGGGCAACCTACACTTCATCCTTCCCCTGAGCACAGTCCTACAAGATGCCCATGTTGCAGAGTGCCATGTGATATTTTTTGTTTTGTATATTTTAATGATTATGCTATTACAGTTGTCTCACTTTGTTCTCCCCTTTATCCACTAGGCCCTGCACCCTATATCATCATCCCCACATCAACATTTTCCTGCCACCACTTTTCCCAGCACCACCCAACCCCACCTCAACCCTCAATACTACCCCCATTTGGCTTTGTTGATGGGTCTATTATGCATGTTCCCTGATGACCTTTCCTCTCCCTTTCCCCTGTCATCCTCCTCCATCCACCCCTCTGGTTACTGTCACTTTGTTTTTTATTTCAATATTCCTGGTTATATTTTGCTTGCTTGTTTATTTTATTGATTAGGTTCCACTTATAGGTGAGATCAGCTGGTATCTGTCTCTGACTGCCTGCCTTATTTCACTAAGCATAATGCTCTCCAGTTCCATCCATGCTGTCACGAAAGGTAGTAGCTCTTTCTTTCTTTCTGCTGCATCGTATTCCATTGTGTAAATGTACCATAGTTTTTTGATCCACTCATTTACTGTTGGGCACTGAGGTTGCTTCCAATTCTTGGCTATTGTACATTGTGTTGCTATGAACATTGGGGTGCACAGGGTCTTTAGAATTGGTATTTCAGGACTCTTAGGGTATAATCTCAGCAGTGGAATTGCTGGGTCAAAAGGCAGACCCACTTTTAGTTTGTAGGAAATTCCAGACATGTTTTCCACAGTGGCTGCACCAGTCTGCATTCCCACCAAGAGTATACTAGGGTTCCCTTTTCTCCACATTGTTGCCAGCACTTGTTGTTTGTTGATTTATTTATGATGGCCATTCTGTCTGGAGTGAAGTTGTATCTCAGTGTGGTTTTAATTTGCAGCTCTCTGATGGCTAGTGATGCTGAGCATCCTTTCATGTGTCTCTGGGCCCTGTGTATGTGCTCCTTGGAGGAGTGTCTGTTCAGGTCCTTCACCCATTTTTTAATTGGATTGCTTATCTTCCTGGAGAGGAGTCATGTGAGTTCTTTATGTATTTTAGAGGTCAAACCCTTGTCCACGGTATCATTGGCAAATATATTTTCCCATATGATTGGTTCCCTTTTCATTTTGCTGATATTTTCTTTAGCTGTGTAGAAGCTTCTCATTTTGATGAAGTCCCATTTGTTTATTCTTTCCCTTCTGTCCCTTGCTCTAGGGAATGTATTGGTGAAAATATCGTTGTGTAGAATATCTGAGATTTTCCTGCCTGTGTTCTCCTTTGGGACTTCTATGGTGTTGCGACTTATATTTAAGTCTTTTATCCATCGCGAGTTGATTTTTGTGTGTGGTGTAAGTTGGTGGTCAAATTTCATTTTTTTGCACGTAGTTGTCCAGATATCCCAACACCATTTGTGGAAGAGGCCATTTTTATTCTATTTTATGCTTCTATCCCCTTTGTGGTATATCAATTAACCATAGAGACATGGGTTTATTTCTGGGCTCTCTAGTCTGTTCCATTGATCTGTGTGTCTGTTCATATGCCAGTGCCAGACTGTTTTGATGACAGTGGCCTTATAATATAGTTTGATGTCAGTTATTGTGGTCTCTTCTACCTTGTTCTTCTTTCTCAAAATTGCTGCAACTATTTGGGGTCATTTATGATTCCATATGAATTTTTGAAATGTTTGTTCTATATCTGTGAAATATGTCATTGGTATTTTAATCGGGATAGTGTCGCATCTATAAATCGCTTAGGGTAGTATGGACATTTTGAAGATGTTAATTCCTCCAATCCATGAACATGGTATCTGCTTCCATTTATTTGTGCTTCCTTAATTTCTTTCTTCAGTGTCGTGTAGTTTTCTGAGTATAAGTCTTTAACCTCCTTGGTTAGGTTTATTCCTAGGTACTTTATTTTTCTTGTTGTTATAGTAAATGGGATTTTTTCCTTGATTTCTGATTCTGATATTTCATTGTTGGCGTAACAAACATGCCCTTGATTTCTGAATATTGACTTTGTATCCCTCTGTTTTGCTAAATTCACTTATTAGGTCAAGTAGTTTTTTGGTGGAGTCTATAGGGTTGTCTACGTACACTATCAGGTCATGTGCAAACAATGACAGTTTTACTTCCTCCTTTCCAATGTGGATGCTTTTTATTTCTTTTTCTTGTCTGATGGCTGTGGCTAGGACTTCTAATACTATGTTGAATACAAGTGGTGAAAGCAGATATCTTTCTCTTGTTCCCATCTTATTGGGAAAGCTTTTAGTTTTTGCCCATTTGGTATAATGTTGGGTGTAGGTTTCTCATATATAGCCTTTATTATGTTGAGGCATGCCCCCCTTTATTCCCATTTTGCTGAATGTTTTTATCATAAATGTGTTCTGTACCTTATCAAATACTTTTTCCACATGTATTGATATGATCATGTGTTTGTTATCTTTCCTTTTGCTTATGTGCTGATTATGTTTATTGATTTGCATTGAATGTTTTACCATCCTTGCATCCCTGGGATGAATCCCACTTGATCATGGTGTATGGTCCTTTTATGTATTGCTGGATGTGGTTTGCCAATATTTTGTTGAGGATTTTAGCGTCCATGTTCATTAGCGATATTGGCCTGTAGTTTTCTTTCTTCATTATGTTTTATCTGGTTTAGGGATTAGGATGATGCTGGCCTCAAAAAAAGGGTTTGGGAGTCTTCCTTCTTCTTGGATTTTTTGGAATAGTCTGAGAAAGACAGGGGTTAGCTCTTCCTGAAATGTTTTGTAAAATCCCCCTGTGAAACCATCTGCTCCAGGCCTTTTGTGTGCCTGGAGTTTTTGATTACTGCTGAATTTCATCAGCTGTTATTGGCCTATTCAGACTTTCTGCTTCTTATTCATACAGTTTTGGAAGATTATATTTTTCTAGAAATTTGTCCATTTCACCCAGGTTTTCAGATTTCTTGGCATATAGTTGTTCATAGTATTTTCTTACAATCCTTTGAATTTCTGTGGTATTTGTTGTAATTGCTCCTCTTTTGTTTCTGATTCCATTTATTTGCATCCTCTCCCTTTTTTTCTTGATGAGTCTGCTTAAAGGCTTGTTGATTTTGTTTATCTTTGCAAAGAACCAGCTCCTGAATTTATTGATCTTTTGAATTGTTCTTTTAGTCTCTATGTCATTCAGTTCTGCTCTGATCTTGGTTATTTCCTTCCTTCTGCTTGTTCTGGGCTTTGATTGTTGTTGTTTCTCCAGTTTTTGTAGACATAGAGTTAGGTTGTTTATGTGAAATGTTTCTACCTTTTTTAGGTAGGCCTGCATTGCTATGAACTTCCCTCTCAGGACTGCCTTTGCTGTGTCCCATAGGCTCTGGACAGTCCTATGTTCATTTTCATTTGTTTCCAAACTCTTCTGATTTCTTCTTCAATCTCATTATTGACCCATTCATTGTGTAATAGCATACTATTCCATCTCCGTGAGCCTGAATGTTTTTGAGTTTTTTCCTTAAGGTTAGTTTCTAGTTTTAAGCCCTTGTGGTCTGAGAAAATGCTTGATATGATTTCAATTTTCTTAAATTTGTTGAGGCTTGTTTTGTGTCTTATCTTGTAGTCTCTCTTTGAAAATGTTCCATGTTCATTTTAAATGAATGTGTAGTTTGCTTCTTTGGGATGAAGGGTTCTATATACATATCAGTCAAGTCCATTTGATCTAATGCGTCGTTCAGTTCCACAATAGCCTTGTGGATATTTTGTTTGGATGATCTATCCATTGTTGACAGTGCGGTATGAAAATCCCCTACTATAAGTGTGTTGCTGTCTATATCTTTCTTGAAGCCCTCCAAGTTTTCCATATATATTTGGATGCTCCTATGTTGGGTGCATATAGGTTTACAATGTTTATGTCTTCTTGATGGATTCTTCCTTTGGATATTATGAAGTGTCCTTCTGTGTCTCTTTTTATGACCTTTGTTTTGAAGTCTGTTTTGTCTGATATAAGTATTGCTACCCTGGATTTTTTACCCTGTCCATTTGCTTGAAATATTTTTTTCCAACTCTCTACTTTCAGTCTGTGTAGGTCCTTTGTTCTGAGGTGGGTCTCTTGTACACCATGTGATATTTTGTTTGTAGAAGCTCATGGGATACCAGACTGACTTGGTCCTTAAATAGATGTGTGAACTTGAAAAATTTATCTTTTCTGAACCCACTTCTGACATCCAGAAAACAGATGCATATTCTTTACACACAGCATTGTTTTAAGTGAACATAAGTGAATTAGAAGCTGTAATAGGGTTTGTCGATGCTAGTTATTATTTTTAAACAACACGATTAGTAGAGTGGGTTCTATAAAAATGGGAGTAGTGGTGGATATATATCGATTTGTGTTGTTTTGTTTGTTGTAGATTGTGTGAATTTGGGCTGACTAATGGGAGACTAATGAGATGCCAGAACTTTGGCAGTATGGGGCTCAATCTGATAGAAAATGTCAGGTCTGGTCTGGCTTCCCAGGGAACCCTAGAGTGCGGGGCATGGAGTTGAGAGTGTGCTTATGGAACAGGTCCGTGATGGAAGGTGATTTGACACACACTCCCTGTGTACCTGTCGAGTGCTTTTATTTTCATCTGTACCATGGGGGACGGATGGCAAAAACATGCATATTCCCCGTTCCTATGTTGCAGACATGTACTAGGATATTAGGAACAAGCCTGGAAAAGATAAAACCACACTGGAATTCAAACAAGTGTATACAGAAAGGAAAAAAGGACATGGCATGGTGATAAGGACTTAAGTAGAAAGAAATTTCTGAAATTATTAGTTCTAACCTTTTCATGGTACAGAGCTGATGGGACCTGGACAGAATAGGAATGTGTTCAGCAGGAATTCTCAATGTACGAAGTAATTCTGTAAAATGGCAACATCTTGCTTATCATAGGGAGATACATAAACTTACACTAAAATATATATACATTAACCCTGGTCTGTGTGGCTCAGGTGGTTGGCGCATCCTCCCATAAACCAAAAGGTTGCAGGTTTGATCCCCTGTCAGGACACATGCCAGGGTTGCAGGTTTGGTCCCAGTTGAGGTGTGTATGAGAGGCAACTGATTAATGTTTCTCTCTCACATTGATGTTTCTCTCCCTCTTCTCCCTCTCTTTCCCTCCTTTCCCTTCTCTCTAGAATCAGTGAGCATGTCCTCAGGTGAAGATAAAAAAAAAGTATGTACTTTACACTGTTAAGTCTCCAAAATGCTGTTTTACCTGTTCTTGATTTTTAAAAGCAGGTTAAGGGGTATTGTTATTACTGAGAGCAGGGTTCCCCGAACCAAGCTATATAATGTACTGGCATATCATCTGAATCCTTCAGGGACTCAGAAGCAAAGGGCTGGAAAAAGAACGAGGATGAGGTGAGCTGCAGCTACTGCTCCTGAAGGTGAAACAGGGGCTTAAACAACAACGACAACGACAACAACAACAACAACAACAAACGGCCTCAGTAGTTAGAGGACAGACTATTCAGGACCATAAAGTATCAAGGGCCTGTTATGACTCCTTTGGGTAAAGCTTATTTCTATTCCACATAAGATGAAATAAAATGTGAAGCGTACTTACTCTTTATTTAGATTGCATGTTTTGGGATTCTGTTTAATGGGCCTACTAATAAATACAATCAGGTGGTTAAAGCTGTCTCCATCCCAAGCTACCCTTAAGAGCCACAGCTGTTCACATCTTGGAGATACACTTGTGAGCAGCAAAGAAATAAGATTTGGTGTTCTGTGTTATTGCAGCCTCAAGGTAGGGCATCAGAGGAAAGGTTGAAACACCAATTTCAGGGCTTCCTAACTTAAGTAGTCTTAAAAGCTCAGTTTCCCAATATATAACAGAGAGGAAAATTTGTTTATTTTATTTGAAACGCTATAGCATATATTACTTGTATATCTGTTGTGTAAGTAAGAAGTACTTTAATTAATACTGGCCAGAATATCCAGATAGACTTTAAGTTGGAGGTTGAACTTAAACAATGAAGACCATTTAGAATTTGGCCATGAAGGAGGTATGAAGGGGATAGTTGACCTGAGTGAACTGCAAAAACAACGATGTACAAGGCAGTATGGCAATGCTGTATTTAATGCAGCATGTTCTATGTTCAGAGCATGTCGATGAATTACTTTAAGACTAGTTTTGTCTTTTTGACATCAGAGGAATAGTAGCTTTTGTTTCCAGAAGTAAAATAAAACAGGTAGGTTGGCAGACCCCTTATAAAAATAGTTAGAAATGTTGGATTAAAAAAAAAAAAGCATGTTACATAGACCAAAAAAAAAGTAAGAAATCCTGGAATCCTAGAGGTTCATGTCAAAGTGGGAACCCATAGCAAAAGCAACTTTTACATATAAGTCATTTGCTGAATCTTAGCAACCTTGGGCTTCTTTTTGTGACCTTATGGTCCAGGGTATGAGGCTTATAAAAACCAACCAAATAAATGAAAAAAAAAACAGTCTCAAATGAGTTTCTAGTAGGAGGGCCCACATAGTGTTGTCAGGGTGAACTAGAAATGAGTCAGCTGCCCCTGTACCCCTAAAGACTTCAGGAATAAGTACACTTAAACACAAATATTCTTACTATGTTTAAATAAATTAAAGAGTAAATTTATGTCTAGGTCTTTGATGTTGGATACGGTGGGAAATAATTTTTCCCGGGAATAGGTAAACCATCAGGAAAGATTCATGTGAGTTTGCAGTCCACATTTACATTGCCTGGATGGTAATTAAAACTGTAAGCTGAGAATTTAGGTAAAAGTGGTTCTGAGATCTTATTATTCCCAAATGCCTGGAAGAGGCAAATGCAGATAATCTTGAGAATAATCCACCTTCATCCAACATATATATCAAAATATTCCCACAAGCAAAGTTTTAAGGATATAGAAACTCATAATTAGAAGACAAATTAAGAAAAAAAAAAACATAATGCAGGAGGATAAGTGAAAGTGAGAAAGAGCAACAGAGAATAGGCTCATACCCTCAAAGTTTTTAGGAAAAAGTGTACTTTGACACAATATTCTTACTATGTTTACATAACTTACAGGATAAGAAGCAAAACATTTTGAAAATGAAAAATTAGATTTTAAAAATAATAAACACAACTCCTGGAAATAACTTTTAAATATTGAAAAGAATAATATAAAGTAGCAGGTTAGGCAAAACTGCAAACAGAATTATAGAACTGGAAAGAGTAATAAAAAATTATTATGAAGGCAACGCAGAGAGACAAAAAGAGAATGTTGACTGGAACATTACACTGAAATTTCTAACAATGTTAAGCAAATGCCAAATTATAAAATATTAAATTACATATATATTAAAATTATATAGTCACTAAAATTACTTGTTCCCAAAAATAATTCACTCATTCAACCCCCAGTCAGTGTATCAGGTTTTGGTAATAAAACAATGGGAAACATAAAAACAAGATATGTAATGTTGTAAAAAAATTGACTATATAATAACAAATAGTTTGGGCTGATAGTATACTTAAAATTGACAGAAGAAATATTTTTAAAAATGAAATCTTTAACAGTGTTTGGTAGGTTATATCAGAACAGAAACTCTGGCCTTAATAAATCAGATATGTGAGAATTTCCTGAAAAACAGTAAGCAGATAAGATTTTATTGATGCAGATAATATCCCATAGTAAATTCAGGAAAGAATTATATCAAAAAATGGAAGGGTAGGCAAAGTTTCCCAAGCTAAGAAATGGAGGAGTCACGGGGAACAAGAGGAATTATGGAACCATACATGCAGTACCTACATGATTGCCCAGGCTACAGCTATTTGATCCCGTGCCTCCAGTACCCTTTGTGCAAAGTCCTGGATTTCAGGAGTATCTATACCAGACAAGGACAGAGAGTGGGGTATAAGGCCTGAAAGTCAGAATAGTGTCTGAGAAGGCTGGAATGTGCAGGTGGTATCAGACTCAATACTCATCGAAATTTAGATATTTATGTACATTGCTGAAAATTGTCTCCTACCACTTTCTAATGGTCACTAAAAGAGGATGACAATACTAAGTCATAACGTTCACACACATGGTGACAGGACATCTAAAAAACAAAGATGAGAACCCTCACATAAGACCAGAATATACCTGAGAAAGACTGATATAATTAAAAAGAGGCAACCAGATTCAATACAATAATGAAAAGGAGACTTTTACAAAGTATAGAAGCTTAAGGAAAATATTGCATCTCAAGATATATCTGTCTTTCTACACATGTATTAAAATAGTGACTTCATAAAGGAAAACTATAATTGTAAATATTAAAAATCAATAACTATAATAAATAGCAAAGGTATCACTGAAGAGGAAATTATTAAAACAGAAATAACAATTGAGAAATTCTTATAGAATAAAGAATAAAAATAAGAAAGATCTGTAAACTTTAAGCAAACAATTGAGAAGCATATTTCCACACCCATCTGCTAAGGGTACTAGAAGGAAAGGCTAGGACGCATACTTAAACAATTGGTAGAATATTTCATAGGTTGACATAAACACAAGTCCTTAAGTTGACTTGCCTCTCTGAGTGTTGGGCAGGATGAAGAAAGATATAATTTCAGGTATACAAACACAAACATGCATACACATACAAACACAGACACATATACACATATGCATACATACACATAAACACATCGACATATATACATTTGAATATACTGACTAATACAGATAAACAGAAATCTGTACACATATCCTTATATGTATACATATGGCATGTGCACATATACAAATGATTGTATGCATGCAATCACAAAATACACACAAAGCATACATGTGCAAACATGTGCATGCACATGGACACATCATACACATGCACATCCACAGGCACACACATCTGTATATGCATATATACATATCTATTCACATACACATCCATATACACATATACATATACATATAAAAATACTTATACTCACTAATAGGTAATCCTGAACTTATAGAAATAAACTTAAATATATGTTAATATATAGAGAAAAATTACTGAATGAAAATAAAAATATTAGTGAAGTATCGTGAGATTGGAATGCATTTTCTAAATGATTTTTCAATATTCTCCAAATTTTTATTTAGAGATGAATATTTTAAGTAGATTTATGTAGTAAATATGAGCTTTTTCTGTAATAAAATGATTTGGTCAACCTCACTGTTAGGGTGGTTGGTGACGTGGGCTGTAAAAGAATTCACAAGGAGAAGAAAAGGCAGAGAGCAAAGTTTTATTCACCTTCCAAGAGGGGAAAGGGGTATGGCATGGAGAGATACTCTAGCAGTGAAATATAGGGGCTTTGAGCTTTTATTAGGTAATCGAGGTGGTTGTAGAGCAGGATGTTTTAGTTGATCTCATATAGGCTGCAGCTTGTTTCGATGTTATCTTTGGGTGCAGGTCCGGTGCTTGCAATCTGGCACGTCCTGTTTCATAAGTTCTGGGAGTCTCTCTGCACCTTTGGCGTGCTTCCAGTAATTTTCTAGTCCTAAGGACAGAGGCTCTTAAAAGAAGAGTCAGTCAAGCTAGTTCTGGCAAAGAGGGCCGGAAAAAGGGTCTTTTGTCCTATTACTAACCATTTCTGAATCTGTCCTTTAGCTGTCTGATTTCTTATAAATATAATTACACAAAACTATCTTCTATGTACTCTACATTCTTTGACTTTTTCTGTTGTCCCTGCGAATATTTTCTCTGAATGGAAATATGTTTCTCTTTTAAATTCTTTCTTTTATCTGTTAATTAATAAGCTCAAAAGTTAAAAAAATAAAACTAAAGGCTTAGTTACATAATATCAAAATCATAGTGTTTGCAATATTTGGATTTTATGTAAAAATATTTTTTGGCATTTTTGTAATTTAATTAGAGGACTGGGTTTAACTGGTTCAAAGGTTTTTGAATTATTTGTGGAGGAATCCCAGGAAAGGGATCTTTAGAGAGAAAAAAGGTCAGAATAAAAAGGGAAACTTGAATGTCTACACTGCCTCAGAATGATAAAGGCTCTTTGCATACTTCAACTCACTTAATTTAAATGATAAAGAGACCTGGTTGGTATGCAAAGAAATGGAGTTTAGTTTATATCTGTGTGTTCAACTTTGAAGCTGCTCTGCAAATTCTCCAGGGAATTGTTATTTAACTTTAAAAAACTACTTTCTGTGTTCATTTACAAAACCCAAGTGCATTTTGAGAGAAAATCAATTTTAAAATGTGTTTTCCTACTTAAATGAAACTTGAATTCTGTAAATAATTGCTTGGTTTCCCCCTCCCCCACCTGCCTCAGGATGATAAAGCTTTGGGCTTGTTGGTGTTTTTTGGCGGGGGAAGGTCGTTCGCCTGAGTAATCACCAGTTTCCTTTGGGCCTGGGTGACCTATTAGAGAAGCTGGCATATGGATCCACCATACATGATATATTAACTTGCCAAAACAAGGCAGCAGCCGTTAATGTCTAAATGCATTTGCCACCACATTAAATGTCTTATAGGTAAGATTAGAGCTAGATTTAAAAGTGTACGCCACTTCCTATCAATTCACTGGTGAGTACTGAGTGGGCTGTGTGTTCTTTTTTTGGAGGGTCACTCATTGTGGAGGGGTTTCTGAAAACTTTGCAGGCTTAGAACAAAAGAGCAAGAGCACCCTGATTAATTAGCTATGTTTATCGTAGGAGCAGAATATAGGAGCCCTGATACAGAAGCATTCATTCTCACCACCACTATGACCTTGGGCAAGGCACTTGCCTTTTGCAGCCTGAATTCCCTTTTTCTAAAACTCTAATCCACAAGGTTCCTGGAAAAATTAAATGACACAGTGCATGTAAACCTATACTGTCTAAGTTGTTCAATAAGCATACCTTTTTCTTCATTGAATTGATCCATTTATTTTTAAGTGATTTCCTATATAAACATTGTACATTTGGTCATCACTGAGCTTTTTATTTCTAAAGCTGGCATAAAATAATTTTTAAAAAGTCATATTTTTTCCTAATGTCCAGAAATTTTTCTTCGATCAAAATGCAGAGAATGTCGCTAAGCCTGAGAACAAATGAATACGCATCCATGCCAACAGTGAGTTTAATACATGTTGGAATTAACATTTCTAGACTGTTAGAAATGCACGAGAGGTAGAAATGGGAGGAGCTGAATGATCTGATCCGAGTGCGTTTTGATGCTGCGCCTATAGGCAGGCTGAGTCTGGACTGACTGCAGCCCTGGGGCAGGAGGCAGGAATGGGGTTTTTAAAAGAAAAAGTGTGGGGTTTGTGGGGGTGGGTAGGGGAGGGGTTAGTTTCTTGCCTTTCTGGGTGGTTGCCTCAGGGTTTCAGAATGTGAGTTGGGACTATGGGTTAGGTAAAGGGTCAGGCAGTTCCCAGGTTCAGGAGCATCAGTTTGAACATGGGCCATTACGGCGCCAGATGTCTATTATGTGAGGTGGGAGAGAGTTTCAATTAAGCCACAGGCTACCAAGCAAGTCGGGATAACAGAGTCATGGGCAGCCCATTGGGTTGGAAAACTGGCCTGACCCTTTTATAGACCTGTAATATGAGTTTCTGTACACAGATGATTAATAGCAGAAATCTGAACATTGTCAAATAATTTCTAACACTGACCAAATGCACAGACAATTTTGGATCTTTAAATGGAGACCTAAGTTTCACATACCCAGCTTCCTGTGTGGAGCCATGGGTTACAAGAAACATCCCAGCCATTCACATGAATAATCAGAACAAAACAATCAGCTTTCCTCAATTGGGACAGACGTTAATTTCAGGAATGTTTACCCATTGGGAGTGGGAGTGTTGCAGAATGTGGACCTGTTTCAGGGGGTGGGGGCGTTCAGATGCTATTAGTGAAAAAATGCCCCACCTTCCCCAGGGTCCCTCTGTTGTAGGTTCTTTGCCCTCCACCCTTAGAAATTATGGCTCTCAATGCCAGAGTTTGGTGAAAGGAAAGGAATTTTTTATTCACAAGTTATACAGGTTTTTGAATAATGGCTAAATGTCACCCTTAAATCTCGAAATCCCTTTAAAACACCCACCAGCACACACAGTCCTGCCTTTCCCCCCCTTTCCCCAGTCAGGCCAGTCAGGCCAGTCAGGGGTGCCGTCCTTCAGGAGAAAAGGAACAGAAGTCCGGAGATCGGCTAGGCAGGCCTCTCATGGCTCCCAGCACCATCGGCTGTGTCACTGCGATCCCCAGTTCCTAATCCAAAACCATGGGGCACATTCCCGTGGCCCACTAGCAAGAGTCTTTTCTCCCCTTTCCTTCCCATATGGCCTTCACATTGTTCCCCCGTGGTGTTGAAGAGGGAGTCAAGGCCGATACCAAGGATGAAATGAAATGTTATCTGCCCTGCTGCAGGTGTTGAGACGCTATCTGCCCTGACTAATGCTGTAAATGTTTCTCTCCCACCTCTGTAAGCCCCTTCGTGCCAAATCTATACTACGCCTCCCAATACCCTTGCCCGCTTAGCCCAGCATAAAAGGAATGTGGGGCTATTGTTCTGGGCTCAGAATTTGGAGTTTGTCTCCTCTGGGCCTGTGCATGTAAATAAAGATCGTGCTCCTAACCCCTCGATGTCTGGTCGTTTCATTTTTCCCTTACCGTGTGGGGAGAGCCATCTCTCAGCTCTCCAGCACAGGTGCTCTCTAACTCAGAGTTGGGTTGGGGGCGTGTGGGGGCGTTGAAGGGGCTCCTTCTCAGTTACCTCCTGGGCTTAAGTTGTGCAAACCTTACAGTTAGCCTTGTTGATATGCAAAATAACCATCTTTGCATATCAGGTATGGAGCTATCTTGCTGTTATAGCCATGCAAAATGACTCTCAATGGCCTTGCTCTATGGCAGGTCTGAAGCTGACCTGTTATTGATATGCAAAGTAACTCTGAAAGGCCCTGCCCTGTGTCTCCCTTCCCCTTGGTGACCCACCTTGGGGTGGGGGAGGGAGAATTCCTTACGTTTTTCTTCAACACCCCACATTCTGGACATCGTTACAGATTCTCCTTTGGGAGGTGGTTTGTCACAGGAGAAAATATCTAAGAGCTGCCAAAAAGGATTTAAAGTACACTGAATTTGGGATTAGAACAAATTTTGAATCTTTCGTTTCTGGCCTGTGACCTTAGGAGAAACATTGCATAACCCAGGGTTTTAGTTTCTCATCTGTAAAGTGGAGCTGATAACTGTCTTTTAGGGTCACTGTGGAGATTATAGTAATGTGTGTAAGGCATTTGGCATATGCCTAACACACATTTGGTGTTCATGGCATGGAGAAATACAACTGTATGGGTCTTAGGTGCTAGGGCGTTTAACATTCTTTCGTTTTTATTTTTTTCTAAATTTGAGTTTCATTTTATATATTATCATTCTTTGGAACAAACTTTCATCCTGAAATTTCATTACTTATGTAAATCTGAGTTTCTTCTACTTCCCAATAGGATTAGTACATTGCCAAATCACTAATTACTGAATTAGCAAAAACAGCTGTTTTAAATCAAACCATTGACGGAAGTTAAGGTGAGGAATAGCAATGTCAGGGCAGCATTGATTGGAATAACAGGCACGCCATGTTTAACTTTCAAGCTCAAATCACACCATTAGGAAATCCACCATTGATGCTAATTGGGGAAAGGAGAAAATCAAATAATCCATTTGCTGAGTAGGAAAAAAATACATCAGCATTATTGGACAACAACCCTCTTCAAATGAATTGTGTAACTAAATTTATAGCCTATGAGACCAAAAGGCTCAAGGTCTTTAAGAGGTGAATGGTTGATTACTCTCAAATGATCAAATTGGGCTTGTGCCCAGCAATTTTGAGCCTTTCCTGTGTTCAAGGTGGGGAGGCTCCTGGGAGTCGGATCCCTGGAGATGCTAGGATAATGGAATTTTATTTTATTGGCTATGAAGAAAGATACCGCCTTCCTCCCCGTACAGAAAGATTAGCAGGCAGTTAATTCTTAAAGGGCCAAGCATCTCTGGTTTTATTTTTAATGATCTACCTTGAGTACTTATGTTATTCCTCTCATTTACCCTTAGGATTTGAAGAAGCCTTTCTTCTCCAGATGCCTGTGAGATTAGACATTAATGGTAATCTGTGTTTAGCAGGGTATTAGATAAGCAGACTAAAAGGATAATAATAGGGCAAGAGCTTGTTGTCCATTGCAGTGCCACAAGAATATGATGTTCTGAACAGAGATGGGAGGTTACCAGGTGAATTTAGGCCTCAGTACCAGCACAGATAATGGAGACTAGACCAATCGTTCAGCATTTCTGCTTTGATGTGGACTCGCAAAAGGTGTAAAAAATGCTTGAACTGGGAGTAATGGATATGTGCTGGTTAATTGTGTCAGTTTGACTGGGCCATGGGGCGCCCAGACATTTAGCTCTGTTTACAAGGGTGCTCCTGAACAAGATAAACAGTTGAATCAGAAAACCTAGTAAAATAGATTTCCCTCCCTCATAGGGGAGGCCTCATCCAGTCATTTGAGAGCCTGAATAGATTCAAAGGCTGAGAAGAGGGAACTTCTTTTGCTTGACTGTTTTGAGCTGAGACATTGGTCTTTTCCTGCCTTTGGGTTCTAGTTGAAATATTGGCCCTTCTTGGGTTTTGAACCTGCTGGCTTTCAGATCGGAAATTGTACCATTGGCTCTCCTCTTTCCTAGATTTTAGTGTAAGTGGGGACTGTCAGCTCAGAGGGATCCCAGGTCCCCCACAAAGAAACCCGGCTTAGGGAAGGGAGACATGGAGCAGGGCCACTGAGATGTACTTTCCATTATCAACAACAGGTTAGCTTCATACCCCATATAAAACAGTTATTTTGCATATCAATAACAGCAGTCTAGTCTTCCAGGCTGAATGGAGCCAGAAGATGTGCATAACTTTGACCTGTGATGTAACTGGGAGACAGCCCCTCTGGTTACCACGACTACCTGCCAGAGAGCTTGGAGATGGTTCACTCCATGCCACAGGGCCACGCCTGCCCAGAATAACTATGGCAGCCAAGAAAGGAAGAGAATACGGGATTACTGGCAGGTGTAGCCCATTATGGGAGGAGTAGGAAATGGGTTCATAGAGGTGGTTCCAGGCTGGGATTTAAACTAAAAGCAAGCTTCCGCAAGGAATGGGGGGAAGGGGTGGGGTGGGGACAATGCAAGATCTTGTGGGAAGAAAAAGGGTGAAAGGACTTCTGCTGGTGGCCTATGAGGAGGTGCCATGTGGTTTTGGATTAAGAACTGGAGATCCCAGTGACACAGCTGATGGTGCTGGGAACTGTGAGAGGTCTGCCCAGCCAAGTGCAGATTACTGGGAGGAAATGGGAGCCTTGGTGAGCTACGGACTTCTATTTATTTTCCTGAGATATGGTATCCCTGGCTGGCCTGTCTGGCCTGACTGGCTTGACTGGGCAAAGGTGGGAAGGCAGGACTGTGTGTGCTGGTGGGTGTTTTAAGGGGACTTTGAGATTTAACAGCAACATTCCACCATCACTCTAAACCTGTATAACTTTTGAATAAATAGTTCCTTGCCTTTTCGCCAAACTCTGGCATTGAGAGCCATAAGTCCCAACACCTGGTGGCGGGCAAAGACAAATCTAGGACAGAAGGACCCTGGGGGAGGGGGGCTTGTTTCAGTAATTGTATGTGGGTCCCCCCCAACTGGTTCCTTTCTGTAACATTAGGACTCAGACTAGGGCTATATCATCAGCTCTCCTGAGTCTCCAGCTGGCTGACTGTAGGTCTTGGGACTTTTCAGCCTCCATAATAGCATAAGCCAATACCTTAAGATAAAAATTTCCATATCTATCTATCTATCTATCATCTATCTATCTATCTATCTATCGTCTATCTATAAGATTCTTCTCTAGAGTATTGGGACTAATACAGAAATGCAAAGCGACATCTAGGATTACCTATATAAGAACCAATCCTAAAATAACACTAAGATCATTTTTATTATTCCATCCTTCCTTCATGTAATGATGAATTACCCATAGGTTCTCTCATTAGCTTCCCAACCATGATGTGAGATATGGTCTCTTATAGATGGGGAAACTGGAAATCTGAGGGGTTTTAGATTGCCAGAGTACACACCTATTAATTCAGAGTCAAGTTGCAAACCCCTGTCTAGGAACTGTCTTTCACTGCCTTCAACACTAACTGCTAGTCCAAAAATAGCCCTCTGAACTCTCTGACCTATTCCACACACTATTTCTTGCTTTTAAACAAAAGAAAAAATAAAATAAAATAATTGAGTCTTTAACTGTTCCTGAAGCTTTTAAAGTTTCATAGATTACTTTCCCCCTACTCCCTCTTCTCAGTACTTTCAATAATACAGTGCAAAACATGTCACTGCAGTGGACATTGTGGTATTCCACCTGCATATACCCTGAAGACTGAAGGATTTATTCACGTATTTGCTCCACTACAGGGAAGACAGCTGTGAGCTCACAGTGCTCAGCATCAGCACTTTCCAGAAATTGCCTTACTGTGAGGAGAGTTGAGTGCCCTCATGGCCTACTGCATTAAATGATTGGTTCACGTTGAGGTATAAGGATCTGAACTCATTGTCCCAACACAGGACAGCTCTGAAGTGCCAGATCAGTTTCAGGATTCTTTGAGGGATAAGCTGAGATTATTGAGACTTCACCACAGCTCAGGTTCTTTCCTTCCAATCGGCTCCTTCCTTTTTATAGGTGTCAATCCCAAAACACTTTCTAGTGGACTTCTTGTACTTTAATCTCAGAGTGAATTGCTAGGGAACTCAATTAGCAAGAGTCATAGTGATAGGAATTGAGTAAACAAAATAAGCTATTCCTAGGGGCTCATCTGCTCAATCTCCTCTATAGGTTATGCCAAATTTTGGGAAAGCATTACTGAGAAGAGAACATTTAAATTGAGCCTTGAAAGCTGAGAAGTTTCCATGTGAAGCATAAAGTGGAGACAATTATAGAGAGAAAATTATTAACAATAAATACCTAGAGATGGGTCTGGGTCCGTCTGTGAAATGCCATTTGTTTAGTCAAAGGATAAGGTTCTCTACTGAAGACAAGTTTCCTAAAAAGCAACCCCTTTTCCAACATCTCGCTCAAGTCCTGGCAATTTCAGATCTTGTTTTAGAAAGATAACCCTACCAATAGAGTGAAGAAAAGATTATATACTGTGTAGGCTAGTTAAAAAGGATCATAGTGTCTTCCATGAGTTCCAACTTACTGTCTGTCATTTACTTTATGTTTTCTTACAGCCTGAGTCTGCATTATGACAGTGCCAAGAAAATTGCAGTAGCAATTTTTAAGAGTTATAGCAGATCAGAACTTTGTGATAGCCAAAACTTGAGGCAAGTATTTTAATTTTCTATATTTTTTAACATCAAAATTTGATAGCTTTCTATTATAATTGCAGTTAGGCATGTTGAAATTAAACACACTGGGATATTTACCATTAAAATTATCATTTTGCCTTGGTAAAATGGAGTTTCAGGGTTAGAATAGTTTCAGAGCTTCGGTATTTAGATTGTTTAGGTAGGACCCCTGATGAGTGTGTATGCATTGGATTGGACACAATGAGAGTGTCTCTAATTCTTCAGGAAGCCCATTCAATCCACAAGAGAACTCTTAAAGACCACTTCCTTGGATTAGTTTTTAATTAAAAAAATTTTTTTTTCAATTACAGTTTACATTCAATATTATTTTGTATTAGTTTCCAGTGCACAGCATAGTGGTTAGAAAATAATATACTTTACAAAGTGCTCCCCCTCAATAATTCAAGTACCCGCCTGGCACCACACAGTTATTATGACATTATTGACTATATTCCATATGCTATAGTTTACATCCCTGTGAATATTTCATAACTACCAATTTTTACTCTTAATCTCTTCACCTTTTCAACCAGTCCCACAAGCCCTTTCTTTTTTGGCAACTATCAGTTTGTTTTCTGTGTCTGTTGTGTGTGTTTCATAAAAATTTTTAAGTTTTAACAAGACCTTTCAACACAAGATTTCTAGTTCTAAACCTTGGAGACACAGCTGAGAGGAATTACAGACTTTTCACGTGATAGCATCTGGCCTACATTTGTCCTTGGCTCTTTAATTTCTATATTTCCTTCCTCTTCAGCTTCATTCATAATCAGGGCTCAACATGCCACATACCAAATCCATCTCAGCCTGAGACTCTGTCTGATCTCCAAGCTACTGTATCCAATGATCCCCTGAATGCATTTGCTTGACTGTCTTTCATATAAATTCCAAATATTCAAAACTGGGCTGCTTTACTCCCTCTCCCAAAGTGCTCTTTTACCTTTTTGCCCTGTTTCAGTGGTGGTCACCTAGTACATAACCAATCACTTACTATTTGCTCACCCGATTTATAAATCTGGTATGTATCATTGAAGATATTCTTTCAACTACAATGTGCATAAAAATCACCTGGGTGGGGATTTTTATTAAAATGTTGATTCTGATTCAGTTGCTTTTGGGTTGTAAAGTATACATTTTTAACAATCTTCTAGATGATTCTAATGCACTTGTTCTTAGACCACATTTTCAGTAGAGGTTTCTACATTTATCCTTGTCTTTCAATCATATGTAGATCTTAATGGCTTGGAAGGAAAAATACAGGCTTTGGAATTAGCTCTGTGTTTAAATTGTGGATCAGATCAATAATAGCCATGTATCTGTGGACAAACCATTTAACTTATGTGCTCCAATCTCCTTCTCTTAAAATGGATATGGCTTCTCTTATGAGGATCTTAAATTACACAAATTAAGTAAAGTGCACATGTTGACATCTGCCACACTGTAAAGACTCAACATATTCATTTTCCGCTTTTGGTAAAACCTGGAATTGAATAAAAATAAATTAGTGATCATTTGGTGACAAAATTTCCTTGAGGGATAGAGCCTTGGTTTTTATTAGAGAGAAGATCTCCTGCCTGGGCAGAGACTGAGGTTTCAGTAACCCAATTAGAAAATGGACTCAGAAAAGGTAACATTCCATGATTTAGTATATAAATTTAGCTGCTCTGGAGAAAAAGGGGTTTCTTTCTGAGAGGGAGCGCTGTGGTCTCATCCTTGGAGCAACTCTATGAGTGCTCAAAATTGTACACATTAGATCTGGGGGTTGATAGAATCATTGTCCAGATTAGCAAGGAAACCATGAGGTCCCACCTGATGGTCTCTTCATTACTCCCATGGAGACTTGTTGTGATCTAGTGGCTGGATTGTGAAGAAGACAGGTCAGGAGGGAAGAAACTGAGGCTGGTTGAAGAAGAATTGAATGAGGATTGAAATTCAAGCCTTCATAAGCTATGTAGACTAGTCTTTGCAACTGTGGAGTTGAGAGGTCATTGGAAGATAGGAATAACTGGACTAATAATTGATTTCAAGACAGGGTAGAGCTAATAAGAGGTAGTACACAGGAATCACACACAACCAAGTCTTAGGGGATAAGGAAATTCTTCAGAAGGAACGATAATATACCACTTAATAATATATCATTTAAAAACATGTTCATGTCAGTACATAGAGATTATTACTTTACATTTGTTGCAAAGCAGTCCATGAAAAGAATATACCATAATTTATTCAGTATTGTTCCATCAGTGGACTTTTATAAAAATTTAAAATTTTCCTATTATAAACAATGTTGCCTTGAACAATTTTTGCATTTTTCCATATAGACCTGTGGAAGTGTTTCTCTAGGACACACACTAGATTTGAAAGAACTAGACAGTAGGTTTCATTTTTAGTAAATGAAATAAATTGTATTGTAAAACAAATAGTACATGAGGTTACATATTTTTTTTACCATATTACCACTTTATGTATTAAACCTTTTAAATGTTTTTTAAACTAATGAATAAAATATACCTTTATGAATTACTTATTAATATTCCCTTTAAGATGGTTTGATGTACTTTAATATTTATGAAATCATTCCCTTGTCTGAGTAATATATGTTGATTAATCCTATACAAAATTTGTCTATTATAGATGGGTTTTTTTTCATTTTGATTTTCTTTTTCAGAAAGGGAGATTTTGACATTATTGACCAGTTCTATTTTTTTATTTTCCATTATGTTGGTTTTTACTAATATTTACCCCTAGTACCCTGTATGTAATATTTTTGGTTTATTTTGTTGCTGCTTTTCTATCTTATTGATCTGAAAAATACAGTTAATTCTTCATATTTGTTTTTAATAAGTATGTATACCAATGTCATCTTGGTTGTGTCAGTGTAATGTAATTATTTTCATCACTTTAAAACTACTTTTAGGGAATTTCCTGTCAAGATGGTGGTGTAAATAAACACTACCTGAAACTACCCACAACCACATGAAAATTACAACTAAATTACAGAACAGCCATCATTCAGAATACCTACAATATAGCTGAACAGAAGTCCTATAACTAAGGATATAAAGAAGAAACCACTTTGAGACTTGTAGGATCGGTGGAGGCACCAACAAGATGGCTGGTCCTACACCCATGTGTGGCAGATAAAAATCAAGAGGGATATCTTGGCTTCAGAGGTCCCCCCACAAGGAGTGAGGGGTCCCAGGCCAGGGATCCCAGTGCAAGGTTCCAGTGCTAGGAAAAGAAATCTTCAGAACTTCTGGCTGTGAAAATCAGCGGGGATTGTGGCAGAGTAAGATAGAGAGATCTTCTGGAGACCAGGTATTCCTCTTGAAGGGCTTCTATACAGATGTATTTGGATTCAGTCTCTCTGGGCTCCAGTGCTGTATCAACAGCTGGAAAGACACCATGGATATAGGGGGAGGAAATGAATTATCTGGCTTCGGGGCAAGGAATGGAAGGGAAGCTTTCTCCCAAATAGAAGTGCTGGCAGAGGCCATTGTTCTTTTGCTGAGCCTTCCCCCCACAGAGCTGGCAGGCAGGTGTCATATCTGAGTCTCCATCACCTGGATATCATCATTGACCCACCCTGGTGATTCCCTGGTGATTCACTGAACTTATGAGCCCACCCAACCACTTTCCAGTGGCTTTTCTATACAAACAGCTTCTCTTGGCTCATGCTTTGGACTTTTCCTACAATCTCTCAAACAAACAGCATCTGGCCTCTGTGTAGCATGTACATTTTTCTGTATTGTCCTAGGCCAGGCACTAGGTGCAGATCGCTTTGGTTTGCAGCCTGTCCTCTCCTGGGCAGGTCAAAGCCCAACACAGTAGCAACCATCTGTAGACTGCTCTGTAGCTCATGACAGGTAGCCCCAGGTATACCACGAGTAGTAGCTGATCTTGTAGCTGCTGGTAGGACCCACACATAGTGCACTGGATGGGCAACTCCAGACCATGCCAGATTACAAACCACTTCCACTCAGAAGGCAGACATGGCAAGCACCAAAGCCCCACTGAAGCAAGTCTTGCTGCTTGGGGTGGGCCTCTGCACAGCAGCTCCTCCACTGAGGCTGCAGCTGGTCCCCACAGCCAGTCATCCTGGGGGTGGGGGTCAGTCCCTTCCAGTGATGTGCCAATGGTAATAAAGGCTCAACTACAACAAGACAGTGCACAAAACCCAAGCGGGGGTGTACTTAGAGCAACCCAGCTTGGGTGACTGGTGAAGCTGTGCCACTGGGCCGTGTAGGGCACCTACTACATAAGGCCACTGTACCAAGACCAGAAGACATAGTAGGTCTATCTAATATATGAACACAGGGAAGCAGCAAAAATGAGGAGACAGACAAACATCTCCCAAATGAAAGAACAAGAGAACTCTCCAGAAAAAGAACTAAATGAAATGGAGGTGAACATACTACCAGATAGAGAGTTCAACACAATAGTTATAAAAATGCACAAGAAACTTAGTGAGAACTTGCACAGCATAAAAATAGACATGGAAAACATAAAAAAGGACTAGTCAAAAATAAGGCTATACTAACTGAAATGAAGAATAAATTACAGGTAATCAACAGTAGGTACAGCAGAGAGTCAAACCAGAAATTTGAAAGATAAGGAAGCAGAAAACACTAAATCAGAAGAGCAAAAAGAAAAATGGACCTAAATAAATTAAGTTAGTATAAGGAGACGCTGGGACTACTTCAAGTATACCAAAATTTACACCATAGGAGTGCCAAAGGAGAAGAGAGCAAGAAATTGAAAACTTATTTGAAAACAATAATGACATAAAACTTCCCTAATCTGGTGAAGGAAATACTCATACAAGTCCGGAAAATACAGACAATCCTAAACAAGATGAGCCCAAAGAGGCCCATACCAAGATGCATCATAATTAAAATGCCACAGTTTAAAGACAAAAATAAACTCTTAAAAGCAGCAAGAGAAAAACAGTTATCATATGGGAGTTCCCCTAAGACTGTTAGCTGATTTCTCAACAGAGGTATTAGCAGAAAATTTTTTAAAATTATGAAAAGGAAGGATTTACAACCAAGATTACTCTACCTTGCAAAGTTATCATTTAGAATCAAAGGACAGATAATGAGCTTCCCAGATCAAAAAAGAAAAAAAAGAAAAAGAAAAAAGAAAAGAAAGCTAAAGAAGTTTATTACCACCAAACTATTATTATAAGAAATGTTAAAGGGTCTTCATTAAGGAGAAAAAATGATAAAAAAATATAAATAATAACATGGTAATAAATGCACATTTATAACTTTAAATACAAAAGGATTAAATGTTCTAAAATCAAAAGATGTATAGTGACTGAATGGATAAAAAAAACAAGACCATTACATATGCTGTCCCCAAGAGACTCACTTCAGATAAAAAGACACATGCAGACTGAAAGTAAAAGGATGGAAAAATATTTCATGAAAATAGAAACAAAACAAAACAGCTAGGGGAGCAATAATTATACCAGACAAAATAGACTTTAAAGCAAAAACTATAACAAGAGACAAAGAAGGACCCAGCAACTCCACTTCTTGATATTTATACAAAGAAACCCAAAACACTAAATTGAGAAGATTTACATTCATATGTTTATTGCAGTATTATCTACAATAACCAAGATATGGAAACAATTAAGTGTCCATCAATAAATGGATGGATAAAGAATTGCATATATACAATGGAAGATGATTCAGCCATGATAAACAATGAAATCTTGCCATCTGTAACATGGATGGACTAGAGGGTATTAAGCTAAGTGAAGTAAGTCAGGCAGAGAAAGACAAATGCCAGATGATTTCACTTATATGTGGAATCTAAAAAACAAAATAAATAAGCAGAATAGAAAACAGGCTTATAGATACAGAGAATATTTTGACAGTTGTCAGATAGGAGAGGGAGTGGGATGGATGAAAAAGGTAAAGAGATGAAGAAGTACAAATTCCCAGTTACAGAAAAATCGCAGGGACGCAAAGTATAGCATAGGGAATATAGTCAAGAATATTGTGATAAATGCCAATGGGGTCACATTGGTACTAGATTTATCAGGGTGATCACTTTGTAGGTTATATAAATAGCTAATCACTGGGTTGTATATCTGAAACTAATATAATATTGTACATCAACTGTAATTTAAAAATAAAAAAAATTTAAAAATAAAAGATGAAACTATTTTAAATTTCTAATTTAACAGAACAATTTATTTAAAACATTTTTAAACTTTATGAAATGATAAATATTAGCTGGCCTTTTTTCCTTATTATTTAATTAAAAAATTCTGGCATTTTCTCCAGTGAACTGTTCTATATTATGTCTATTTGGAAGTTATGAGGCCTAATTCATGGTCGATTTTTGTGAATAATCCCAATGTTTAAATTTATTTGTAAAATAAAAAGGTAAATAAATATGGAGAGACTCAAGGCTCTCTATTATATATTCAAATCCTTTATTTCATGTATGTTTTGATCTACTTGATTTGTCAGTTTCAGATAGGTTGTGATAATACCATATGTATTATGTTTGCAAATTTCTCAATGAATTTCTCATACTTTTGATAATGCATTTTATAATTATATTACCTGTTGTAATAATTAAATGGCTTTTATAATATATCTTTTAATTTTGAGATTTTCAATGTGATAGGAGTCCCTTTGATCCTTTTACTTATTTATTTTGTATTATATTTTCTCTTGTATTGTAGTACCTGTCATATTTTAGTTGAGTCTATTTCTTTTACTTTTTAGTTCTTTTCCAAGATCTTTCATTTTAGGTTTACTTCTTTTAAATAATTATATAGATTTTATTTTTTAACACAAAACTAATCTTTTTAGTAAAAGACAAAAGATTTATTTGATCTGAAGAGAAACTAGAGTATGAAAACTAATCTTTTGAAAAATATGTCTTAACAGAGACATTTGAAGCATTTAGTTTTATTGTAATTACTGATAATTTTTTAACTTTGTGCCATTTTATTTAGTCTTACCTGCTTAATTATTTATGGCGTTTTTCATTTTTTAAAATTTTTACTCTGTCATTTATTTTCTCAACTTTTTATTATGAAAACTTTAAAACCTACAGCAGAAAAGTCATAGACAGTAAAATGAACACCCCTATGCCTCTGCTTAGATTGCTGAATGCTAACATTGTACTACATTTACCTTATCACTATATATGCAATATTTAAAAGGCATTTAATTGTTATTCTATTATAGTTGTCCCATTTTTCCCCCCTCTGCCCTCCTCCGCCCGGCCCAACACCACTGCCCTTTCCCCACACTGTTGTCCATGTCCATAGGTCATTTATACATGTTCTTTGACTAATCACTTCCCGTTCTTTCCACCATTACCGCCCTTCCCCCTTCCCTCTGATCACTGTCAGTCTGTTCCATGTTTCCATGCCTTTGGTTCTGTTTTTGCTCGTTAGTTTATTTTTGTTCATTAGATTCCTCTTATAGGTGAGATCATATGGTATTTGTCTTTCACTGACTAGCTTATTTCACTTAGCATAATACTCTCTAGTTCCATACATGCTGTCACAAAGGGTAGGAGTTCCTTTTTTCTTTCTGTTGTATAGTATTCCATTGTGTAATTTACCGAAATTTTTTGATCTACTCATTTACTGATGGACACTTAGTCTGTTTCCAGCACCTGGCTACTGTAAATAGCGCTGCTGTGAACACAGTGGTGTTTAAGTTCTTTTGAACTGGTGTTTCAGGATTCTTAGGGTAAATTCCCAGCAGTGGGATCACTGGGTTAAAAGGCTGTTCCATTTTTAGTTTTTTGAGGAAATTCCATACTGTTTTCCACAGTGGCTGCACCAGTCTACATTCCCACGAACAGTGCACTAGGGTTCCCTTTTCTTCACATCCTCACTGGCACTTGTTTTTTGTTGATTTATTAATGATGGTCATTCTGATAGGTGTGTGAAGTGATATCTCATTTTGATTTTAATTTGCATATCTGATGGTTAGTGATGTTGAGCATTTTTCGTATGTCTGTGGGCCCTCTATATGCCTTCCCTGGAGAAATGCCTGTTCAGGTCCTTTACTTACTTTATAACTGAATTGTTTTTCTTCCTGGTTGAGTCATTTTAGTTCTTTATATATTTTGGAGATCAAACCCTTGTGGATGTATCGTTGGCAAATATATTCTCCCATATTGTTGGTCCCCTTTTCATTTTGATGATGGTTTCTTTAGTAGTGCAGAAAATTTTTAATTTGATGCAGTCTCATTTGCTTATTTATTCCTTTATTTTCCTTACCCTAGGAGATGTATTGGTAAAAATATTGCTAAGTGAGATAATTGAAATTTTACTGCCTGTGTTTTCATCTAGGACTTTTATGGTATTGTGACATATTTAAGTCTTTTATCCATTTTGAGTTTATTCTGGTATATCAGGTAAGTTGGTGGCCTACTTTCATTCCTTGGCATGTACCAGCTCAGTACTCTGAACACCATTTTTAATTGAATTTTTATTGTATTTTTTTCCATTACCATTTCATCCTCTTATACCCCTTGTCCAGGAGTCACCTCACTGTTGTTCATGTCCATGAGTCCTTTTTCCTTTTGAAGAGGCTATTTTTACTCCATTGTGTGTTCATGCTCCCTTTGTCAAATATTAATTGACCATAAAGACATGGGCTTATTTATGGGCTCTCTCTTCTGTTCCACTGATCTATGTGTCTGTTCTTACACCAGTACCAGGCTGTTTTGATTACAGTGACCTTATAATTATTTTGATATCAGGTATCGTGATCCCTCTTGCTTTGTTCTTCTTTCTCAGATTGCTGAGGCTTATTCAGGGTAGTTTCAGTTCTATTTAATTGTTTGAAATATTTGTTCTACATCTGTGAAATATGTCATTGCTATTTTAATAGGGATTGCATTGAACCTATAGATTGCTTTGGGTAGTATGGACATTTTCACAATGTTAATTCGTCCAATCCATGAACATAGTATATGCTTCCATTTATTTGTGTCTTCCTTAATTTCTTTTTTTCAGTGTTCTGTAGTTTTTCAGAATACAGGTATTTTACCTTCTTGGTTAGATTTATTACTAGGTACTTTATTTTTCTTGTTGCTATAATAAATGGAATTTTTTTTCCCTAGTTTCTATTTTTGATATTTCATTGTTAGTGTACAAAAGTGCGTTTGGTTTCTGAATATTGACATTAAATCCTGCTATTTTGCCAAATTCACTTATTAGGTCAAGTAGTTTTTAATGGAGCCTATAGGGGTTTCTTTTATGTACACTATCATATCATCTACAAATAATGACAATTTTACTTCCTCCATTCCAGTTTGGAGGACTTTTATTTCTTTTTGTTGTCTGATTGCTGTGACTAGAACTTCCAAAATTATGTTGAACAAAAGTGGTGAAAACGGACACCCTTGTCTTGTTCCTGATCTTAGGGGGAAAACTTTTAGTTTGCCCATTAAATATGATGTTGGCTCTAGGTTTCTTGTATATGGCCTTTATTACATTGAGGTATAAATTACCCTCCATTACCACTTTGCTGAGTGTGTTTATCATAAATGTGTGGCTGTACTTTATTGAATACTTTTTCAGCATCTGTTGATATGATTGATTTTTGTCTTTCATTTTGTTTATATGGAGTATTATGTTTATTGTTTTTTGAATATTATACCATCCTTGAATCCATGGAATGAAATCCCACTTGCTCATGGTGTATGATCTTTATAATATGTTTCTGTATCCTGCTTGCCAATATTTTGTTGAGGATTTTAGCATCTATGTTCATCATTGATATTGACCTAAAGTTTTCTTTCTTTGTTGTGCCTTCACCTGGGTTTGAAATTAGGATAATACTGGCCTCATAAGAAGTGTTTGTGACTCTTCCCACTTCTTGAATTTTCTGGAATTGTTTGAGAAGGATAGGGGTTAGCTGTTCCCTAAATGTTTGTTAAAATCCTCCTGTGAAGCCACCTGGTTCAGGGCTTTTGTGTGCCAGGAGTTTTTGATTACTGCTTTAATTTCACCAGTTGTTACTGGTCTGTTCAGGCTTTCTGCGCTTCTTGATTCAGTTTTGGAAGGTTGCATATGTTTAGAAATTTGTCCATTCACCCAGGTTGTCTAATTTCTTGGCATATAGTTGTTCATAGTAATGTCTTACAATCCTTTGTATTTCTGTGGTATCTGTTATAATTTTTACTCTTTCATTTCTGATTTTATTTTTTGGGGTACTCTCTTTTTCTTGATGAGTCTGGTTAAAGGCTTGTCAATTTTGTTTATTTTTTCAAAGAACCAGCTTCTGGATTTATTGATCCTTTGAATTGTTCTTTTAGTCTCTATGTCATTTAATTCTATTCTGATCATGATTATTTCCTTCCTTTTACTTGCTCTGGTTTTTGTTTATTTTTGTTTCTCCAGGTCTTGCAGACGTAGGGTTGGGTTGTTTATGTGAGATTATGCTATCCTTGTTAGGTAGGCCTGTATTGCTATGAACTTCCCTCTCAGGACTGCCTTCCCCATGTCACACATGTTTTGGGCTATTGTGTGTTCATTTTAATTTGTTTTCAGAAACCTTTTATTTTTTTCTTGATCTCATTGTTAACCCATCTATTATTTAATAGCAGGTTGTTCAGTCTCCATGTATTTGAATGTTTTTGAGTTTTTTCCTTGAGGTTGGTTTCTAGTTTCAAGCCATTGTGAACCAAGAAGGTGCTTAATATGATTTAAATTTTCCTGGATTTGTTAAGGTTTATTTTGTGTCCTATCATGTGGTCTGTCTTTAAAAAGGTTCCATGTGCATTTGAAAAGAATGTATATTTTGCTTCTTTCAGGTGAAATGTTCTATATATATTAAGTCCATTTGGTCTAGATATTCTTCAATGCTACATTATTCTAGTTGATTCTTTGCTTGGAAGATCTATACATTGTTGACAGTGGGGTGTTAATATCCCCTGCAGTGAGTGTAGTGCTGTCAATATCTTTCTAGAAGTTCTCCAAGATTTTCTTTATATATTTGGGTGCTCCTCTGTTGGGTGCATATATGTTTATAAGGGTTATATCTTCTTTGATTTGACACGTAGTTTCTTATGTTATATATTTATAATTGCAAAGTCAAAAGTCAACAGCCCTTGACATTTTAAAAACAAAAATTTATATTAGGAAAATTATTTGTCTCTTAAGAAACAGTCTTAAGCCAAAACTAAATTTTATTTTAATAACTTATAAAATGATAACTGATATTTTCATTTATTTGTACAAATGCTAATGTTTAATCCTGGGCTTTATATTCTCTACAGTATTATAGCCTCTCAAGTTTCCTAATACTGAACTTGTGCTCCCTATTCAAATAACTGCATCTAAAATATTGGTGTTTCTATTTTTCATATTTTTATTTCACTTGAAATTTATTTTTTATCTATGGCATAAATTGATAGACATTTTAACCTATGATATAAAATAAGTTTTAATTTTTTAAATTATCATCACCATCTTTTGTGGTGTGAATGTGTAAAGCTATCCCCCTTTTTATTTTTTAATATTCCATTTCCCCTAAGATATATTTCTTTTAAAATCTGAAAATTACTGTGGAATATGTTTTTAAACAGCAAGACAGGTTTCTTTTTATATTTTGTAAAAGATTTTATTTATTTATTTTTAGAGAGAGGGTAATGGAGGAAGAAAGAGAGAGAAACATCACTGTGTGGTTGCCTCTCACACACCCCTACTGGGAACCTGGCCTGCAACCCAGGCAAGTACTCTGCCTGGGAATTGAACGGGTGACCCTTTGATTTGCAGACCAGCCAGGGCAAGACTTTATTGAATAAAACGGGGGATACTTATTGTAATAGGGTAGAGAGACAACTCAATCCAGAATACATTAAGGTAGAGATATTTAGCCAGGGGACGATGTCAGGAAAAGAATGAAAAATCATTAAGGGCATGGTTAGGTATCACTAGTGGGAGGGAAGAAGAACTCGGTTAGGTGTTAATGATGGAGGAAAAAGTTTTGATTTAATTTCAAGAGTTAGTATCAAGAAGATTTTTGATAAACTGGTTTAAGAACATTCTTTACTAAAACTGGGCTCAGCTAGCCAAAGATGAAGTCTATGGAAAAGAGGGTTAAAAGGAGCCTGGGTAAAGTCTGGTCAAGTTTTTGTCATCACAGACTAAGCTCCCATGTATGTGTACCTGTTTCTGGACTGTTTTGTCAGTGACTGAATTATGCCCCCCACTCCACCCCACCCAAATTTATATGTTGAAGCCCTAATTTCCTATGTGATTGTGGAGATAGGAAGGAAATAAAAGTTAAGTGAGATCTTAGGGTGGATTCCTAATCTGATAAAATTGGTATCCTTATAAGAAGAGGACAACATAACAGATCTCATCTCTCTCTTTCTCATTCTCTCTCTACTGCTACAGAGAAAAGACCGTGTGAGGATGCATTAAATACATGGCTGTCCTCAAGCAAGGAAGAAACCTCTCACTCAGAATTGAATCAGCTGGTGCCTTGATCTAGGGCTTCTAATCATGGGAACTGTGAGAAAATACATTTCTATTGTGTCAGCCACCCAGTCCATGCTCTTTTGTGATGGCAGCCCTGGCAGACCAATACAATTTTTTTGTTTGTTTATTGAGTTAATCTCCCACTGTTTTAATTACTATAATAATTATGATAAAGGAAGAATCCATCCTATTTTCATTCTTTTAGATTATCCAAATCCTTTCCTTATTGGTATAAACTGATTTTAGAATAATTTTGTCCCACTCTATAAATAATACCATTGAAATCCCACTGGTGTTAGAAATTACTTTGAGAAGAATTGAATTTTTTAAGATATTGGTTCTTCCTACCTATGAAAGTGGTAAATCTACCTATTTATTCAGATGTTCTCATAATTCTGTGAATATATATATAGATCTATCTATCTATCTATCTATCTATCATCTATCCAGAAGATATCTGGCCATGTAATATGAAAAATAGAGATACTGATTGAAGAAGATAAATATACAAGAGACATTGTACATAGGACAATGATGCCTCAGGTCCCTTTAAAACAGTCACCTAAAGGACCTCACATAGTTCTCCCAATCACCATCAGCTGCCCTGTTATATTTTCCCATACCTCACCTACATTCTGACATCTCTTCCCTTTTAAAGGTGATTTTAGTTTTGGGAAAAACCAGAAGTCACAGGGTGCCAAATCTGGGCTGTAGGGTGGCTGAGTCACCTGGGCGACTTGATGTTTCACCAAAATCCTCTGCGAGATATGATGCGTGAGCAGGCACATTGTAGTTTTGAAGCTGCCAATCACTAGTTACCCACACCTACAGCCTTCTGAATCATCCAAATAGTTTCTGTGGAGGAATGTTCAAGCTTAACACAAAATTTGATGCAGATTTGTTGCTCTATTTGCTCAGTCATTTTGAATGTGACAGCCACACAGTACACACATTCACTCAATGGTATCTACTAGCCACTGACTAATACATTAAAGTCATCATTGTTCATCCATGCACATTCCAGTCCACTCTCCTTGGCTGTCAAATTACACTGATGTCACACAAACCTTTTTCGTTATATTAACAATGGCTGGAATTTTTTTTTTTTGACAGACCTTGATATTCTTTGATATCTTAGAGTTTCTTGCAACTTTAAGTGCTATATTTTTTTCTGATACTTTTCTACTTGATATTTGATACATATTGTTGACATGATGCCCCTTTTTATTAAATACTTAAGTATGTATTTCTTATATACTCAGGTCATTCTCTTTTATAATCACAGTGTAATTTAAAGTTTGAAAATTCACCTTGGAGGCTATTATAATTTTCTTTTGACTATATTCAGATCTCAGCAAACTTTCCTAATGATACACTTTATACCTAAAGGTGGGAGGAGATTAAATAATTATTTTTCTTGTTCTAGAGGCTTTCCAGAATAGTTCTCATGTCCCTTTAGATTAATTTACTCTAGAACACGTCTTTAGTTTTTCTTTGACTTCGATGAAGTTGACATTTTTAAGAGTTCAAAATATGTTTTGTGGAACTTTCTTCATTGTAATTGTTATTTTTAAATGATGAGATTAGTATTAAACCTTTTTTTGTATTTTTGCAGGAATATCATAGGGGTGAGGTAGTAAGCATACTTTTCAGTGTGTCATACCATGAGAATATGCTGGTAACTTATCCCTTTATTGATAATAGCTTTCATACTTGGTTAATATCTGTCAGATTTCTCACTGTAAGATTACTGTTCTTTCATTTATAATTAATAAAATTTTTGTATTATAATTGATAAAATTATTGTAATTAACTTATAATTAATCAGCTTGGAGACTTTGTAAATATTTTAATTCTCATCACACTTTGCCTATGAGTTTTAGAAACTATTCATGACTTGTGCTTCACTAAACTATATATTGTTATAAAATGATGATTTCCTAATTTCCTCATTTTTTCTACATTTGTTAGTTGGCATTATAGAGAAAAGAATAGATTTTCCTTCTACCTAAATTATTCATGTATTTATGTATTTGTTTGCATCACCACCGACTTTCCCATTTTTATTTTATCCAGTAATCTGTAACTATTATTTTGTCGCTCACATTTTTCCTGACCTGGCCAGTGGGAGCCCCTTCAATCTGTGTTGTTTTAACATATCCCACTATTCTTTGAGCATTTCCTTCCTTTCTGGCACAACAAGGTACTTCAGATTCACCTGAAATTTCCTGTCGAGTCCAAATTCAGCCTTTTTCTAGGGATCACACAATGACATTTAGAAATGAAAAACTGGGTGCTAGTTGTACTCATTACTATTAAGGTGTCCTTATTGCTAACCTCTCTCTAGCAGACAGAACTAGGAAATACACATACGAACATAAAAACTCTCTATTTTCATACTGTGACTCACCTATATTAAATTCTGAATTTTTACTGATACCTCCATCTCTAATATAGCACTACAAGATACATTTTTGCTTTTCATCATTTCCTATTTGTAATCCCCTTCTTTTACTCCCATTCTGGCACTCTGATGACTTGAATATTGGACTTTTTGATATTTTCCTATATGTCCCCAAGTTTCTGTTAATTATTTTGTCTGTCTCTCTGATGTGTAGATTTGATAATTTTTATTAATGTATTTTCAAGTTCACTGACTTTTATCTGGTATCTTCATTTTGGTATTGAGTCATTATGCAGAATTTTAAAAATTATATACTTTGATTCTCTAATCTGACTCTTTTTTAATAACTACTATTTCTTTGTTGGAAGTTTCATCTTTCTATTATATTCAAGAGTGTTGGCCTGAAATTTGGAATACGGTTGTGGTAGCTTCTTTAAAGTCTTTGATAACTCTAGCATTTGTATCATTTCAGGGTTTTTATCTGCTGGGAGTTGGGCTTTGCTTGTTCTTTTTGTGGTTAGTAATTTTGAATTATGAACTGAACATTTTGAATAATATGATATCTTGGATCCTTTAACAGTCTTCTGAAGAACATTGATTTTGGTTTCATTTTAAGAGCTTTTTAATCTGAAGGAAGCAGTGTCCGGAATCGTGATCTACAAGGATTGGTGGAGGGGAAAGGGGTGCCTATGTGAGCTGCTCTAAAGGCTATTTTCTCTCTGTGCTGAAGCAGTTCAAGTTACAGTCCCACCATTTAGACATGTGTTCCGGGATTTGGAAACCCATGGTCCATGGTCTTCTCATCAGTAATGTTAAAATGGACACAATGACAAGAGCCAGCCCCTTTTGTGCATACATTTGCCAAGCCTTTTCCACACCAGTGTGCTTGGTGCTTTATTTCCTTCTGGCCTTACTTTGTCCCCCTCAATCTACCTCCCACCTCACACATACCGCCTTGCCTGCCTTCCAATATCTGCTGTTCCACTGCATTATTATCTTTCCTGACTGGATTTTCTAATATTATTATAAACTCTTATAACAGTTATGAGCAAGTTTTAGCCTTCTTTGTCATGATTTTTTATCAATTTCATTGTGTGGCAATATCTGTCCATAATACAATGACTCTAAAATGATAACCTGTATACTTTTCAAATCAATCTTTTTAAGGTAAAATTTACATAAAATAAAAGAATCTGTTTGAAGTCTATAGTTCAGTAAGTTTTGACAAATGCATACCCTTAAGTATTATGCTAAGTGAAATAAGTCAGATAGAGGAAGACAAATACCATATGACTTCACTTACACATGGAATCTAAAAAACAAACCAGAAGAAACAAGCTTATAGATATAGAGAACAAATTGGTGGTCCTCAGATGGAAGGGGGGTTGAGATATGGGTGAAAAAAGTAAAGGGATTAAGAAGTACAAGTCAACAATTATAAAAATAGTCATGGGGATATAAGGTACAGCATAGGAAATATTATCAATAATATTTTTATAACTGTATGGTGTCAGGTGGCTACTAGACTCATGGGGATGATCACTTCATAAGTTATAAATGTGAAATGTGTAATCACTATGTTGTACACCTGAAGCTGGTATAATATTGTATCAACTGTATTTGAATAGTGAATTAAAAAAAATAAATACTAAAAATAAATATATACCCTTAAATATCCACAAATATAATTAAGATATAATCATTTCCATAATTTTAGAGGGAGGGCGAGTGTCACCTGAGGTGGCAGCTGAAGGGAAGAGACAGAAAAATCTCTTGACCTATACTGCTTGATCTCCCCTCCCACCTTACCGCTTGCCTTGCTCAGCCATCCTGCGCGTCTCCCTCCCCATCTGCTTTTCCCTTCCAACAGCCAGGCCTGTAGGCAGGCTTTGAGTTGCTCCATAGCTGTGGCACTGAGCTGTCTACCTTCTTGTGATCCCTAAGGGAGGGGGTGGGTTGATGCAAAGACACACATTGCCAAAGATACCCCGCATGGCCAGTCACCAAGGAGCCTGCAGGCCTGGCACCCAGAGGGTGCTAGCTCTGCCTTCTCAGGCATAGTGATCAAAAACATTCTGCATGCAGCGTGGTGCCAAACATCTGCTAAAAATGGAAGTTTGAAGCACTGGTGGATCCTGCAGAGGCTGGGACGGAGCTGCTGACCTTGCCCTTGCCTATTGGTGCATTTTCTTTATGCCCTTGGCTGGAGAATTGTTTCATGGTCATGTATCCAATAATGGTCACAAGCATGTGACAGATCAGTGCATGCTTGTCATCTAAGGGGACTTCTGGCAGTTACACATACAGCACTCCGAAGAGAGAAGAATGTACTAACTGTGCTTTGTGGGCAACTGCATCAGCAGCTGCATCCCTGTCTAGATATCACCCCCTATTCACCTCATTGGTGGTGTTCCCCTGTCTGGCCCAGGTCACTCACTGCCCAAGCTTCTCCACAGCCCTGTTCATAAACTGTGGTACCGAGATGGCCTGTCTTCACTCTCTATTTGACACCACTCCAGAAAGACGGTGTACCACAGGACCAACTCAATGTTTCTCTCTGGGGATCCTTCCATTGGTGTCCTAGATGGACTATCCAAAGAAGCCAGTGCTGCGTGCTGTCAACTCCAATATGTCCTGGTGCTCAGGAATGGTGGAGTCCTCTTCCAGGACACAGATGGACTCTTTCTGCCTTGTGAGCTTCCACATGTCTCTATAAGGGCCTCGCTATCCAGTCACCCAAACTGCCTCAACTAAAGGAAACAACCTGAGGCTCCAGAAAAGTGTCAGAAAGGCATAGCAAAAGAGGAAGACAATCAGAATAGTTTCCCACTCCCCACGCCCCCAAAAACGGTGAGAATGTACCAACTGCATCTAGGATCCTGGAGATTGATGGAGTCTCCACTGCCTTTAATGCAGTGTTGGATCTCAGTTCTAAGCTCCCAGAAGACAGCTTAGCTAAGAAATCCCAGATGTCTGTTAGCTCCTTCCCCAAATGTACCTGTCATCATCAGCTCCTTATAGCCATGCCTGAAGTCCTGGAGTCTACAGAAGCGAATCAGGTGCAGCAAGACTCCAGTGAGCTGCATCCTGCTCCCTGCTGCTCAAGAGGTAGATAGGAAGTGCTAGGTGAAGGCCAGGCTATTTGCCCAGCTCTCCTGTTTCAATGATGTCAGGGAAGAAGACACAGGGGACAGCTTTCGGAGACTGTCTAGCAGGAATTCTCCACCCACATCTTCCAGTTGAAGGCCCTACCCTGTAAATGGATAATGTCAGTGTCACTCATACACTGTTGGCATGCCACTTTGTGAGGTCAAAGTGAGCTAATCTTCCTCCTTTCCTGGCTCCAAACTTCCTCGTATAGTCATCGTTGGAGACCTAGGCTTGGAGAAGAAATTCAAGTGCCAATGGAATCTTGGAGTATTAAACTAAGGTCTCTTCAGACTGCAATGCCACTCAGTTTCCCTGTTCTTTCTCCCTGTTTGCACCTAGGACGGTGGACTCCCTGCCCTCACCCATGTTCTTTGCAGATCCCAGCCACCTTTCCAGTCTCTGACTTGGCCAACCTGCCTGGAGTCCCCCTAGTCCTGTCTGCTTCTGTACCTCCTCCCACACAAGATATTAATAGTGCAATGAGATGCACAATTCCCAATTCCCCTTCTTTTGACCTTCCTAGGGAATCTCTCTCTTCAGGTTCAAGCCAATATTTTGGGATTATGCTCAGAAATGAGCATGGAGGCCCTTTGCATTCTAATCCCTCAGTCTTAGCTGTAGCATGTTCTACTTCTGACCTCCCTGCATCCTAGCTCTCTCCTTCAGGCCTTCCTCCTGCAGAATGGAGGCACCTATGTGGATCCTTCTTCCTAGTTCTTATAGACCCCTTATCCAATATAACACTGTCTTCACCACCAAGGCCATCTCTACTTTCCAAGTCAATTCCACTGTCACAGCCAGCATGTCTGACTCAACCAGCCCATCTGCTTTGGACTTTACTGTAGCTAACCTGGACACTACTTCCCCATCCCAGGCTTTCATCCTCAGATCTCCTCCAGGCTCAGAAGTGAGCTCCCTACCTACTTTGTCCTAGTCTATGGCAGTGTGGAGCAGATATCCCCAGTTTACATGAATCCAGCTTTCAATCATTTGCATTTTGGTTCTGCAGCCCCTATGGATAGCAGGAGTTTTGGGGTCTGTGTGGCTGCTTCAGGTCTCAGCTTCATCTCTGGAGCACCCAACTTGCTTCAGAGCTGAGAGGGATATCCTGCACCACTGCTTATCTTGGGGAAGGCTTAACCTGACCCTTCAGTGCAATTGGAAAGGCCAGTTCTATAGAAAGCAAATCTGTCTTGGGAGATACTTTACTTCCCCTCTCTGGCCAGAGCACTTGGGATCTTCATTCTCATCTCCATAGGACCATCCAAAAACCACCTGCTATTATTGGAAGAAATGACACCATTGAGAAGAAATATGTGCTAGGAGACAGTTATATATTTCCTTGAGGTCAGGTCACTTGAAGCTCTTCTAGTCAGAGCACATCTGTAGTCAGAGGGACCAGCTCCATAGTGGTATTTGGAGAATCTTCTCTTCCTGCTTTGTCACCTGGGGTTCTCTGACCACTGTACGTACACTGCATTCAGAGGGCCTGGAACATGCCTCTGTTTGGAACCTATCTTGATCCTGCCTACAGTCAGAGCATCTGGGGCCTACTTGTACAGATCACAGGTGCTACACTTGGAGGGAACAGTACCACACCTGTGCTTGGAGATACTTTTTTGTCCTATTTGCATTCAGAGTGCCCGAGGCCCACCTGCGCACAGTGCTTGTGCAATGGGAATTCACAGAATCATGCCTATGATTGGAGGGCCCTGTGTTACTACCTTCCATTTGAGCATCTGGACCCACCTGTCCAGAGCACAGAAGGTTCAATGGGATGGTCCAGCATTGTATTTGTGCCTGGAGACACTCTTCCTACCAATATTCATAATAATGGGGAGATTAAGGCCAGAGCACATGTGCTTCAGTCAGAAGGGAAAATACCCTACTTCTACAGTTTTAGAAAGGCACTTCTAGTCTCATCTTTTCAGATCAGAACACCAGGGACCCACCCATTCTTCGAATTTGTAGGAGCCAATACCACTGAGAAAACACCTGTGCTTGGGAGCACTTTTGCCACAACTTGTGCTAAGAACTACATACACAGCAAGCAGCAGTTTTGCTTAAAGGCTATCCTCGGTCATCTGCTCAGGGCTTTGCTGGAGACAGGTGTTAGGCTTTCAGTCCATTCATTTTCTCCTAGTGCAAGGTCTAGGATCTCAGCAACTAAGCAGGCAAGGCTTTCTCTAGAAATAGCAGGTCACCATGGTATCCCATGAATGGATTTTGTTCTGCTTGATTGAGGCTCAATATATTCTGCTTACATCAAACAAACTTAACCTGCTCTTTGTCTCAGGGTGTGTATGTGTCTATGTGTTAGTGTGCAGGAGAGGAAACTGGCCAGATACCAACATATTGACCTTGAGAAGTTCCACTATGTAGAATAGAAGAGAGCTCTGTAGGCAAAATGAATCAAGCTCTCCTTGGTTTTGATTGTTAGCCTGGCAGACCTAAGCTCTGGTCCAGAACTGGCAGCATACCCACTGCTGCCTATAGCTACCCCTTTCCCATTTGCCTCAATAAGCTCTTATCTTTCCCCAGTTATAAATACATAAAGCCTTGTTTTTATTAATTTGTCCTCTGCTCATGTCTTTTGTTCTTTGAATCAACTGGAGAAAGAATTGTCTTGTAAGAGAGGTCACATGTTGAGCCAGACTGAACTGTACAAAGTTTTCCGGGCCCAGTGATCAAACTGTGGACGTTATCATAGTTTATGACTACATATACTGACTTTTGTGGTCTCTGTTTTCAAGTATAGGGAAAGTCTAGGAGGAACTGAGGTTCAAAGAAGGAACAGAAGAGATGGTTATCCTTGCTTCTCCCCACTCTCCTTCCTGCTCAACACTCTGATTTTACTCTAGGCTAGATCATCCCTGATGTGGGCCAGGAAGCCACAATTTATAATTTTAGTCTCTGTAAAAAGTTTAAATTTGTTTTGATGCCTTTATCATGAATTAAATGTAAGTCAATTCTCATACATTTTCAACCTAATCAGAGAGGATGGGCTTGACCTGCAGGCACTTGGGTCTAGAGGGACAAAGAAGAAAAAACTTAGACCTGCTCGTTGATGATTTAAAAATTTAAGTCTAGGATATTACATGTTATTTAGAAGTTGCTATTTTGCTGCTTTAAATTTCAGAAAATACTTGGAAAAGGCATATTTGGAAAATAGCTACCTATCTGGCCTCAGTACAAACCACTAAAATACCACATTGCATGAGTTACAATTTCACGCTGAGATAGCTAACCCTAGAGTTATGCTGTATTTCCATGGACAATTGGCAAAAGTGTCATCTTTTCTAAAATATTTTACAGTTCATGAGAACTCACTCAAGATGTGGACAGAGACAAATATAAACATTTTCCTCAGCTCCTTCTGAGGAGCTTCATTTTATTAAACACTTTTTAAATGAGGACTCTACCCATGACCCTGTGCTAGGATCTATTGACAAAGAGCTGAAAGATATCTCTTTCCTCTGAGGAATTTACATTGTCATGGAGGAGACAGGTTACAACAGGAGTCAACAATTACAGCTAAAGGCATAAGTGATAGGGTTACAAAAGCAAGTGAGAACAACGTAAAACTAAGTCTGGGGAGATACAAAATGAGTTGTGGCTTAATGGCAAGGAAGGAGCCTGGTGAAGAAAGGCTTTTTCTAGGTTAAGGAAAAAGCAGTAAAAAGTCAGGGAAAGGAAGAGAGCTCATGAGCCAATGGGCTGCCAGGCTTGTGGGTCACATGTGTCTGGAGAGAGAAATTAAAGATGAGAAATGCAGCCCCATGCAGGACAGGTGCAGACCATGGACAAAATTATGTACCAAGATGAGGATTTTTCTGTTATCATGAAAATGTAGGGTATTATGAAAAGATTGTAAGCAAAAATGTGACTAGATTACATGAAGGTTGCAGAAACATCTCTATGGCTGGGTGGGATGTAAACATTGAACAAATGCCAGAACAGAGGCAAAGAAGCTCATGGGCCCCAGACAGTGACCCAAGCCAAGACCAGACCATGAGTTCTTGTTCTAGAAGAACTGTCAGTGGAGATGGTGAAGAGACAAAATGCGCAGGAGATGAAGAGGGTGATGCAACACCACCAGGCCTACACTAGCCATCTGGTTAGGAATAATGGACATGAGTACTCTTAGTGGAAATATAATCAGTTTAATTCTTAATAATATAAGACACTTGTGGCAGATTCAGGTAATATTCAGAAGGCAGTTCATTAGCACATTTATTTATCAATTTTCTGTGTTTATTTAGTCCGGGATGTGCTAAGAACTTTTAGGGAGTAGCATCAATTAGCACAAGAATGGCCAAACCTAAAGAAAACTCTCACTGAAATTGTTATCCACTCACTGTGGGTCATCAAAAAATGTGAAGTTTTTGGGTAAAACTTATGTTATTTTGCTGAGCTTCCCAAGTCTAACTGTGTGTGGGATGGTGCACAACCCTCACAGAAAGGTCTGTGCTTGGTCAGGTCTGTGCCTCATGACTTCTTGTACTGAAAAGGAGAGGAGAGGTGCCTTAAACATTTCCAACTGCCTTAAAATAGTTCTTCAAGAGAGGGTTTGAATTACTTCAGGAATGACCTACACTAAACTCAGAGACATCAGATAGCCTTTCAAAATCTCATCCCTTTTTTTTTTAATCTTCAAAATGTAAAAATATTCCCTGCCTTCCAAAGCAGGTAGATCATAATCAAGAAATTTGGGAAATGTAAAATGCAAACGATAGTAAGTCAGAGAGCCTGAGCTTGAATCCTATCTCTAGCACTCAATAGATCCTGGCAGAAAGAATACTTAATATTTCTGTGAAATGGAACTATTAATGGTGCCAAATTTATTTATTTGTTGTGACAATTAAATTTGTTATTATATACAAGGCATTTAGAACACTGCCTGGCACATAAAAGGTGAAATATAGGCATTTGCCATTTTATTACAAAGTGTTAATAATTCATAGAGATTACTAACATGTTTTATTAATACACAATCCTTTCAAAATTGGTGTGATAGTGTTATAAGCCTGAGATCCTATAAAGATTTAATCGACTAGCTGAGAAGTTTTGTTGGTAAAATAGTTGATCTTTATCACTTTCTTTTCTGTAATTACCAATTCCACTCAGCTCCCCAGGAAACAGATTAATTAATATCATTAAGAAGTAGCAGAGAACTGAATCTCACACTTTGAAATGCTTCTCTCATGGAGAACTCCACCTCCAGCTGAATTTGTACATGAAATGTGAAGAAAGTCTGGCCCTGAGTGTGCTTGAAATAGGACCCAGTGTGATGTCCTGAGGCATCAAGAGTAGAGCACCCACAGTGTGGAAGCTGGAGCATTTGGAGTGGATTTGCTGCTTCTTCCCCAGGAAAGTCTTGTTAGCAGAGCTACATGCTTCTTGCTGAAAGGTCAAGTGCAGACAGATTTGACAGAAAAGAGTGGTTCCACATTAAAAGCCTAGAGGAGAAATATCTGTCACTTCTCTTATTAGTTACCACAAGCAGTCTGGTGCAAGAGTGACATGTCTTTTTGGGTATTTCAAATCTGAGCTATGGACTGGGCTCAGAAGGGACCCTTCTGGGTCAGAGGATGGGGTAAGTTAAAGGGAGAGAACAACTTTTGCTTCATTTCAATAAATGGACATGTGATGTCCCCATTCCATCTTCTGCCTCAATATCACTGACAAATGAAGAAAGAATGCAAAAATGGGGCCACTATGGTAGATGTGGGACACAGGTCAGAGCCCTTGGTGGATGGTATAATGGAATTAGCATTCTATTCCCTCTTCTTGGGGTTTCTTTTCCAAGCAATAGAATGATGCTTTCTCTAAGAGGTGTCCCTGCTGAATTAGATTGTCAGGTCTAGCTGGGAAAAAAAGAGTGAGATGGTAGCTGGTCTGCAAACACAGCCTTCCATTCATCCAGTATCCATGTTCTCTGTAGTTTCCCCCACTTTGTTGATTTGGGGCAAGGGAGATGACATGCAGTCAGAAGCAGCAGTGTCAGAAAACTGAGGTATTAAAGTAGAAGATAAAGGTTATATAAGAAAAGAAGTGTGGGATTTAAAGCACAGTGGTCACAGGAAACTAGAACAGTGCACAAGTCTAGACCTATCAATTTAGTAAATCACATGAATATAAGATTCTGCATCACAGTGACCTTTTTGTATATGCCTTAGAGCAGTGGTTCTTGCAGTACAATATCAGCATCACCTGGGAATTTAATAGAAATGCAAAATTTGGGGCTATACCCTAAGCCTACTGTCGCATACTCTCTAGGAGAAGCCAGAGTTTCACAACCCTGTGTTTGACAAGCCATCATTCTGATGCTCATAAATGTTTGAGGACCAGTAGCTTAGAGATTTGTTATTCAAAGTGTGAACCATGGAGCTTGTTAAAAATGTATATTTAGTTTGAATTAGAATCTGCTTGTTAGCAATATCCCTAGATAAATCATGTACACTTAACTTTTTAGAAGAATTGGCTTAGAATGTTCATGCAAAACTATAGGTAGTTCCTTCAACCATGAAGTGTTTGGAGAGCAGACAATGTGGAGAATGTGGATGGGGTTCCTATCTGAAGAGATCCTGACCCTAACCACATCTGAACCCTTGTTGGGTTGGTCTTTGAAACTTCAGTTTAAAAACCTTATCTAGAAAGACCCTAAAATATAAACCAGACACAGGCTTGGAACAGGCATTACTCCTGAGCAATCTTTCTAACCAAAGAGGGAAGCCTCCTTGTTGCTGGACTCTGAAGTTATAAGTAAGGCTTCTTAGCAAGGTTTGTCAGCAATGTCTTGGGAGTTGGCTTAAAGACAAGCAAGTCAGGGTAATGCCTCTTTTCCTATCTTGTGTGCCTTTCTTACAGTCCTTTTTAACAGTGATAGCAACCCCTATTGTCCTGGGGAAAGGGGAAAGGAAATTTTCATTCGCTGAGCTCTGTTATGTATGAGGCATTATGCTTTTTCTTTGTATGCCTCATAACCTTGTTCTTTTAAAAAAAATTATATTTTATTGATTATGCTATTAAAGTTGTCCCAATTTTCCCCCTTTGCCCCTTTCCATCCAGCACCCCCCATTCACTCAAGACAAGTCCCCCACCATTGTTCATGTCCATGGGTAATGGGTATGTATAAGTTCTTTGTCTACTCCATTTCCTATACTGTACTTTACATCCTCATGGCTATTCTGTAATTACCTGTTTGTACTTCTTAATCCCCTCACCACTTCACCCATTCTCCCATACCCCTCTCCTACCAGACAACCATCAAAATGCTCTCCATTTCCATTATCCTGTCTCTGTTCTCCTTGTTTGCTTAGCTTTTTTTTTGGGGGGGGGCGGTTCAATTGTTGATAGATATGTATTTATTATCATTTTATTATTCATAGTTTTGATCATTTTTTCTTATATAAGTCCCTTCAACATTTCATATAAAAATGGTTGGGTGATGATGAACTCCTTTAGTTTTTCCTGGTCTGGGAAGCTCTTTATCTGCCCTTCAATTCTAAATAGTAGCTTTTCTGGGTAGAGCAATCTTGACTGTAGGTCCCCACTTTTCATGACTTTGAATATTTCTTGCCAGTCCCTCCTCGCCTGCAAAGTTTCTTTTGAGAAATCAGCTGACAATCATATGTGAACTCCCCTGTAGGTAACTAACTGCTTTTCTCTTGCTGCTTTTGAGATCCTCTCTTTATCTTTAAGCTTTGGCATTTTAATTACATTGTTTCTTGGAGTTGGCCTCTTTGCATCCACCTTGTTTGGGATTCTGTGCTTGCTAGACTTGCACCAAATTAGGGAAGTTTTCTTTCATTATTTTTTCAAATAGATTTCCAATTTCTTGCTCTTTTTCTTCTCCTTCTGGCACTCCTATGAGGGGAATGTTTGACCTCTTCAAGTTGTCCCAGAGGCTGCTTATACTATCTTCATTACATTCTTTTTTCTTCCTGTTTTTCTGATTGGTTGTTTTTTGCTGCCTTATGCTCCATATCACTGATTTCATTCCCAGCTTCATCTACACTACTGTTGTTTCCCTGTATATTGTTTTTATTTCAATTGGCATACTTGTTGTTTCTGACAGGATCTTTTTTATGCTGTTGAGGTCCTAACTAAGTTCCTTGAGCACCCTTATAACAAGTGTTTTGAACACTGCATCTGATATATTACTTATCTCCATTTTGTTTAGTTCTTTTTCTGGAGTTTTGATCTGTTCTTTCATTTCAGCCATGATTTTTGTCTCCTCATTTTGGCAGGCTCCCTGTATTTGTTTCTATGTATCAGGTAGAGCTGCTATTTCTACCTGTCTTTGTAATGTGGCCTAATGTAGTGGGTGCCTTGTAGGGTTCAGTGACATAGCCTCCCCTATCACTGAAGGTGGGTAGTCAAGGTGTACCCTTTGTGTGGGATGAACATACCCTACTCTTCTAGTTTTGTCTTGATTGCTGTTGGCAGGTCAATAGGAAGGATTTATCCATGCCAGTCAGCTGCAAGGACTGGCTCTTATCACTGACTGCCAACCTCCACCCTCTGTGGAGAATCAGCTGTGCAGGAGCAGAGTGGTGGTGCTCTGATGTGGACTGTAACTGACGACTGTGTGCATAGGCTCTGGGGTTTTCCGGGTAGTGTAGGTCAAGTTCAGCCACCACCTGTATTTTCTCTGGGGCCACTGTGCATGAGCTGTAAAGCAATCTAAGATAGTTTCTATTTGTGCTGTGATTGGAGATTTCCAGGGGAAGCCAATTTGTGAATCTAGGCTTGCTGCTGCTAGTGTGGGGCTTGGGACCACTTAGCAAGAGGTACAGGGCCTGGAAGCTTACTGAGGCCTTCTGTTGCTTGTTTGAAAGGATTTAGGAATTTGTGAAGCATGAACCAAGACAAGCCATTCATATGGAAAAGTCACGGTTAATAGTTTGGGTGGACTGTAGTCAGGTGAGATGGAATCTCAGGGGATCCCCATGGCAGGGCCAACAGTGTTAATCAGGCTGATGAAGCCTCAGACATTGCACCCACCTGCTGACTCTGTGGCTCTGTTGGGGGAGGGCTAAGAAAAGAGATGATAGTCTTGGCTGCTTTTCTGTCTGGGAAAAAGCTATCCCCCAGTTGAAGCTCAGAGGGAGAGAGTCTGAGCAAGTCCATGCATAGGTTTTTTAAGGGAACTGCTTGGAACTCCAAAAGATTCTTCCACTGACTCAACTCCTACTGATTTTCATAGCCAGAAGTTATGGGGGCTTATCTTCCTGGCACTGGAACCCTTGGCTGGGGGTCCTGGTATGGGGCTGGGTCACCTCACCCCTGAGGTATTCTTCTCAAATTTTTAACCACCACAAGGGTGTGATACCAGCCCATTCCTCATCTCCACTCCTACAAGCCTGGAAGGATGTGGTTTATTTAATTGCATAGTTTTAAGATTTCCATTTAACTTGATTTCTGATGTTTCTGAGTTATGGTTGTTCCATATTTTAGTTGTAACTTTGATGTGGTTGTGCAAAGATGTGAGCTGTGTTTACCTATGCTGCCATCTAGACTGGAAGTCCTATAACCTCCTTCTTTATAACGCTCCTATGAAGTAAAAAAAAAACTGATTTAATTTATATTAGGGTTAAAAGCTTGTCCACGTTCCCACCATTAGAACTCAGTTTTCTAGGCGGTCTCATTTTTCGGTATGACTTGCAGATCTTTTCATTATTAGGTAACTCGGGGTGACTATAATAGTATTCTTATTAGAAGGCAGAGAAGGATGAGGTTTTTTGTAGTTTTTGTACAAAAATACAAAATCTCATACAAAATATTGTGTAAATATTTTTTGAAAGGATGTTTTATTATCCTTTCAAAAACTATTTAAAAAGAAAAGTGATCTATAATCCTCTCAAAATGCACCCAGACTTCAGATGAGTACATGTGACAACTACATAGGCATTGAAGGTAACTAAGTATTTTAGGAGTAGAGGGGATAAGGTAGCAGCAATAATAGGAGGAAAGCATTGAGTTTGGATTCAGGTTTTAAGCTATGTCCCAGTTTCTCAGTTTATGAGAGGAGTGACTTTGGTCAAAGTTAAGGTTAACACACTTGAACCTCTCATTTTTTTTTTATAAAAAGTGTCTCAGACAAAATAGATCCTAAAATAATGTTAGCCTTCTTTCTTTCCTTTTGTTGTCTTCCTGTATTTTTTCCCCTAGAATGTGTCTTGGAGCTGAAATGTGCCAATAACTTGAGCTTGACCTCATTCCTTCATGGCAGATTGTTAAGCTTATTCTTCATTCATTCATTCATTCATTCATTCAATTTTTTATTAAGTAACCTCTTCTAGACTCAGATATATAATAGCAAGCAAAAATAGACCCCAGTGACTTAGAATCAAGGGGATTGGCAGACATCTAGCAAATAATCATATAATGTGTATAATTATAAACTAGGTTAAATATGGAAAACTGTATAAAATGCTCTAAAGATATAAAACAAAGTGATCTGACCTTGTCTGGGCAGTCAGAGAAGACTTCCTTGAGAACATGACATATGTAGACAAATAAGAGTTAAAACACAATTAGACCCATAGAAGAAAACAAAGGCAAAAAGCTTCATGACCTTGGGTAGACAAAGAGTTCTTAGACACAACACCTAAATAATGATTGATAAAAAACAAAAATTATAAAATGATGTCATCAATATTAAAAATCTTTGCTCTTTTAAAGACTGCCAAAAATAAAAAGAGAATAAAAGGATGAGTCACAAACTAGGAAAAATGTTTGTAATATATATCAGAATGTATACAGAACCATCAAATCTCAAAAATGAGAAAACAAGCCAATTTAAAAAATGGGCACAATATATGAAGAGACACTTTACAAAAAAAGTATATAGGAAGGGGGACCCAAAGAAACAAAAATTATCTTCTGGAGAGCAAGCCTCTTGTAATACAGGCTTCCCCTACTAGGTGAGTGTTCTAGGAATCCATCTGTGTCAGTGTACCAGCTGGCTTTGTTGTGAAAGGCTGCATTTGTCTACAGCAAATATTTTTTGAAGACCCTTTCAATGCATTTGCCCATTTCATGATGGTGATTTATGAGTGTATCTGCCCACGCCATGCTGAGAGTTCAGCAGTTTTGGACCAAAAATGGCAGGACCCCATCCTCTCCCCCATTCACCCAATCTCACCCTGAGCAACTTCTTTTTGTTCCCCATATGAAAAATCTTCAAAGGAAAACATTTTGCTTATGTGGAAGAGGTGAGACAAAAAAAAGCAGAAGCACTAAAAGGCATCAAAATCATCAAGTTCAGAAAGTGTTTTGAGGAGTGGAAAAAATGCCTGGATAGGTGCATTGCATCAAATGGAGAGTATTTTGAAGGTGACTGAAGTTTAAACATGTAAGAATAAATAATAAACAATTTTTTATAAATCAATTCTGTTTTGGTGGGGTCCCCCCTCATAAATGGAAAATGAGCATATTAAATTATGTTCAACATTATTATCATTAAAATTTTAAATTAAAACCACAAGTGCAGGCAAGAATACAGAGCCAGAGGAACTCTTAGATCTCGTTGTTTAGAATAAAATAATGGCACACTCAGAAAAAATTTTAAAGTTACTTCTAGAGTGAAACCTACATTTACCATATGACCCAGCAATCCTACTTCTAGATAATTATACTATAAAAGTGAATACTTATGTTTATACAAACACCTGTGCACATATATATTTAGATATCTTTAGAAGCATTACACATAATCACTAAACAGTGGAAACAACTCAAATGGACTTTAATGGGTAAATGGATAAATAAACTGAAACCAAGGTACAACTAACAATAAAATACTACCCAGAAGCAAAAATAAAGAAAACTACTGATACATCTGACAACTTAGCTGAATCTTAAATGCACTATGCTAAATAAAATAATACAGTCTCAATGTTACACATCATATGATTTCATTTATATGACATTCTGGAATTTGCAAAAAGAATATATTATCACATGTATTTTTTTAAAAGTATATATTTCTTAAGAATTCAAACAAGTGTGATGAGACTGTAGAAATAAAGAAAAGGTATAAGATGTATTAAAAAGTAAGAAAGACAATACAGAACTAAATAAAGTAAATGACCATTTTTAAACTTTTACTCTCTGCTAAGCATTTTACATGGATTACCTTATTTAATCTTCAGCAAAGAATATTCACAACTATTAGAACCTATAATAAAATAATTATTATTTTATACTGAGGCTACAAAAAACAAAATAACTAATTTATCAAATTAAGGGCTGTTAAGTAGGAAAGCCAGGATTTTACTCTAACAGTCAAGCTTTAGAGTTGGCTTTGTAAAACATTAGACTATACTGTCAATTTTGTAGGTCTTGATGAGGGTTATATTATAATCCTAAAGTCAATAGAATCCACAGAAATATTCTATGCATGCTCATTATTTTATCAGATTTTAATTTTTTTTTAAATATCACTACAATTTTGAGTATAGACTGGTGGAGAGAGGGCTTGATGGATAGTATAGAGTGAGACATGAGGTATGTGGCTATTACAGAGTGAACTGGGGATAGAAACTTTAGAAAAGTAATTAAGTTATAATGAGGCCATTATAGTGGGTTCTAGAAAAACCTAGCTGATGTCCTTATAAGAAGAAATTTGGACACAAAATGAGACACAGGGAAGTGTGTGCACAAAATGAAGTCCTGGTGAGTACACAGTAAAAATAGGCAGCCATCTGCAAACCAAACAAAGGGGCCTCAGGGGAAATCAAATCACTGACACCTAGCCTTGGACTTCTAATCTCCAGAGCTGTGAGCAAATAAATTACTGTTGTTTAAACTGCCTAATCTGTGGTATTTTGTTATGGCAACCCAAGCTAACTAGTAATATTAAAGATGTAATGTGTATAAAAATAGTACCACAAGAGGTGGAAAAAGAAATAGAGCTATAAAGAAGTAACATTTCTTTATATTACTTGTTGTGAGCTAATATAAATCTGAAGCTGAGTCTGACAGGATGTATATGATGAATTCCTAGAGTAACTTTGTCAAAATCTTATGTAAGTGTTTACACTTTACCCAGGGGGGAAATGTGCACATGTTCATGAGTACAATATTTTGCACATATTTTGGGTGTATCCTTTACTCCCCTAGAGATGTAACTAGACATCCATGGAATTCACTTTAAATTCCCTTAATCTAGAGTAAGGGATGCCACCATTTTTCAATATTATTTTCTCCTAGTGCAATTCAAAGCATGATTCAGCTTATAAAAGTTAAATTCAAAACAAAAAAACATTTTAATAGCATGTGTTCTTTGAGATAATGACCTCAATAATATGCATATGCTACTTGGCTAGAGATTCCTTGTAATTTAGAATCTGACACCTTAGTGTAAACTTTGGAGTAGTCTCCAGTTCTTAACTGATGGAAGCAAACACCATATGGAAGCCCGGTTGGACCAAACATTGTAGAAATAGAAAAACTGGTTATATCTTCAATCTCCCTGATTCCTGTAGTTGCTCCCAACACTGCACATCCCCACCTCAGACAATGAGGGTGCATGAAATTACTGAAAGAGTGTGGTCTTCTGGGACAGACTTCCCAAAATCCGAGACTTACTCCCACCACTTTCTAGTTAGTTCTATAACTGTGAACAACTTGCTTCAGTTATTGTTTTTTTTGTGAGAGAGTCAAACAACGTCCTTTTTTATAGGATTATTGTCAATATTAAGTGAAATACTATCTGGCATTTGGTATGAGAAAATATATGTACAAATAGAAAGTGTTTATGACGTGGTAATGACATGATGTTCCATGACAAGTTGACGAAATGTAAGACAATGGAACTCTGACTCGCCCTCTTCAGCAACAAGTCCAGGAAGCCAAACCATAGCCTCTATAGCTATCAGTTCAGTAAGGTCAGATCTTATGTACTGACTGCCAGCTTTCCTATTTTTTGTCTCTTTTTCCAACTCAGAACCAACCGAAAAAATTCAAGTTCAATTTTCTTACCAATCACATAGGATACTCCTGCTTCTAGTTAGCCATCTCCACCTTCCACTCCAACAGCTTCCAACCAAGACATGCCTAAAGCATGCCCTTTCTCCCATTATTACTACAAAGTGTTTCCATTCTTCTGCCTGCCTCTGAGTGCTTACCAAACATGAGTGATTGTGGTTGATGCATTTATTTTAAGGAGCTCTAAAAAAATAACCTTTACTTCTCACTTCAGTGGTCTTTATTTCCTTAAGTAGGTATTTAACACACATCATTTCTTTTCCTCTGTGTTCCAATTTCTCCTCTACCTATGTGTACTAAAATGCCCTTATTGTCCTTCCCTTTTATTTTTAGGAGTCATTCACAAATGTTTCTTTTGAAGGTCGAATAAACCCTCCCATTTAATCTTAATGATATGTTTATATTATATTTACCATTTTCCAGACAAGATGTTTACCAGGACACTGTTAGATAAAGAATCTTCTGCAAATTTTGATCTTCAGGGTAGGAAAGATTGGAGAGACAGAGACTGAGGTTAGGGAGGCAGGTCCTTCCCTGGACAGAGATCAAGTTCCAAATATGTTTTGTAAAATAGAGCTTACTTTTATTATCATTCTTATTCTTTTTTTTTTTTTTAATGCATCACTGGCCAGCATAAAAGAAAGAGGGAAGCCGATCAAGATGGCAGATGAGTGAATGGAAGTCACACTGACCTCCTCCCAGGACCAATCTGGAATAACAAATAAATTGTGTGGGAATCACATGGAACAAACAATGGAACAATAGCAAGGGAGAAGCCTTATAAACTTTCACAGATGGAAGAATCAGCTTCAACACAATCTGACTCCCAGCATTGTGGTGGAGACACAAGAAGGATGGATGGGCACCCTCAGGCAGCAGAGCCAGAGGGATATTTAAGCAGCCAGTTGGATCCCCTGAGAAGAGTGGGGTCTAAACCATAAATGGGGATGCCCAGCCTATAGCACCAGAGCCCAAAAAGTGCACAGATAATAGGCAACTGTGAAAAGCAACAGGGCAGCTCTCTGCCAGAGATGGGTGCTTCGGACTGAAAGAGCCCTTTAAAGGGTCAATGCATAAATTCGCATTTGGGGCTGCTTATCATAGGCTCTGGCAAAGGCAGGGGCAGAGTGGGCTAGAGATGCCTGAGGAGAGATGGGGACAGAGCCTTTGAGGAGAGAACTGAGAGAGTAGCCACTGGCATCCTGGCACTGAGTCATCCCCCATGTGGCAGCAGACATCTTGCTCAGGCAGGCCACTCCCCTGAGCAGCAGCCTGAAAGGAAACAATAGCCCCAGCCCCAGGAGGGACTCTGCCCTGACCCTGTGGTGCTTACGGCCGACTGCTGAGGGCAGAGTCACAGCCACAGACACAAGATCCCTGCAAAAAGGGGGCAGAGTGGACTAGAAACACTTGAGGAGAGACTGGAAACAGAGACTGGGGAGAGAGTAGCTTCTGGGATCCTGGTGCTGAGTCACCCCACCATAAGGCAACTGCCTTCCAGCCAACACAGGTCACTCCCCTCTGAGCAGTGGCAGCCTGAGGGGAAACATTAGCCCCAACCCCAGAAGGGATTCTGCCCCGCCCTATGGTGCTGAAGCCTGGCTGCTGAGCTCAGAGTGACTAGATTACCAACTGAAGGAGACAGTTACAGTCAGTAGATCCCAGGAAGTCTCAAAGACTGCCTCAGGTCACACGGGATCAGCATCTGACATCACCAGAGGTGGATCCAGAAAGAAAAACCAGCAGTAAATACTAGAGGCTACTGAGACAAAATCCACTGTGGTCTTCTCCATGATTTGCGATATTTTCTTTACTACATAGCTTTTTACCATTCATTTCTTATCCATCAAGTTGGTGCACACTAACTCACCAGATGTTGTACTATGGTTTGTTTCTCTCCTGTCTTATAACAGTCCTAATCTCTTTACAGCTTTATTAATACTGGTTCACATGCTGTTGATAGTGGGATTACCAGGAGGAATTATTTCTGTGGCCATGGTTTGTTTCCTGGGCTTTGTGGTTTTGCTCTAGAAGACAAATAATGGGAACACAAGGGAACAACCCCCAACCAAAAGGAAAGGAGGAGTCCTCAGAACGTCTACTACACGAAACAGAGGCAAGTAAACTATCAGATATTGAGTTCAAAACAATGATTATAAGGAAACTCACTGAACTCAGTGAGCTCAGTGAGAATTACAAAAAACTACAGGGAAACTATGAGGAACTTACTGTCAACTATGTCAGCATGAAAAAGGATGTAGAAACTATCAACAAGAACCAGGAGGAAATGAAGAATACAATTATTGAATTGAAGAACACAGTGGAAGGAATCAAAAGTAGACTAGATGCAGCAGAGGATCGAATCAGTGAGCTGGAGGACAAGGTAGAAGAAAACTCCCTAGAAGAGCAAGAAAATGAAAAAGGCTCAAAAAGAAGGAAGAGGTGTTCATGGAAATGCAGGCAACATGAAACATAATAATATCTGTATAATAGGAATACCAGAAGGGGAAGAAGAAGAGTAAGGGATAGAAAACCAGTTGGAAACAGTAATGGTGGAAAACTCCCCTAATTTGAGGAGAAAAAGTCACACAAGTCCACGAGGCACAGAGGGTCCCATTCGAGAGGAATCCAAAGAGACCCATTCCAAGACACATCAGAATTAAAATGGCAGATATCAAGGATAAGGAGAGAATCTTAAAGGCACCAAGGGAGAAACAAGAAGTAATGTACAAGGAAGCCCCAATAAGGCTGGCAGCGGGCTTCTCCACAGAAACACTAGAAGCCAGAAGGGGATGGCAAGAAATATTCCAAGTAATGAAAAGCAAAGGCCTGCAGCCAAGACTACCCAGCAAGGCTCTCAATTAAAATGGAAGGTGAAATAAGGAGTTTCTTAGACAAAAGAAGGCTAAAGGAATACACCTCTACCAAACCAGCACTGTGAGATATGCTAAAGGAACTGCTTTGAGAAGATGATGAAAAAGAGTGAGAGAGAGAAAGGTACACAGGTACAAAGGGAAAAAATGAATAAGTACCCATAAATAATAACTTTAAATGTAAGTGGATTAAATGCTCCAATTAAAAGACATAGAATAGCCAAATGGATAAGAAAACATGACCTGCACATATGCTGCCTACAAGAGACCCACCTCACAACAAAAGACCTACACAGACTGAAAGTAAAGGGCTGAGAAAAAATATTCCAAGCAAATGGACAGGGGAAAAAAAGCCAGGGTAGCAATGCTTATATGAGACAAAACAGACTTCAAAACAGAGGTCATGCAAAGAGACACTGAAGGACACTTCATAATACCCAAAGGAAGAATCCCTCAAGAAGACATAAACATTGTAAACCTACATACACCCCATGTAGGGGCATCCAAATATATAAGGAAAATCCTGGAGGACTTCAGGAAAGATAAAGACAGCAACACACTTATCATAGGGCACCTTAATACCCCACTGTCAACAATGGATAGATCTTCCAAACAAAATATCAACGAGGATACTATGGAACTGAACGATGCATTAGATCAAATGGATCTAAGTGATATATATATCTATATAGATATATATATATATCTATATATATATAGATATAAACTTTCAACCCAAAGAAGCAAGCTACACACTCATTTCAAATGCACATGGAACATTTGCAAAGAGAGACCGCATGATAGAACACAAAACAAGCCTCAACAAATTTCAGAAAATTGAAATCATATCAAGCATTTTCTCAGACCACAAGAGCTTAAAACTAGAAACCAACCTCAAGGAAAAAACTCAAAAACATTCAAACTCATGGAGAATGAATAGTGTTGCTATTAAACAATGAGTGAGTCAATAAAGAGACTGAAGAAGAAATCAAAACGTTTCTGGAAACAAATGAAAATGAGCATGCAGCAGTCTATGGGACAACCTACGGGACACAGCAAAGGCAGTCCTGAGAGGAAAGTTCATAGCAATACAGGCCTACCTAAAAAAGGTGGAATATTTCAAATAAACAACCTAACCCTACGTCTGCAAGAACTGGAGAAACAACGATAAACAAAGCCCAGAGCGAGCAGAAGGAAGGAAATAACCAGGTCCAGAGCAGAACTGAATGACACAGACTAAAAGAACAGTTCAAAGGGTCAATAAAACTGAGAGCTGGATCTTTGCAAAGATAAACAAAACCAACAAGCCTTTAAGCAGACTCATCAAGAAAAAAAGGGAGAGGATGCAAAGAAATGAAATCAGAAATGAAAGAGGAGAAGTTACAACCAATACCACAAAAATTCAGAGTTGTAAGAAAATACTACGAACAACTATACGCCAAGAAATCTGAAAAGCTGGGTGCAATGGAAAAATTCCTAGAAAAATATGGTCTTCCAAAACTGCATGAAGAAGCAGAAGGCCTGAACGGACCAATAATGGCTGGTGAAATTAAAGCAGTAATCAGAAAACTCCAGGCACACAAAAGGCCTGGACCAGAGAGTTTCACAGGGGAATTTTACAAAACATTTAAGGAAGAGTTAACCCTTGCCCTTCTCAGACTATTCCAAAAAATCCAAGAAGAGAGAAGACTCCCAAACTCTTTTATTCTGGCCAGCATCATCCTAATCCCCAAACCAGATAAAACATAACGAAGAAAGAAAACTACAGGCCAATATCACTGATGAACATAGACGCTAAACTCCTCAACAAAATGTTGGCAAACCGCATCCAGCAATACATAGAAGGACCATACACCATGATCAAGTGGGATTCATCCCAGGGATGCAAGGATGGCACGATATTCACAAATCAATAAACGTGAGACAACACATAAAAGGAAAGGCAACAATCACATGATCATATCAATAGACACGGAAAAAGCATTTGAGAAGGTACAGCAGCCATTTACAATAAAGACACTCAGCAAAGTGGGAATAAAGGGGGCATGCCTCAACACAATAAAGGCTATATATGAGAAATCAATACCCAACAGTATACCGAATGGGCAAAAACTAAGAGCTTTCCCACTAAGATGGGGAACAAGACAAGGATGTCCGCTTTTACCACCTCTATTCAACATAGTATTAGGAATCCTAGCCACGGTCACCAGACAAGAAAAAGAAATAAAAGGCATCCGAATTGGAAATGTGGAAGTAAAACAGTCATTGTTTGCAGATGACGTGATCGTGTGCATAGAGAACCCTATAAACTCCACTAAAAATCTACTTGACGTAATAAGTGAATTTGGCAAAACAGCGGGATGCAAAGCCAATATTCAGAAATCGAAGGTATGTTTGTACATCAACAATGAAATATCAGAATCAGAAATCAGGGGGAAAAAATCCCACTTACTATAGCAACAAGAAGAATGAAGTACCTAGGAATAAACCTAACAGAGGAGGTGAAAGGCCTGCACTCAGAAAACTACACAATCCTGAAGAGAGAAAAAAACTACACAATCCTGAAGAGAGAAATTAAGGAAGACAAATAAATCGAAGCATATGCCATGTTCATGGATTGGAGGAATTAACATAATCAAAATGTCCATGCTACCCAAAGCAATTTATAGATTCAACGCAATCCCTATTAAAATACCAATGACATATTTCACAGATATAGAACACACATTTCAAAAATTCCTATGCAATCATAAACAAACTCAAATAGCTGCAGCAATTTTGAGAAAGAAAAACAAAGTAGGAGGGTTTGCAATACCTGATATCAAACTATATTATAAGGCCACTGTCATTAAAACAGTCTGGTACTGGCATAAGAACAGACACACAGATCTGTGGAACAGAGCAGAAAACCCAGAAATAAACCCATGTCTCTATGGTCAATTAATATTTGACAAAGGGGGCAGGAACATGAAATGGAGTAAAAACAGCCTCTTCAAAAAATGGTGTTGGGAGATCTGGAAAGCTACATGCAAAAAATGAAATTTGACCACCAACTTACACCACAAACAAAAATCAGCTCAAGATGGATAAGTGACTTAAATACAAGTCACGAAACCATAGAAGTCCTAGAGGAGAACATAGGCAGGAAAATCTCAGATATTCCACACAGCAATATTTTCACCGATATGTCCCCTAGAGCAAGGGACAGAAAGGAAAGAATAAACAAATGGGACTTCATCCAAATGAGAAGCTTCTGCATGGCTAAAGAAAACATCAACAAAATGAAAAAGGATCCAACCGTATGGGAAAACATATTTGCCAATGATACCTTGGATGCAGGTTTGAGCTCCAAAATATATAAAGAACTCACACGACTCCACTTAGAAAGACAACCAATGCAATTAAAAAATGGGCAAAGGACCTGAGCAGACACTTCTCCAAGGAGCACATACACAGGGCCCAAAGACACAGGAAAGGATGCGCAGCATCACTAGCCACCAGAGAGTTGCAAATTAAAACCACACTGGGATATCACTTCACACCAGTCAGAATGGCCATCACAAACAAATCAACAAGGTGCAAGTTGTGGAGAGGCTGTGGAGAAAAGGGAACCCTAGTGCACTGTTGGTGGGAATGCAGACTGGTGCAGCCACGGTGGAAAACAGTCGGGATTTCCCCAAAAAACTAAAAATGGAACTGCCTTTTGACCCAGCAATTCCACTGCTAGGATTATACCCTAAGAATCCCGAAACACCAGTTCCAAAGAACCTATGCACCCCAATGTTCGTAGCAGCACAGTTTACAATTGCCAATAATGGAAGCAACCTAAGTGCTCAACTGTAAATGAGTGGATCAAAAAACTGTGGTACATTCACGCAGTGGAATATTACACAGCAGAAAGAAAGAAAGGGCTACTGCCCTTTGTGACAGCATGGATGGAACTGGAGAGCATTGTGCTAAGTGAAATAGGCCAGACGGTGAAAGACAGATACCATATGCGCTCACCTGTAAGTGGAGCGAACAAAATAAACAAGCAAGCAAAATAGAACAGGCAACTTTGAAATAAAAAACAAACTGGCAGTAACCAGACGGGAGTAGGGAGGGGGATAACAGGGGAAAAGGAGGGGAAGGGTCATCAAGGAACGTGCATAAAGACCCATGGACAAAGCCAAATGGGGGAAGGATTGAGGGTGGAAGGTGGGGATGGGTGGTGCTGGGGAAAGTGGCTGTGGAAAAATGTTGACCAAAAAAAAAAAAAAAGGTTGGGGAGGCTAAGAATAGTATAGGAACTCGAGAAGCCAAAGAACTGACATGTATAGCCCATGGACATGAACTATGAAGTGTGGGGATGATGGGATGGGGTGTAGGGTGGAGGGGAGAAAAGGGAGAAAAGAATAGGACAACTGTAATAGCATAATCAATAAAATAAAAAAATATAAAGAATACAGTTGAATCAATAAAACCAAAGCAAAAACAAACTAACCAGACAACCAGAACAGGAACAGAATCAAATGTTTGGGGATCATTCGGAGGGTTATCAGCTGGGAGGGCAAAGGGGAAGCAAGGGGAAAATGGTGCAGGTATCGAGAAGCTTATTTGGTAGGAACCAAATAGGGTGATGTTAAGAATTGTATAGGAAAGGGAGAAACCAAAGAGCTTACCAACCCATGGACATGATTTAAGGGAGGGGGGTATTATTGGAGGGAAGGAGCGTAAGAGGGTGGGCAAAGGGAAAAAAAAATTTAAAAATAGAAGAAGCTCTAGGCAGAGAAATTGAATTTGCTTTATCCTTCAAAAATATTTTTAAAATAATCTTCTATACAACAGCCATTTAAAAAGTTTAAGTTAAGACGACTATGAAATCTATTCAGGGGTTCTTTCCTAACAACAAAGCTAACAACTTGTGGAAAAGCCATCATGTGGAACTGAGCTCCCTGGCTTCAACCTGTTCAGTGCAGCCTGGGTGTTATTTACAGAGGGGTTTTACAGATATTACAAACATTGGCAAAATATCTTTGAAGTCCATTGGGTGAAAGAGATGTGCATGCGTCATCCCTTCCAGAGCTACCCAGGGGCTGGTAAGATGGATGACTATTCACAGGGGCCCAAATTATCTTGAAAACAGCTTGCTGGAGTTCACAATTCTGTTAATAAGATGAGCACCATATGCTGGCTTGGGCACGCTAATACCCTTGTCCCCTGAGTGTTGTAAGAGGATGATGGCACTGACCACTCAGATGGAGACGGTTTCCAAAGCCAGGGACTGCTTATTTGCATTCTTCGAAGTCACTGAGGGAGAGGCTCTGTGCTTACCCAGGCTGCCTGACCTCAAAGCTCCCTGTAATTTGGAAAGCAAATGATTCATTTTCCTGTTAAGCAGCACCAAGGTTTTGTGAATCAATTGTGCACCTATTAGAATGCAAATTAGACAATGAGAGCCCTTCATGTCAGGATACAAAGTGAACTCTGGAGGCCAGTTTCTATGCTGGGTGACAATAGAATCAAACCTCTCAAAGCAAAGCGAACAGAGTAAGAATGGCCAAAGTGATTTTGGATGGGCAAATTTTCTACTAACCTGGCATCCTTTCTGTCCCTGCACACCCCTCAGCATGTCGCAGCTGATTACAAAGACTCTGCCATCCCCAGTGAGATAAGCCTACCTTGAAGCACTGCCTCCCCAAGGGACATACTGACCTCTCTGATGTAAAAGATCAGGTGTAAGTGGAGTCTAATATAACCCAGAACTCTAGTTTTTGTCATTCAGTTGTGTCGTGGTTTGTTTCTAAGAAAGAAGGATACCTTCCTCACCATTCTCCTTTGGTTTCAGTTAGAATAATGTCAGTGAGGCAGCAGACTAGAGTGGTGTTTTGGACTGAATATTTGTGTCCCCAAAATTCAAATGTTGAAGTCCCCATGTGATGGTATTTAGAAGTGGGGCCTTTGAAAGTTAACATGGTTTAAATGAAGTCATGTGAGTGGGGCCCATGATGGGATTCATGTTTTTATAAGAGGAAGAGAGACCAGAACTTACTTTCTCTCTCTTCGCCATGTGAAGACAGAGAGAAGGCAGTTATGTGCAAGCCCGGAAGAGGGTTCTCACCAGCAACTGAATCTGGTGATGCCATGATCTTGGACTTTTAGCCTCTAGAACTGCAGAAATAAATGTCTGTTGCTTAAGCCACCCAGTCCGTGCTATTTTCTTAGAGCAACCTGAACTGACTAATACAAGCGGTCATTTTTAAAGCTACTTATTCTAATTTTATCCATTATATTATTCACTATTTCAGCCATTTATTCAAACATCATACACATTTATTGTATGTTCACTTTATACTGGTCATGGTGCTAGTTGGGTGCTTAGGAGGATAAAAATAACCAAAGTTTCTGGTGGCAGAGGCAGACACATCACTTAAAACGACTACTCTGTGCACTGAAGTTTTTAACAGAGCATTATGAAGGTGGCAGCAGCACCACAAAGGAAGGAGTGTTATATTTTCTAAAGATAACATAACACATGTGCATGTAAATCAGTTAACACCCAAAGATTTCTAATGAGGAATTTAGGCCTGGGTGTAGTAAGTTGCTTCTCTTTAAAGAGGCCCACACTCTAGATGTGTGCACTTCAAATATCAGTATTAGAATATTCTCAAGGGAGTTTGCCAATTATATAATATGTGCTAGACATAATTTTTAAATAGTAAAAACTTATGGTATTTAATGTATGTGCTTGGCCATTTGGCTAGAATAATATGTACACTTATATCCAATCTTCCATAATTAGTGAATAAGAATTTGGTGAACCAGACACCTCAACCTCTCACACTTGTGTCTGAGAACTAGAATTTTATTTGGTCCTGTGTCTCCTCCCAATTAACAGGAGATTCTCTTACTAGACCTTACAAGAATAGTAGTTGATCATGTTGTCAAATTAAGTTTCATTTGCCTTATGATGAGCCTTTCATACAAGACTTTCATACAGTGGCTTAATGTCAAGCCTCTGTGCGTTTCAGAGTCATGACTTCCAACCAGCTTATGAGAATTGGTAGTAATATTGTTATATGTCTGCTTACCTAATAAATGTCCCTTTGGGTAGCAGTGTTTGGTCTGAAACTGGCTTTCAAACTACCCAGTTGAGCTTATGGGAAGAAGAGACATATAGTCTCTAATTTGGGGCAAGATAACAATATTTACCAAAAATTGGAAATATAAATGACCAATTTGATTTAAATCTGCTCTCAACAGACAGCTTCACAGAGGAAGTGATGCTTGTGTTGTGCTCAGATTTTTGTACAGATTTGAATATGAATCAATGACTTCCCCAAACCTGCTAAACAGTGCTGTGTTAAAGGACACCTGCTTGAAAACAAAGTGCGTGCCATTAGAATTCTAGTTCCCTCACTACCTCACTTAGGACCTCAGGAAAGGTCTGAATGTCTCCTAGGTTGTGTGGACATCATCTCTGAAGCTGTGTATACATCTGTAAAACAAGAAATATTTTGCTTGAATGATCTATTGAGTTGTTCTGCAATTCTTCCGTGATAGATACCGAAACACAACTGTGTTGAAGAAACATTTCCTTAAAGGAAAAAGAAGCCTGTGATGTGGGTAAGAAAAGAATCAAGGGCCAAAGAGGAGAGTTTTCTGCATCATTCATATCTTTGGTAAGTAGTTGTTTATTGAGAGACAGCTCTCTCACATAATTCTTTAAGTAAAGTCTAGTGAAGAAGAAAAATAAGGAACTGGGCTAAATAATATGCCAACACAATCCTCTTTCAACTTTATTTTCCTCATCTAAAAATGGTAGGATTATTTTGAAGAGTAAGAATAATGTTTGTAAAGTGAACAATACAGTTTTTGGTAAATAATAGGCACTTAAGCAATGATGGACATTATTATTACTGTTACTGACAAAATATTAACTACAGTAATGGAACTATATCAGGGCAGTGATGATATGAAAGGGTAATGAGAGTGGCGGGAGAACACCTGTGATTTGAGAGAGAGGAAGGGCGTATGAGAGAGGATTTCACTAAAGAGCTGGGGTATGTTTGTTTGTTTGTTTGTTTTTCCCAAGAAGAAAAATGCAGTATTGGTTTCAAGATAGAGTCTATGTGAAAAGGCACAAAATTTGAAAAATATTTGAAAAATTTAAGTAGTTTAGATAATGAAGTGAGGGATGAGAATAATAGAAAACAAGCCTATAAAATCAGTAAATACCAGACCAGGAAGTAGGAAAGAAAGCTGGTAATTCTTGAATACCTACTTACCATGCAATAACCTAGATGTATTAACAGATTATTTAATTTTCAGAACAACTCTGTAAGATACTGTTATCTTTTACAGATAAGAAGAGTAGGTTTGTGGGTTATGCTAAAAATTTGACATATTACAATACTCTGCACTTTTCTGTGGTTTCAGTTATCCTCGATCAACTGCTGTCGTAAATATTAAATGGAAAATTCCAGAAATAAATAATTCCTAAGTTTTAAATTGCAAGCCATTCTAACTTGGCACTGGGAAATCTCACATAATCCTGCTCTGTTCTGTCTGGGACATGAATCACCCCTTTGTCCGGGGTATTCACACCATGTATGTTTCTGGCCCTTCAGTCACTCAGCAGCTGTCTCAGTTATCAGGTTGGTTGGGAGAAGGGAAGGGCATGTTTACATAACTTTTATTAAAGTATACTCTTATAATGGTTCTAATGTATTAGTTATTATTATTAATCTCTTTCTGTGCTTAATTTATAAATTAAATTTTATCATAGTTATGTATGTATAGAGAAAATATAGTATATCTAGAGTTAGTACTATCTGTGGTTTCAGGTATCCACTGGGGGTTTTGGAACATATCTACTGTGGATAAGAGGGGATTACTGTATTATTTAGGTTATAGGGAGCCTGTAAGAACCTTTAGGCAGGGCAGGAGAATGGCATAAATTATGCAGTCACTAAGAAAGCTGATTTCCCTGGGGGTGCTCGAGAAATGAGGCCACAGGGCTACCTTGCATGCCTTTTCAAACAACATGTCAACAGACACATGGTTGGAAGCAGGAGCATCTGTCAGCAGAAAGGCTAGGCTTGGTTGGTTCCAGCTGGGGAAGGCTCTCTTGGGGCTGCAGGCTTGTTCCATATCCTCTCCCTGCCAGACACAGTTCCCAGAGGATGACTGCAATAAGCCAATAATCGTGGGGAGAAAAGTTAGTCTGAGCTAAATCACTGCCGTGGAACAGAAACAACCTTGACTCAGAACAGCTGTTCCTAAAAAGTAGACTCAGTGTTTTCAAAATAGTCTTTAAGCACAACTTGGAGTAAAGAATGGGGGTGGGGTACAAAATGGAAGTGTGAGCAGAGCCCAGAATTTCAAAGAGGAGACCAAAATTATGGAAGGGAGGTATTGAAGTGCAGAAGGGCAGAATACCTGGATTCTGGAAATGTGGTAGGAGGGGTTTTTTGATAGTGACTGACTAGCTAATGCCAAGAGGAAATGATCATGGAATTGCTTTCCCATGCCGCCCCTCAGCTGTTTGTTCATGGCTGTTTGTCTTGTACATAGATGAACTGGTTCCATTTGAAGAATGTGGAGCTGTGAAAGGAGATGAGAATGAATCATAAAAGGCCTTAGAATTGGCCCCACACTAAAGAGTTCATCTAGTCTTCCCTTCTTTACCTTTAAGGAAACTAAGGCTCAGAAAAGGGAATTGCCCTAGGTCAGGAAAGTTAATTGCCTTTTTCATTGTGACCCCAGAAGGAATGGGATAGATAGTCAATGAATCTCACATCTAGCCAGGCTCTTTTGTAGTTAAGATCATGGTTCCTTGTCAGTGAAAATATTATAATGAAAGATTAATAAGAAAGGGCAAAAGTCCATGATTATCAGAAAGCAGCAGATATACTGGAGGTTACTAATAGGTAGGAATAGGGAAGGAGGTGTGGGGTAGGTGGGAGGGATGGAAAGATCCCAGGTCTTAGGAGGTCCATGCCTTGGTAGGTTAGCCCAGCAGCTCTTCAGCTCTGCGATGCTCCTAAAATGGGGCTGAGGTGTTCTATCACAATACACATAGGATGAAACCATGTAATAACTGGCTTCTACCAAAGCACCTACAAATTCTTTTTGATGTCTTCATTGTGATAACCTCTAACTTTGATAAATAGGCTATAATAATGTGAGTCTATATGACAGGGTGAATTCTGGTTTGTTTTTCAAAGCATACTGAAGATTGCTAATGCAAAAACTTTCTTCTCTTTATTTTTGTAAACCATCTTTTCCTACTATTGCTTTTCTATCCTGGAAACTCTAGGATAAATTCTGACTTATACCCAAAACATACATAGATTTTTCATAAGTTGGCAATTTTAATCTGCCATAACGACAAATACCCTGGCCATATGTAGCAGGATTAGATCCAGTGGTTTGAAGAATCTAAGGCAAAACTCCAAACAACTGATTTTATAATTAATGAAATTCAGGAAGATGAAAGTTAAAACCCCCTCAAGTTCAAACAACTATATCGATGTTGGAACAGAGACAGCGGTTTTGCTAACATTTCTTGAATGTCTTCCATTCTGTCTGTCAATGAGAACATTTATGAAAGAGGCATGATCTCTGCCTTCTAGATGGAGTAGCAGTGACATTATTGAGCACATAATGTAAGTTAGACATTTTTCTTATACATGGATATTACTTACTTTCATTACATTAATTTATTGACATTTCAAGCAACCCGATGAAGTTGTTTCCACATTGTAATAAAAGTTAGGAAACAAGTTCCAAGAGGTTAGCGCATTTCAACAAAGTGACACTGTTTGTGTCAGAGCTAGAATTAAACCCAAGTCTGTTTGATTCCAAATCAAAAGTGTATCTAGTACATTACTTTGGAGAAGTTCATGGCATCTACAAGAATCCAAGCAAGAAAAGGAGTAGATGCCAGGGCTAGAAACTAGACACAACTGTCACCTATTGGCAGATGCACTAGACAATATGTTAATTGGGCCTAAGTATTCCCTTTGATATCTTCATTTATGCAATCTATAACTTTGATGAATGAGATGATCCCAATGTGAGATGATGTGATAGGGCTGAAAGGCCTGATTTTTCTCATCTGTGATTAAACTGAACAGCTAAGAATATGTGATTAAAATCGTTTTCTCCATCAAGATATGGAAGCCAAGGAGGACATTGTGTTCTTTGAGGTGAAGAGAACTTCAGTGAGCCCCTTGGTATGGTTTTCTCTGGTAAGCCCTGATGTACAAAGTTGTTCATACTCAGAGAAAGTAGGATGATATGTTCTGGATCCAATTTCTTGAACAGGATAACAGACTACATCTGCTACTGTAACTCTGAAGTCTGAATATCACAGTCTTTTTGCCAAAGTAGGCCAGTTTCTGTTGCGTAACTTTTGAGCACATCACAAAAGACACACACACATCTCTCTCCAAAATTAAAATGGTCTCACCTCTAGTCAGTTAGACTTTTCTGACTGAATTTCCTGTAGGACTCTCTGTGGTTTCCACCTACCACAGAGTCAGTGATTTTTCACAAGCCCCTCTCCTGTTGCTTGCCTTGGACTCCACTACTTACAAGGTGGAAGTGGGGCTCGACCTGCAGTTGTGATGTTGTGGTCACACAACATCCCCTTCAAGTAAATTCATCAGAAATTAGAATGGGCTTCTTACTCTTTTTAACAAATGCATTGATAATAGTCAGTCTTGGATTAATAATTTTCAGAAATGGACCATTGTATCAACACAATCTACTTGGGGTGGGAAAAGAAGGAAGTGGATTTTCATATCTCTGCTTATCTTTTTTCCATCATGGTACCACATGGGTGTGGAGTAATTTGTATTGACTTACTCAAAAAACATGGGTTAAAAACTTATATTTGTTGTTAATTTCCTGAATTACTTTTTCAAGGCATTTTCCCTTTCAAGGTTTCAGTTTCTCATCTCAAAATGGAGAAATTGGACAAAACCAGGTATAGAAACCAGTTATGTGTTCCATACCTAATGCTGACATTAGTCAGTCCTCTTTTCCCCTGAATACAGGGGTAACTGTAGAATCTTCCTTGGCTGGGCACCCAGGTTGTGATTTCTATTTAATGAGATTTTGCATAAGATGTAAAGTCTATGTCTCATCTTTGGACAGTAGATATCAAATATATCTCTAACCTTTTATAATTCTTTTTCTTAGTACCTTTTTATGACCCAGGATAAACTGTAAAGAGACAATTATCTAATGAATTTGTTATATTTTGTAGTACTTTTTAATTTTCAGTGCTCCTTTAACTCCATTATATCACCTATTCTTTACAACAAAACTGGAAAACAATCAATTTTGTTCTCATACCTATCAACTAGTTCTTGCTATGGAACAAGGTAACCTAGAATTGGGTGAAACAATAAACATTTATTATTGCTCACTAACGCATTGGTCTGCTGTATAGTTCTGGACTCAGCAGGAATCAATTTGGAAAATTGAGAAAAGTGGGCTCTCTTTCAAATAATTTCTCACTGTCCAAAAGACTAATCTGGGCTTGTTCAGAAGGCAGCAACAGGGTTCTGAGAAAAAGACAGGAACAGTGCCTTTTGAACAGTACTGAGTTCACAGTACTCAGAAGTGTCACAGTGTCACTTCTACCTCATCTTGTTGGCCAAAGCAAATAAAGCCAAACCAGATAAAAAGATTGAGAAGATAGACTTCTTAAGAGTTCTGCAAGAAATTGTAAGCCATTTCTTTCCATGAACCCAGAAAGTTTCCTTGTGTCCTCTTCTTGTTGAGTCCCTTTTCCTACTACCCTTCTTTTCTTCAGGACACCACTTTCTGATTCTTAACACTGTAAATCATTTAGTGAGTTTTTGGGTAAACAGAATCATAAATCAATGTCTGCCTCTTTTGTCTAACAATGTTTTCAGAGTGATCTATACTGTTGTGTGTATACATTTTATTTAAATGTTTATTGGTTTTCTTTTTGATTTTCTCTTTGGGTTTTGGCCTTTGTACTTTTTGCTCCTCATTATGTCTCAGTGCTGATGGCAACATTGTGAAAGTAGTAATTATTCTACATACAAATGGAAGGAGACAAAATATTAATTGCAGAACATTTTAAATGGATCTTAAAATATAAAAATGATAATTTCACTAAAAGCATTATCACATTGAATTTACTGTGTTACTGTACTAAAAAACTCTCTATATAACAACTTATAAAAACTCAATCATGATCATGCATTTAGATATAATCTTACATACTCGTTTAAATTATTTGATATTATACTGTATTTTCCACATCATTAAAAATTGTTATCTTCAGCCTTCTTCATATTATTTTCCCTTCTTTCTTTCCTTCCTTCCTTCTTTCCTTCCTTCCTTTCTTCTTTCTTTCTCTTTTTCTCTCCTTCTATCCTTCCTTTTGATTTCATCTTTCTTCATTTCTATTTTTCATTCTTTGATGTTCTCCTTATTTTACTTTATTATATTTTTGGTATATTTACTGATTATGCTATTACAGTTGTCCCATTCTTTTCTCCCCTTTCTCCCCTCCACCCTCCACCCCATCCCATCATCCCCACAGTTCATAGTTCATGTCCATGGGCTATACATGTCAGTTCTTTGGCTTCTCGATTTCCTATACTATTCTTAGCCTCCCCAACCTTTTTTTTTTTTTGTTTTTGTTTTTGGTCAACATTTTTCCTAGGCTGCTTTCTTTTCATTTGTCAATGTCTGGCATATAACTGTCTGTCTTTATATATGTAGCTTTTCTGTTTCATTCTGTTTTATTTTGTCTGTTATTAACATCATATAATTGGTTTAGGTCCTTTTATCAATCCAAAAGGAATTTAATTCTTTTCCATTAGCCATGATAATTGGTATTTTTTCAATTGTACTTTTGCCCTTTTATGTTATCTTTACAATTTTAGACTTTATTACTCCTCTTTCTTAGATTGGACAATATACAATAAAACAAGTGCTTTGTGCTTTGTTCCTTTAGTGAATTGAATTTTATACATACTAATTATACTAAACATGGTTACCCTTATGAAAGAGTAGACATGCTTGAAATTACATTTCCCTATTATCTTAGGAAAAGATAGTATTATTTGTGATGATATGCAATGTACATTTCCACAGAGAAGGAAAGCATGTTATTCCTTTCCTTCCCTTCTCCCAATTTTTAATAAGGTGGGATTTTAAACCTGAATTACTTTGTTAATAATAAATAGCTGTTACAATATACATTTTGTCAACTATATTTACTATATTAATAATTAGACATTATAAATATTGAGTTCTCATTTTATAATTCTTCACTGTTTCTTTTATACTATAACTTGTCAATCCATGAATATTTTAAGTCTCCAGTCAGTTACAAAACACCTAGAAATAATATTTTCAGACAATGTTTGTGGGTGTGATAAATTCCTGATTATTAGTTTCAAAATAATTATTTTCAATTTTATACTTGAATGATATAGGCCAGAACAGAATCTAGTTCAACCCGCTTTTTAAAGGAAGTGATTATTTAATCTTTTAGATTTATTAGCCTCCTCATTACCTCTAAGAAATTTTCATGATATTTAAAATGTTATATCAGCCTTGGCCAGTGTGGCTCAGTTGGTTGACCATCATCCCACAAAACAAAAAGTTACCTTTTGATTCCCAGTCCAGGCCTGTGCCTGGCTTGTGGGCTAACCCTCAGTTGCACTGTGTGCGAGGGGCAGCCAATGGATGTTTCTGTCACACATAATGTTTCTATCTCTATCTTTCCCCCTCACGTCCTCTCTCTTTAAAAATAAATAAATAGAACCTAAAAAATAAAAAAAATAAAATGTATCATTTATTTCTAATTTGTCTTCAAGCTGTCAGTGGCTTTAATCTGTATTAATCAGATTCTACTTCTATTTCTACTTTCAGTCTTGCCCATTTCAGCCTATCTCACCACCACTTTCACTCCAAATTTTGAAAATTGTAATTTAATTATTTTATTCTTCTGCTCTGGTAAGTTTTTTCAGTCATTTGTCATTTCCCTCAGGTAAATGACAATGTCAAAGTTTTTGCAACTTTAAGTACACTGTGAGGTGGTAGAATAGCTGGGAAAAAAAACATTAAAAATAAATTACAATAGCCTTGATTATTTATGTTTTATTTCCTTTTTTAAGTTCAGCTTTTCCAATCTAAACATTATTAAACTAAAGAACATTAGTTCTGTAATAAGTAAGTTGTTCCCACTTGAACAGGAGAACCCATCTGTAATGGGTTTTGTGATGTTTTGGAAAGACTATGGGTTATTGAACCATGTAGACCTGGTATCAGTTGCCAGCTTTATTATTGCCAATTAAACATTATAAAATAATATATGTCAATTTTTAGTATAACTGAGAATACAAACAGGATAGTGAGGCCTAGACATTGATGTGATATGAGGCAAATAGAAATAATGAAAGGCTTGTCAGCAAGGAGCTTGAATATAGCTTTTATACCTAGGCAGGCATGCAGGGGTGTCCAACCTTTTAGCATCTCTGGGCCCCACTGGAAGAAAAAGAGTTTTCTTGGGCTACACATTAAATACACTACAACATGTAATCACACAAAAAAATCTCAAATATTTTAAGTAAATTTATGATTCTGTGTTGGGCTGCATTCATAGCCCTCCTGGGCTGCAAGGGGCCCACGTGCCACAGGCTGGACACCCCTGAAGTGTCTTAAACAGGTGACTGGTATGATTATTTTTGCCCATTAGAGGGTTTTCACAGATGGTTGCATGAGGGTAGCTTTGGATGGAGCAAGACCAGTCAGCAAGTCACCTCTATTTTGAAAGTGAGTGATGATGAGAGATTGAACTGAAGCAATGACAAATGAAAAAGTGTGACTTCAATTGATGCTTATGTAATAAAATTGAAAAAATGGGATTGAATTTTTATTTCAATAAATGGGTTATTTTTAGTATTACATATACACAGAAAAGTGCACAAATCATGTGCATAGCTTATGGGTTTTCATAAAGTAAACATGGGTTCATGTAACTAACACTGAGGCCAAGAATTGGAAAATTTCAACCTCCAGCAGCATTTTCATGCCCCCTCCAAGTCATTATCATAAACTCACTTCTCAAATCATATGTTAGATCTGTTTCTGTGCTTATTTGAATATGATCATACAATGTGTACTCTTGTGTCTGACTTCTTTGGCTCAAAATTATGTTTGACAATTTTAAGCATTTCATTATGCACTGCTTTTTTAAATTAATTTTTTGGGGGTGTACAGCATACTGATTAGACAATTATATAATTTACTGAGTGATATCCCTGATAATTGTAGTACAGGATGGCACCGTACATAGTTATTTCAATATTATTGACTACATTTGTTATGGATTGTGTGTTATAGACAGTTTCTGCTCATAGTTTCTCCTTCATAAAATATACTACACATATTTATTCTACTGTTGATAGACATTTTCATGGCTTTCAGTTTGGGGTTCATAAATAATGTTGATATGAATATTTTTATATATGTCTTTTTGTTAAACATTTTGCAAAATATATAGCAATGAATGATATCATTGAATCACAGAATATGCATATGCTCTAGTACGTAGAGTGAAAGCTTTCCTATGTTTTATCTATGTATAAATGTGGAGGTGCAGTACTACATGAGAGCTGAATTGCCTCATGTAGTCACCAGGTGCCATCTATCTTTTTCATGTTAGCCAGCTCCGTTCTTGTTGGTGAGGGGAGAGGGTAGTTAGAATCTAATTGTTCTTTCAATTTGCATTTCCCTGATGACTAATGAAGTTGAATTTCTTTTTATATGTTTATTTGCCAGTTGAATATCATCATTGCTAGAAGAACTTAAGTATTTAGTCCATTTTTCTATTGTGTGCCTTTTTTTTTTCATACTTCTTTCTCTACAGGACCTTTGGTCAATTACAATGTTGCAAATATCCTCTCCCATTTTGTGCATAAACAGAATTTTAATGTAGACTAATTTATCAATCATTATCACTAAGGTTAATAATTTTTGTGCTTCATTTATACTCTCTTTACCTAGGCTATGATACTCTGCTCTTAGATTTTCTAGAAATTATTGTTTTAACATTTACATGTAGATGTACAAGTGACCTTGCATTGATTTGTCTGTAGAGGGTTGCACATTTTAAAAATATGCATAACCATTGACTGGCATGATATATTAGTAAGATCATGCTTTCCAACTCTTCTGCAATTACATCTTTGTTATAAATCAGGGGTCTGTGTACATATTTTTGAACTATTTATATTTCAGAATATAGAATATATTCTATATTTTTCTGTCTATTCTCTTCTATTGAATGGGAGGTTTATCCTTGTTTCAATGCTACACTGTCTTAATTTCCTGAACTTTATATCTTTGTATCTACTGTTGTATTTCCCCTAAGCTTGTTACTCTTTAAAATTTTTTTCTGAATATATTTTAGGCTTTGTATTACAGTGTTCTTTTGAGTAATAGTTTATCAAAATTCTCCCCCCAAAACATGTACTTTGTACATGATTAAGAAGACAATACTGTATAATATCTCCCAAATTGATTTATAGATTCAATTCAACTCTAAACATAATAAAACAATACTATTACTGGTGGTGGTGATGGGGTAACCATTAAATCTATAGAGCAATATGGGTAAAAATATACAGTATTACTTTTAGTATTGGGTCTTCTAAAGCAGGTACAAGGTACATTTCTCCACTCCTTTATTCAATAATTCCCAATGTCTTGTCATTCTTTGTGTAAAGAGCTAAAGATAAAGAATAAGCTGATTTCATGAAAACTTTCAGTTCCTGGTCTGAATGATGTAGATTTGTGTATGTGTATATATGTGTGTGTGTATGTGTAGCAGCAGGAGTAAAGGAAAACATTAAATTATATTCAGATGCCTTTGGGGCATACAATTAAAAACATCTCCTAAGAAGTTGGAGATACCTAGAGAGTCTAGAATAAGGGAAAAGAAGTATTGAGTTATTCATTCAGCACATATTTAGTGATTTGGAGAGGTCAAAGCATCGTAAGAACTGGGTTGGAGGGTAAATCACATAAACATTGAATTGTTCCAAAATAATGTCAGGGATTGAGGTAAAAAAATAAAACTGTTAATGGGCTTCTAAAGTTCCCAGTGAATGTTGAAAAAGATAATTGAACTTTAAACAATGGAAAAAACTCAATGAAACTACATTTAAGTGGAGGTGTGTTGTAGACATGAATCAGTTATTAGCTTCATTGAGCTTTGCTTTGTCCATCTGTAAAAATTAATCCTATTTTTCTAAAGGTCACTGATATTAATGTATTAAAGAGCTATATTGCTTATGTGTTATACCAACATATAGTATGTGCTTGAGAAAAAAATAGTTTTATTTCCTTTGATTATTTATTGAGAAATGCCAAGTTGTTAATATTAAGAATATATCAAATTTAATGAACATGGAGATCCTGAGGCTATCACCTGTCTGTAGCTACTGAAAGAAACTTGAAATGATCATGTGTGATTTTGTGACAGCCAGAGGCCCGTTCTGGGACACACACTGCTCTCTATTATCTTACAGAAGAGGCATCTTTGGTGAGTGACATCACAGCATATGGACGGCTCTAAGAAAACTCATCTGTTCTGGCAGACAAATGCTTGAGCTTTCGTATGCTGCCATGATGTGAAGAAAACTAGTGATATATTGCTACAGAAACTCCAATTGCCTGTCTGGGTTGCCAAAGTTCATGTCTCACAGGGATCCAGAAAGAGAAAGCAGGTATCTAAGCATCTGGGAAGGCACATTTCTAATGGGAGCTCAGGTCTGAGGAAATTGATTAGGTTCAAAATTATGCAGACGGCATCTTATAAAGCCAATTGAATTAGTCAGGGGAGACAAATTAGCAGCGAGACAGCTTTGAAAACTGTGCCTGGCACAGGCCAGCTCTTGGATGTAGTGGAGAGTTTGCTAATATAAAGAATGAATAAAGTGTGTGCATTGGAAGGCAAGAAATTTGAGAACTGGGAATTTTACTGCAAGTCAGAAATATGGCTGCACATATTTTGTTGGGGCATAAGCAAGATGTGGTTGTCACTTTCTAATGCAATAGACAGTCTCATAAAGAATCCCACGTGGATTCATGCTCCTGGAAGTTACGTCTCCTATCTCTGTAAGTCATCCCACTGTATAAACTTGTTTAATTGTCAACAGAACACATTTATGACAAGTGGGCTTGTCATAATTTTAAGACAAATTATAAATTTGCCAGCTCTTACCACAAGTCATTACTTTAAATCATGAAATTAGGTTGGAGTCAACTTTCCCAAACAAGGAAGATTACTGGCATGGATTCTGAAGGAGCACTTAGCCCCAAATTTTATGTCTCATAAAACTAATTCCAGAAATGTTTAAAATTTTTTACTTACTGCAATATTAGTGTCTGTTGTTATAAGATCTATTTAGCCTGATATATTTTGGAGTTCAGAGGAAAAGAATAAAGAAAAGTAGAAAAATGGAACTTTTAATAACTAAGCCTTTTCTTTCAATTTTTATAGGAATATTTTTAGATACTTTGCAGGATAGAAGCAGCAAAATAAGCATATAAAATAATCTTATCTTAGGGAAATCTAGCATACTGGCTTCTTATTTCAGAAATTTTTGGAAAAGATTACTTCATGTGTTAGTATAACTGTACAAATGAAAGCACTAGTGAGCCTACTAGAAAACCCAAATTACGGAGTTTTACGGAGGGGATAAAGAAAAAGGAAAGAAATATTCAGTTGATAAGGATTTATGATATATAATAATAAATTTGGAGGTTGTATGAGTTGAAATGTGAAAAAAAGGGAAGCCCAGACAGACAAGTAAGATTAGAAAACAAAGAATCTGCTGATTCACTTGGCTAGTTAAGGTTTCATTCTTCTTTACATGTTACACCAATATTTCCTAATCTAAACTATAAAGAGGCTTTCCTTTTGGCTCATGAGACAGGAAATAAATAAAGGGAGAAAGGAAAAGAGAAAAGAACATGACACAGTGACTGTCAGAGGGAAAGGAATGGAAAATCAGGTGAGCTGAGGGGATAAATATGTAGCGTGGTCCCCTCACCCCTTATCCTCGTCTTGCTTTTGCAGGTTTCAGTTACCTGCCTTCATTAAAGATTCAAAGGTATTAAATGGTAAATTCCAGAGAAAAGCAATTCATACATTTTAAATGGCACATTATTTTGATTAGCATGGTGACATCTTGGGATGTCCCGCCCAGGACGTGCATCACCCCTTCGTTTAGCGTCTCCGTGCTGTGTGCTCTACTTGCCCTTAGTCGCTTTAGTAGCTGTTTTAGCTGTCAGATCACCTGTTGCGGACCTCCAGTGCTTGTGTTTAAGTAACAATTATCTTACTTCATAATGGTCCCAAAACATAAGAGTAGTGATGTTGGCAATTCAAATCCATCACAGAGAAAGCCTAAAGTCCTTTCTTTACGTGAAAAGGCAGAGGTTCTTGCATTAATAAGGCATTTGATCATCTTATAGCATCATCAGAAAAAATGGTGAGTACAGTACAATATTTTGAAAGTAAGAGAGACCACATTTATATAACTTTTATTATAGTATATTGTTATAATTGTTCCATTTTATTATTAGTTATTGTTGTTGATCTCTTATTGTGCCTAATTTACAAACTGAACTTTATCATAGTTATGTATGTATAGGGAAAAACGGTACAGTATATGTGGGGTTTGGTACAATTTGCAGTTTCAGGCATCTACTGAGGAGAAACTGTTGTACCTCTCAGGGCTATACGCGGGTAGCTTGTAAAATATCCTAGTGATACAAATGCAGATAACCCTTAAACAATGCAGGGTTTAGGGGTCCCGAACTCCCTCCCTCAACTGCTGCTAAAATCCATGTATAACTTTTGACTCTACAATTAGCCCTTTGCATCTGCAGATTCAATCAACAGGGTTCGAAAACAGTATTTTCCATGGGCACTTGGGAATCCACAATTAGAAATGTGAAAATACTGTTTTCGATCCTTGGTTGAAACTGCAGATGTGAACACTGGATGGGAAACCTGAGGATAGGAAAGATCAACTGTATTTGCTGAAAACATTCTGCCTGCACGTGGGCTGAAACAGTTCAAACAGGTGTTCAAGGATCAACTGCACTTTTGCTAACTTTAAATACTTGGTGACATCTGTCCCTGACTGGTGTGGCTCAGAGAGTTGGACATCGCCCTGCAAACCAAAAGGTCACAGGTTAGATTCCTGGTCAGGGCACATGCGTGGGTTGTGGACCAGGTCCCTGGCCGGGGTGCATGAGGGAGGCAGCTGATCTATGTTTCCGTCACATTTTGATGTTTCTCTCCCTCTCTACCTCCCTTCCCCTATCTCAAAAATGAATACATAAAATCTTCAAATTCTTGGTGATATCTAAACTTCTTTTTGCTCAAGATATGCCAGATTCCACTGAAGGTAATTTGTCAAAAAGAACCAAATAAATTGAAAAGATTATGAAAAGCTCTAAAATGTTAAAATTCCCGTGGAATAAATAGCATTGCTAATTAGGCAATTAGGTGATGAGAGTTTTATCAGTGACTAAGGAACAAATGTTTTGGAACTTTATATTTTGCAAAAATAATATTTTGAGGAAGGTTCAGTTTTATACTGGAGATTGTAATTTTCCCAGGAATCCTTTCAAGTGTTTGTATTTCACAGGTCCCATTTATCATTGCTTGTGTCAGTATTCTGATTAATTCATAGCTTTCAGTTCTGACAATGGCCTCCAGGAAGCATGGCTGCAGTGACCCTAGATTCAATGCTCCCTGTCCATTTAGATGCTGTAAACTTTTCCCACTCAAATCTATATCTGAAGGTTATATGGCAAGTATTTCAGTCCATTCTGGTTTACCACATCAATAGGTATTGGTTTTTTTTGGTATGTGAATGTATTGGAATTAATTCCAATTGAACCTACTTTACTTTGACAGTTTAATTCTAGAAAAAAGCCTAACAAGTAAATGTTATTTATTATTCTCTTTGTATCATGTAGAAAGTGAATGTCTAAATAACCCAGAATAAATTGCTCCTAAATTCAAAGTCGTCTTCCTTCGGTATCTATATTTATCATGTTGTAGCGCATTTCCTTATACTTCTCTCTTGTTCCTGTAATGTAAAATCCTGGGGGTTGTGGAGCCAAATATATGTAAGAAGAGTTGTTAAAAGGGAATAGGGAGATTATTCTTGCTCTGCCTGGCCCAGCTGACACCACTTACACAGGCTTCCCTCTGGTTAGTAACTACCGTGTCAATGACTCTACATTGAGTTTGTGACTCGCGTTTGCCCGCTTTCTTTGGAAGCTGTCCATGCCTTTCAAAGGGAAAGGAATATGGCATGTGGTTCAAAATGTTCTTTTTAATCAATTCCCAATAACTATCCAGTTAACAATGATGAAAACAAATGTTTATTGAGCACGTAATGAGTGTCAATGGCTCTCCTGATTCTGGGCCTACACTAGGGAAATAAAATAGAGATGATACCTACCTTCACAACACATAAAATTGAGTTAGCATAAACTCCAGATTCTGGTATATTGCCCTGCAATATTTTTGATTTACAGTGTGTTTTTTATCTTTGTGTTATATTTTCACACACCTTCATGGAAATTTAAATGATAAATTGAGTAGTATGGTTCTAAATCTATATTTCACTCATTGCCATTTTTATCCAGAATTTTTCTTCTCAAATCCTACCATTTTTATTCCATGAAGTTTTCCTCCCATACTGTAAATGACAGAAAAAAAAAAGAAAAGAAAAAAAAAGAAAAAGAGTGTAGTGTTGCTGGTTCTCCATATTTGAGCTCCAAAACACAATTTTATAATGCTTTAGCATTTGAGAATTTTTTATTGCCATTTAGGCTAAGAAAATAGCAACAATAGCAAACATATAGGAGTGATAAAGATTTAAAATTTTTATGGTTTCAAATGCTGCTTTATAGTTCTCTATTCCCTTTTTGAGATATAATTGAAAGTACTTTGGACGCTTCTCTTAGATTTTATTTTTGAGCATGGGTGTTACCTATCCTTTGTCAACTCGTGACCTCCAGATGTATTTGGGACCCACAACTCTCATTTAAGCAAACTACATTAGTTAGCCTAGGCTGCCATAATAGAATAGATTAGGTAACTTAAACAATAGGAATTTTTCTTTCTTTCTGATAGTTTTGGAGGCTGGGCAGTCCAAGATTAAGATGACAGCTGACGTGGTTCTCCAGTGAGGACCCTCATTCTGACTTACACACACTGACTTCTCACTGTGTCCTCACATGGTGCAGGGAGAGGAGAGGTGGGAGAGAGAGAGAGAGAGAGAGAGAGAGAGAGAGATCCTATTATGGGGGTTTCTCCCTGGTGAATTCAACTAAACCTAATTATCTCCCAATGGCTCATCTCTAAAATGTTATCACATTGGTCACATTGGAGGTTATGGCTTTGACATGGATTTGGAAGAGGCACAATTCAGTCTATAGGACAAGCTATAATATAATTATCTTTGAGACTAATTGTACAGACAAAATATTGGATTGTTTGAGTTTTGATTTTACCTGGATTGTATAAAAATTTATAAAATATTAAAATAGATACATATACCTTGAAGTTTTAAATTTATTGTTGAGAACCTAAAGTGTTATTGAATTTTAAAAATTTCTTTCTCTGTAAATTGTATGTGAATATACTTGGGGATAAGATTTGTTCAAGAAACCCTTTGTCCTTTGTGGCTCCTATTTCTATGTCACCAAAAATGTTTTCTATATCCTTGCTGATTAGAAGATGTTTGGAAATGAGCAAGACGGAACTTGATAAAGCATCTAAATAGAAAATTCTCACAGTAGGACCTGCTAGCTTGATTGCTCCATCACCATGGCAACACTATCCATTAATATAGCCAGGTAATGAGATGGCTTAGTTCAATTAGAGTTTAGACCATTTTTCAAGCACTGCATATGAAATTTACAAAGTATTTGCCTAGAAATAGGTCATGTTCTTCTATGCCTCATAAGTTATTCTGTGTTCAATAGAGTGCACACACAAAGGTAAGTGAGCAAATCCATTTATTTTGTTCTTGAACATTGAGGTATATTTAAGTATGTCTGAATAATAACATTTATAGATATTTCATGTTACCCTTTTACAACAATAACCCCTTTCATCCCCACCCCTTCATTAACCCCAGCAACCACTAATCTCTTTTCTGTCCATAATATTGTCATTTCAACAACATTATAGAAATGGAATTTATTTTATGTAATTTGGGGGGATTTCTTTTCTGTTAAGTATACTTTTCTGAAAAGTTATCTAGTTTGTTGTGATCATCTATATCAATATTATGTTGTTTTGTTTTCCCTTGAGCATCATTTTTGTATAAATATACCATTCTTTATTTTACCAGTCATCTGTTGAAGGACATCTGGGTTGTTTCCATTTGGAGTTATTACAAATAAAACTGCTCTAAATATTAATGTAGAGGTTACTATGTAAACAAATTTTCATCTATCTGTTATAAATGTTCAGGAGTACAATTGCTAGGTTGTATGGTACATGTATATTTAGTTTTTTTAAAAAAACTGCCAAGCCAAATAAAGCCACTTTTTATGGTGGCTTTACTATTTCACATTCTCAGCATCAATGTATGAATAATCTAATTTCCCCACATCCTCAGCAGTACTTAGTGGTGCCATTATTTTTTTATTTTACCCATTTTTATAGGAGTGTAGTAATAATTTCTTGTGATTTAATTTTAATTTTCTGAATAGTTAAAGGTGATGAATATCTTCATGTGCTTATTTGCCATCTTTGGTGAAACTTTTGTTAATATATTTTGTTCATTCTTTTAAAAAAAATTTTTATTGATTGATTTTAGGAACAATGAGGCAGGGGCTAAGAGAGGAGGAAGAGGAAAGAGAGAAAGGTATTTGTTGTTCCACTTGTTTATGCATTATGCATTCATCGGTTGCTTCTTGTATGTGCCCTGACTGGAGATTGAACCTGCAACCTTGGCATATGGGGGCGATGCTCTAATCAGCTGAACTACCCAACCAGGGCCCCCTCATTTTCTAATTGTATATTTTCTTTACTATTTTGAAAGCTCTTTACATATTTTAGATATTAGATTTTATTGTATATTTAGTTTACAAACATTTTCTTCCAATCTGTAGTACTTCTTTCCTTCAAAAGGACCAATTTATTATCGTTAGTTTTTTCTTTTATGGGTCATGCTTTTGGTATGAAAACCATAATTTTTTGGCCTATATCCCAAATATTTTCTGCTGTTTCTTTTCCTTAACAGTTTGCATTTTTATTTAAATTTGTGATATATTTTGAGTTAAATTTTATGTAAAATGCGAGACTTAGGTTAAGATCGTTTGGCCTATGGATACAAAATTTTTATTTGTTGAAAAGATACTCTGCTTGCATTGAATTGCTTTTATGCTTTTGCCAAAAATCAGTGGGAGATATTTGTATGGGTCTATTTTTGGGTTCTCTATTTAATTGCATTTATCTATGTTTCCACCATTTTGCTACTATCACAATATCTTGACCACTGTTGCTCTGTAATAAATTTGAGAATCAGGTACGCTGAGTCCTCCCAAATTAATGTTTTTCTGCTTTATATTTAACTTCTTTATAGAGATATAGTTGACATATGACATTGTATAAGTTAAAGGTGAACAACATATTGATTTGATACATTTCTATACTGAATATGATTACTATGGTATAACTTCACAATTTATCACAAATTCCATGATCACAAATGTCACTTTTTGTGGTGAGAACATTTAAGATCTAGTCTCTTAGCATCTTTGAATTATTTAATAGTGTATTTTGACTATAATCACTATGGTGTGCATTAGACCTCCAGAACTTATTCATATTCTAGTTGCAAGTCTGTACCTTTTAATATCTTCCTAGTTCCCCCATCCCTCTTCCCCTGGTGACCATCACTCTGTTTCTATGAGTTCAGTTGTTTTAGAGTCCACATATTTGTGGTATCTTACAGTGTATGTATTTCTCTAATTATGTCCCTTATCATAATACCTTCAAGGTCTATCCATGTTATCACAAATGACAGAATTTCCTTCTTTTCATGTCTGAATAATATTCTGAGATATATGTGGTAAAAGGAAAACCCAGAAAACTCACCATCATATTTTTCCTTAGGTACCAAGACCCTTAACCAGTCTGCCTTTCTCTCCATATTTCAGTCTTTATATGCGTTTTAATTGTATTTGGTGGAGGGAATAGGAAAAAATATGTCTACTCCATCTTTCTAAAAGGGTTACCTCCTTGTTTGTTTTTCATTAAGAACTTAATGCAGAGGAATCTTATTTAATATTTCACCCTTTTCTTCTTTTTATGGAGACACATTACCACGGAGGTCACAGGGCTTATCAATAAATACAGTTAAACTGGATTTGGTAACAAACATTGGCCCCTGGTAGTTCCTCAGAAAGTTTGATAATTTCAAGCAAGCACAGGTGATTTCGGAGATCTTTCTACAATACATGAGTTCAGGAAAGTAAACACAGATCAGAACGGTGTGCTCCTGAGCTAAACTGGGCTGAGTTGGATTTCATTTCGAGGAAGTGACATGGGCTACTTGATCTTATTTTTGGTATTTTCAGTGGGAACCCATCACAGACCACTGCGTGCACATGTGCTGCAGTGTGCTCTAAGGGAAGTCACCTTTCCCTTCCCTGTCTGAATATTTACATGCTGTGAACAGCTCCTGTCACAGTAGTTGCTATAGCTTTAAACATCATATTACATTATGGTACATGAGATTTCCCTGTTAGACAAGTTGTTAAGTATTGTTATCTAAACCAATGTTTTACTAAAAAAAATTCTAATTTGAGTAAATGGGCTCCTTATTTTTTTTCACCATACATTTTTTGTTTGTTTTTGTTTTTAGCTGATTTTTTTAGTGTTAAATACTTAGTGAATATTTCAATGAAAATTTTAGTTAGATTTTATTAATCTATGCATCTTCTGAATTGACACTTTAATAAAGAAGAATGTGAGAAAAATATTAAAAACAAATGACAACTTGCCCATCAAATGTAAATATGAGGCCCACTAGCTGTTGATTTAAAGCTCTCTGTATGAAGCATTAAAAATAGTTTAATGACACCCACACTATGCCACCAGTGAAAACTGAATTAATTGACTGTTAGCAACATGCACATCTGCCGATGAGTTTCTTGTTTGTCTGTCTAGATCTCAAAGAGAGCTCATTACCTTAGAATTTTAAGATGATCCCCTCTAAAATGAACAGGGTTGATTTTCTTAAAGATGGGTCACTACCCTGAATATATCTGAAATATTATAATCATGCCAATGATTTGGTTATATTTTCTAAATATGTCAAATGTAGCATACATTAATTATATAAACTGTAGTAAAAAATAAGTAACAGAACCTTTAGAAGAAAAAATATCCATGCAAAATTAATTTGAATTAAAAAAGTCTATTTTAATATTAATACAATTTTACCTTGAGGACTTAAAAATTACATTTCAAATTAACAAGAGATATGAAAAAAATGACAATAACATACTATATTTCTTCAAAATTCCTAGAACAAAGAAAAATAATTATATTTAAAATATAAATACACCAATAAAAAAGAATTATGTACAAATTTAAATGCCTATGTATGTTAGATAGTTTTCTCTCTCTCTCTCTCTTTTTTATTTTTTGTGATGACTTTTTCTGTTCATAATCCTCTTGTTGAAAGTCTCGTTTTGATGAAAGTCAAACTCTGTGCAGGTCAAGTTTTCTGTTATATACAACTTATCATTTATCTGCTATTATCTAAGAACTCAGAGGTCACAAAATTAAATTCACCGGAGCCCCAAGAGAGTTTCAGAAACCATGTATTTATTTATTTTTTGCATGTGTGTAATGAATAGTTTTTACTTTTTTATCGTTTATGCTATTACAGTTGTCCCCACCTTCTTTCTCCCTTTGCCCACCTCCACGGTGCCCCACTCCCTCCCCTTACTCAGGTAATCCCCATACCATTGTCCTTGTCCATGGGTTATGCATAAATGTCCTTTGGTTAATCTCTTCACCATCTTTCATCTAGTGTTCCCCTTGCCTTCCCTTTCACATCTGTCAGTCTACATTTCTGTTTTTATTTTGTTTGCTAGTTTATTGTGCTTATTAGATTCCACGTATAAGTGAGATCATGGGGTGTTTGTTTTTCACTAACTGGCTTATTTCACTTAACATATATTCTCTGGGTCCACCTCTGCTGTCACACAAAGTAAGTTTTCCTTCTTTTTTTACTGCTGCATAGTAATGCACTGTGTAAATGTACCACAGCTTTTTTATCTGCTCATCTACAGAGAGGTGCTTAGGCTATTTCTAAATCTTGGGTATTGTAAATAGCGCTACTATGAACATAGGGGTGCATATATTATTTTGTATTGGTGTTTCAGGATTCTTAGGATATATTGCCAGAAGTGGATTCTCTGTGTCAAAAGGGAATTCTATTTTTAATTTTTTACCTCAGTGGTTGCACAAGACTTCATTCCCACAAACAGTGCATGAGGGCTCCCTTTCCTCCATATCCTGGCCAACACTTACTGTTTGTGACTTATTGAAGGTAGCCATTCTGACATGTGTGAGGTGACATTACAGTTTTAATTTTCATCTTTCTGATGATTAGTGATGTAGAGCATTTTTTCATATATCTGTGGGCTCTCTGTATGTCTTCTTTGGAGAGGTGTCTATTTAGTTCTGTTCCCCATTTTTTAATCGGATTGTTTCTCTTCCTGGTGTTGAGTTGTAATAGTTCTTTGTATATTTTAGAAATTAAATCCTTATCAGATATATCATTGGTGAAAATGTTCTCCCTTATTGTGGGTTCCCTTGTCATCTTGCTGATGGTTTCTTTAGCTGTGCAGAAGCTTTTAAATTTGGTATCATCCCTTTTATTTATTTTGTCTTTTGTTTCCCTTGCCTGAGGTGATAAATCAGCAAAAATATTGCTATGCAAGATATCTGAGATTTTACTGTTTATGTTTTCTTCTAGGATTTTTGTGCTTTTGCAACTTGCACTTAAGTCTTTCATCCAGGCACAGATTTCTAAAAATGTGTTGCACACAAAATAATATACATGCATATATGCATATATTTTTCTAAAATGGGTAATCTTCATAATTATTATTTTTTTGTAATATGATGCTAATAATGACCAATAAGCAGTCTGCTAGTGTGCTAAACAAAGCCACAGTGCTCTTTTCAAAAAATCTGTTGTCATTGTTTTAAGCCTTTCCTATTTTCTCCTCTGAACTATCATTACAAATTCTGATTAATTGTTTTAGGTTAGGAATAAGTCAGATAACTGATTTAATGGGAACTTGTAAAATGAATCTGATTATAGGCTTTGATGATTCATTTATACATAAAGTACATGAATTCACAAAAAAATGTAATTCCCTCTATCATAAAATACTGGTAGCAATTTCAGTTTCAGAGCTTTTTGTATACATCTTTTCTTTCATGCAGATGGTAATAATAGTACAGAAATCATTTTAAATACTGTATTTCTCACTGAATACCATCCCATATAATTCATTATGTTACTATATGATTTTCATATATATTTTGATTATGAAAATTTCAGGAATGTCAGAGGAATTAGTGATAATATAACCACAAACATGACAGGATATAGAATTAACACACATTAGGATTTTTAAGTAATCTTTGCTTCAGAAAAATATGAAATAACTATTGCAGATAAAATAAAAATTACCCCCCTTTTATCTAGGTTTTGGAAATATAATACAGAAAATTACATAAACATAAGTGGGGAGTTTAAAAATTTAATGTATAGTGGACATTTTCTCAATAGAATCTTTTAAAGACCACATATTTTAATTTTGATAGTATAATTTATCAATATTTTTCTTTTATGTATTATACTTTTTGTGACCTATGGAATCTTTTGTCTACATAAAGTAGCAAAAATTTCCCTCCTATCTTTTTTTCTAAAAGTTTAAGAGATGCAGCTTTTACATTTGGACTTTGAACTACTTAGGATTAAATTTTGAGAGTTAAGGGTTTTTTTTACCATTACATTAGCTTGCCACCTTTTTCAAAAATCAAGCTACTATACATGCAAGTTTATTTCTTGACTCTTTCTTCTGTAACAATCTATTTTCATTTTGCAAATACCACATTATCTCAACACCTTATTGTAACTTATACAAATTTTGATATATTATGCTTAGATTTTCATTCTGTTAAAATGTATTTTCTTATTTTAATCGTGACTGTATAGGTATGTTTTGTTTAATTTATAGTTATTTGTGGATTTTCCATATATCTCTTTGTAATTTAATTGTGTTATGGTCATAAAAATTCTTCTGTATAACCTCAGCTTTTAAAAAATTAATTAACTCATTTTACAGGCTAACATATGGTCTTAACTGGATGATTGTTCCACATGCAATTGAAAATAACTTGTATTTCACTCTTGTTGGCCAGGCCTTGTAAGTATCAATTAGATATTCCAGAGTCTTCTATACACATATTGATTTTCTACTTCTATTAATTACTGAGAGGAGTGTAAAACTCACTCAATTATAACACTAGATTTTGCTATTTCTTCTTTCATTTCTATCATGCTTTTTTTCTCATGTATTTTAAAGGTTTATTTTTAAGCTTTAAAAAAGGCATTTAGTAAGTTTATGTCTTCAAGGCTCTTATAAAATAAAATCTTCAAAAAAGTAAAATTAAAAAAAACACTGTTTATCCTTGATGATAATTCTTGTTCTGTAGGCTGTTTTGCCTAATATTAACACAGTAACTCCTCCAACTTTCATTGCATGTTGTTTATTTTTCCGTCCATTTAGTTTTAGCCTACCTAAACCTTTATATTTATAGCCAATTTCATATATATATATATATGTAACATATGTTGATATTTCCTCTCTAGTCAGCCTGGCAATATCTGTCATTTAATTGGAGGATTTTTACCATTCATATTAAATATAATATCAACATATTTGAGTTTAAATCTATTATCTTGTCACTTTATTTTTTTTAAATTTCTTTTAATGTCTTTTTTATTCTCTTCATGCTTTGTTTTAGGGTTCCATTTTATCACCGGTGTTGATTTATTAGGTATCTAAATGTTTGTGTACTATTTAGAATATATATGTTTAATTTAGCACAGCTTATTTTCAAATAACATTATGGTACTTCACATATAATCTGAGAACCTCATAATAGTGTATTTCCTTTTGCTACCCTTCCATTTCTTGAACTGTTATTATTCATTTTTATTTCATGTTTTAATCCATGCAGTACACTAGTGCTTTTGATACACACAGTAAATTACCTTCCAAAGAAATTTGAACATATCCAATATATTTACTCACTATTTACCATTTCTGGTTATCTACAGTTTGGGGGATATACCTGTTTACACCTGGTATAATTTCCCTTCTTCTTGATGAATATTCTTTTAACATTTCTTGTAAAGTAGATATGCTGCTGTTGAATTCTTTCAATTTTTCTCTTCTATGAAGATCTTTATATTACTTTTTCTCAAGGTTATTTTCATTGGATATAATTTTTTCCCTTTTAGCACTTTAAACATGGCATATCATCAAATTCTGGCTTTCATAATTCGGAGGCAAAATCTGCTTCAGTTCTTTGTTTTTTGCATGACTTCTCAGAAACTTTATTTTTTCCTGGATTTTATTGTATTTTTTCCATTAAGTTCTATCTTTTTTCTCTATACATATATGCTTTTGCTTTCTTTTAAGATTTTTCTCTATATGTAGTGTTCAGCAATTTGTGTATGCTGTGCTCTGAGGTGTGCCCTCTGCGACATGTACACATGTGGGTGTAACTATTCTGGTTGGGATTTGTTGAGCTTCTTGGACTTGTTGCCTTTGAGTTCTATCAAATTTGGAAAATTATCAGCCGCTTTTCTAGAAGCATTTTTTTCTGTAACCCTTAGTTCCAATTATACACATTTGGCTGCTTGCTATGTTCTGTTGATGCTAGGGGTCCTGTTTATTTATTTTTCAGTCTTTTTCACCCATCTCTGTCTTTGTTTTAAATAATTTATGCTACTGTGCCTTCAAGGATACTTTCATTTTTCTCTGGCATATGTAATCTGCTATTCATCTAATAAATTTTTTTTTCAGAAATTGTATTTTCTAAATCTCTAGAGGACCTTTTAGTTCTTTTTAGTATTCTTATTTTTAAGTTATATGCATGTTTTCCTTTAAATCTTTGTGTAAATGAACATATTTACGATAATACTCCTAATGTTTTTGTCTGCAAATCTTATCTGTTATTTCTGGATTTTATTTCTATTATTTTGTTATGTAGGCCAAATTCCCTATATACATTGTGGACTATTATATCATCCATAAATTTATTATATTATTATATCTTATGTATCATTCTTATAAAATATCGAAAGACAAGTCATTAAACTGTTAAAAATTTTCAGGACAAATTCAATGGGCCAGAAGTTAATATTCAGCATACATGAAGGATTTTTAGAACTTAATACCATGAAGAAAAAGGAAAAATGAACACATATAATAATAGGTAAATTTGCACACACAAAGAAACCCCAGTGCTGAAAACAATTCAAAACAAAACAAAAAGCAACTCAAGTTGAACCTCTCTAGTAACAAAGAAAACAGAAAAACAATATACTCAATCACAGATTTAGAATTATCAAAAGTTTTGATGAGAATGCCAGAATGGCCTTGGTGGGAATAAATGAAGATTAAGTCATTTGGTATATTGTCTGATGATACCTAGTAATTTTGAAGATATATATCTGTATATTAATTCCAAAAGTCTTTGTATCTGCTATAATAACAGTGAAAACAAGCTGTCAGTAGCCTAAAATTATAAAGATATGTTTTTAATTCAGGTCACATATTAATAAGAGGCAGAAAGTAGGCAGGAGCTTTGTTACATGTGTGATTCACAGGGACGAGAATATTTTCATTCAACAGTTTGTCATCCCTATACCCTGGATCACTCAGGGGAGTCCAACCTTTTGGCATTTCTCATCCACACTGGAAGAAGAAGAGTTGTCTTGGGCCACACATTAAATACACAAACATGAATGAAAACTGATGAGCAAAAAAAAGTAAATTTACAATTTTGTGTTGGGTTGTAGTCATAGCTGTCCTGGGCCTCATGTGGCCCATGGCCATAGGTTGGACACACTTGACTGGGTGATGAGAGATGATAAGAGAACATCTGTGAAAGCATTAGATGTTTTATGGACCTGCTAGGTAGGACATGCATCACTTCCATTAAGATTCCATTGGTCGCAATAAAGTGACATGGGAAGTGTCTAAGGGAAGTGTCTAAAATGTGATCTAGTATTTGCACTGAGAAGGAAAATAAAATGGGTTCTCTGTGCCAAACTACTTCTAGAGAAATTAAAATACATGTGCAAAAGAAAACATATAAAAGAATTTTGTTGCAGCATTGTTTATAAGAAACCACCACCAACAAAAACCAAAACAAAAACAAAATATAGGTTTAAAAATTAAATAGATTTTAAAATTTATGATTTTTTGAAACATTGTCTTATGTAGAATAAATTATATGAAGTAGAACAAGAGACAGGGCTAAAACAAATGGACAAACAAAAACAGCCAGGATAAAAATAAAACTTGTTAGGTTAAAGATCTAGTGAAAGAAATTTCTCCCATCACTTAGACCATGACTGGCATCTGGACCCTGTAGCTAACTTTCTCTCTCTTTGCAGTTGCCAAGAAACCTTATAGTTTGTAGAGTCAGCATGCTCTTTCCAATATCAACTAAGTTAGATTTTGGAAGAACAACTTATAATTTTTAAAATCTCTTCAGATTTAGATGTCACTTTGGGGAAAAAAGACAAAATGTCTTGAGTACTTAAGCAAATTGAACATTGATTCAAAATTTAATGTAGAAGTAAAGAAGAAAATTTATTAAATCCTTACAGATGAAACCATGAACAAATTGTCTCATTTCTTGAATATTTGGTGTTTATAATTTCTTTTTCTAAGCATGATAGAAAACATAGATAAAAATATTATATTTAAATACATATTATAGTGAAAATATATTTTAATTTTTATGCTTAATATACACATATATATCAAAGAATACACATAACAAATTATTTTGCTGCACCAGGAATATGTTTCTGTTAAACTACTGTATATTGTTAAAAATGTCCACACAAAAGATGTTTATTTATCTGCTCTGGGCAGTGTAGCTTCTTGTCATGAATACTGAAACTTACCCAAAGGATGCTTGATTGAAAAGGTATATGTTCTTATGGGGTAGGACCTGAATCTTATTCATGATTAAGAGTGTCTAGAGAGGAATAGACTAGAAGAGACTCACTGAATCCTGGAAAGAAGACTACAGTGGAAAAAAAACCCCTGAAAAAATGGTGAAGACTGATCACAAGGGGTTTCTGGGAGGAAGGAGCCATTTCTTCAGGTATAGACCCTATATTAGTGTCCTAGGGTTACTGTTAACAAAGTACCACCAACTGGTGGCATAAAATAACAAATTTGTTTTCTCATGATTCTGGAGGCCAGAAGTCTGAAATCAAGATGTCAGAGAGATTGGTTCCTTATAATAGGTCTATTTTATGCCTCTCTCCTAGCCTCTGGTGGTGGCCAACAACCCTTGGTGTTCCTTGGCTTGTAGGTGCATCACTCCAATCTCTGCCTTCATCTTTATATGGCCTTCTTTTTGTGTTTCACATAACCATCTTCCCTCTATGTTTCTTTCCTATTCTAAAAGGATACAGTCATTTGATTAAGGACCCCACCTGCTCCTTTATGAACTCATCTTAACAAATTACATCTGCAATGATCCTTTTTCCAAATAAGATCATGTTATAATATACTCAGAGTTAAGATTCCAACATACCTTTTTGGGGAGGATACAATTTAACTCATAATAAATTGCCTTTCCAAAAAGAGTATTTACCCTAGAGCAGAAACTGTAGTATAAAAGAGAAACTAATCTTACATTGCTAAGACCTCAAAAATTCTGCTGAAGGAAACCCTGTTAAACATCAGACCACAAGAGCAGAGGCATTTCCCTGTTGATCTTGAATGAATAGGCATTGGAATTGGTGAGCTCGAGGAAGTTCATTTGGTAGAGCTAGTTTTTTCCCTAGAAATGAGAGTAGGAAGAGTTTTCCATGGGAATAACTGGATGGAAGAATGATAGTAATAAGTGGAGCAAAATGAAAGAATATTGAGACGAGGGTCATGTCATGCCTTTGATTTACTGTCTTTAATGAAGATTCTGTTTTCTGCTTTTCAGATTTTTTCATTCTAGGTCATCTTTTCTTAAGCTACTATCTCTGCCTTTTAATCTTTATCTTTTAGCCTTTTCATTTTTGCTTTCATTTCCCCTAAAAGCATCCCCAGGGCCAAGAACAAATATTGGCACAATAGACATCTGGTAAATAGATACATTTCATTGTATGTATGTCAAATGTTGTTTTTCTTTTAGTTAATCATTTTTGGAAAATAAAAAATAAAACTGAATATTTTCCCTCTGTACATGACAGCGGAATTAACTTTGTCTATATGCTTCAGTTGGTTGATGGCCATCTCCACTTTACATATTTAGAGAAGGTAAATCAGCCCATTAATGAACTTTCTTCTGAATCTAAGCAGATTTAAATTTTTAACATATGCAGTTCTGTTGGACTGGGAAGAGATTTCTCCTGCCTCTTGTGCTTAGTTCTGTGGTTTCCTGAATCCATTTTAAACACATAAAAAGCTAAAACTCTTAGATTTTTTAATCTAAGTTTTTAAAACTCTTAGCACTTGAGGTTTATTCTGTCTATATTATTTTGTCACATTTCAATGATACAGACTCTGTTTCCCAGCATTTAGAATGATACCACGAGCTCCCACTGCTTTTGTTGACTTGTCTTTTGATTTCCCAGTCCATGTGGATATGTATAAAGAGGTACTCATAGATGACTGGGGAGAACAGCACTCTGTCCCCCTCACAGAGGCACAGCCTTGAGGTACAGTTACAGATTCCAGGTTTTCTGTTCAGTGGATCTTAAATTTCTGAGCATGGAGAAGAGAGTGGAAAAAGAATGAAACATCTCATGTTCTTGCAGATGAAGTCAGATTTTTTTTTCCTATGGCTCTGAACGTGCAGACCACAGGTGTAGTCCCTTAATATAATTCATTGTCTTGCAATTAGTGAAAATACCTCTTGGTTTCTAACAATAACTGGATAAACTCATATATATATATATAATAAAGTACAGTTTGGCCTATCCAGAAAAAGCCCAGCCATTGTTAATATCATGAAAACAATTTGTGCAAAATTGATATAACCTGGCAACCAAGCAGAGTGGACTGGAATGCACATACATGAACAATGATGGCTTCACTGTACTAGTCAGTAGGGTCAGTAGAGGCCGTTGAGCGAGTACATGTACTGTATGGTCATTACATTCAAAATGACAGAGAGTAGAGCAATGAACCTGCGTCAACTTTTGCATTAAGCTTGAACAGTCCTCTGCAGAAATTATTTGGATGATTCGGATGGCTTTTGGGGTGATGCAATGAGTGCAGTGCAAATGAAAGTGTGGCACAAATGATTCAAAGATGGTTGAGAATCTGTTGAAAGTAATACATGTTCTGGAAGGCCTGCAACAAGCAGAATTCCTGAGAATGTTGAATGTGTATGGACTGCAATCAACAAATATTGGTGACTGACAGTGTGAGAAGTAGAACTGATACAGGGATTCCAAACACTGCTGTGTCTGAGATTTTGGTGCAGAATTTTGGCATGAAAAATTCACGGTAAAATTTGTTTCATGGCTTCTGCTACCAGAGCAGAAGGAACATCGTGCTGCAGTTGTTGATGACTTGATTCAAACCACTACCAATGAACCAGATTTCCTCAAAAATGTCATAACCAGAATGGAATCATGCGCCTACAGTTACAATGGAGAAAAGAAGGCCCAGTTGTCCGATTGGAAGTCGCCTGGTTTTTCATGCTCAAGAAAGGTGTGGCAAAGTTGCAGTAAGATCAAGACCACGTTAACTGTGTTTTTTGATTGGGGAGATGTTGTCCATCATGAGAATGCCCCCCAGGCCAAGCAATTAGTAAGGAGTGCTACCTCAATGTTCTCCATCAGTTGAGAGATGCAATATGATGAAAATGGCTGCAGCTATGGGCAGCTTCATCACAACACACCTGCTCATGCATCACACCTCATGCAGAGTTTTTTCACAAAACATCAAATCACCCAGGTGACTCAGCCCCTCTATAGCCCAGGTTTGGCACCCTGTGATTTCTAGATTTTCCCGAAACCAAAATTACGTTTGAAAGGGAATAGATTTCAGACTATTGATGAGCTTCAGGAAAACATGATAGAGCAGCTGATGGTGATTCCAATAAAAGATTGTGCAGAGTGTTTTGAACAGTGGAAGAGATGCCAGGAGAACTATGTAAGGTCCCAAGGTGCCTTTGAAAAGAACTGAGGCATCATTGTCCTATGGAAAATGTTTCTTGTATCTTGATTCTTCCTCAAAAAATGTCTCTATTTTTCATATTACCTGATATGAGAATGTTTTCATATTATAAGATATGAAAAATAGAGACATTTTTTGAAGAAGATACAAGATATAAGAAACATTGTACATAGGACAATGACATATCAGTCTCCTTCAAAATAGGCACCTTGGGACCTCACACAGTTCTCCTGATCACCATCAGCTGCCCTGTTGTATTTTCCTGAATCTCATGAAAGATCTGGATCTCTTCCCTTTCAAAGGTGATTTTAATTTTGGGTAAAGCCAGAAGTCACAGGGCACCAAATATGGGCTGTTGGGTTGTTCAGTCACCTAGGTAATTTGTTTTTTTGCCAAAAAACTCTGCATGAGATGTGATGCATGAACGGGTACACTGTCATGATGAAGCTGCCAATCACTAACTGCCCATATCTGTGGCATTCTCAGTCATCCTAATAGTTTCTATAAGGAGATGTTCAAGTATAATGCAAAAATTGATGCAGATTTATTGCTCTACTGGCTCAGTCATTTTGAATGCAACACTCACACAGTACACATGCTCACTCAGCAGCACCTACTGCCCCCACTGACTAGTACAGTGAAGTCACCATTGTTCACACATGCGCATTCCAATCTAGTCTCTTGGGCTGCCAGGTTACATTGATGTAGCACAAACCATTCTCATTATGTTATCAATGGTTGGACTTTTTCCAGGCAGACTCTCTCCCTCTCTCCCTCTCTCTCTCTCTCTCTCTCTCTCTCTCTCCATATGTGTGTGTGTGTGTATGTGAATATATACACATATATATTCATATATGTATATTAATATTTTAATATATTATTTCATATTTCATAATTAATATATATCATATTCGGTATATATTCAAAGGAAATTATAAAATGCATTATATATAAATAAACATAATATTCCTTTTTATATTATATACAATATACATTATAATATATTATATTGTGTATATACATATTATATGTAATACATATGAAAAGAGAGAGAGAAAGTAATTGGTAGAAACATGAAATTTCTTAAGGGAACTTGTAAAATCCATTACACCTACTTCAAAACCATAATCCCAGGATGACATTTAAATCAAGAGTGTTTTAAATTATTTTTAGAAGCATAAAATTAAAAAGAAACTTAAATCTAGAGAAAGGTAGGCCTTCCAAAAAGAAGTGGAGACCACAACAGCACAAGAAACAAACATTGCACCAGGATAAGCTGCTTCATTAGAGAAGGCAGATTTTTGGCAACAGTATCAAAGTATTTGACAAAACATTAGATGAATTCATATAGGTATCATTATGGTGACAGGAAAAATAATGTAACTTCTGATTAGGAAAAAATAAAATGACTGTGATTTACTCTTGATAAATATTCCAGAAATAATTCATTATTTTTCAAAAAATTATATTATGAAGTCACTGGAGTGAGAGAAACTAGTCATTTTTATTTATACACTTTGTAAATACCATGGTCCTCCTGGTCTTGTTAGACAACTTATTTAAGTTTGTTCCCAGTGGCATTGGAATAATCAAGATTCCACCTGAACAGGTTCATGATTTTGACATTTGGATTTCTTCTCCGTTTTTATGTGCCATTGTAAAACAATAGATACTCGATCTTAGCATGAAAGACACTTTATCCACATATTGCTACATATTTTTAAATGTGTGGAAATTTACCTAAAATATAACAAAGGGCTTAGTAGGAAATGGGTAGCTTTACATGAAGGGTAGTTATATTAACGAAAGAGAGATATTATAGCTACTAAAATTTTTGATGTCTGTTCTGAATCACATTTCTTCAGATATACTTGTAAGGTAACTTTATTATCAGAAAAGACAAAATAAAGAGCTCAGTATATTCCTCATTTTGACCTGCCTGTAAACTAAAGGTAAAATTTACAATATATTTATTGTTTGTAACTACTTAGAAGATCCTTTTGTATATTTTGTTTCTTTTTATTTAGTATGTATTGTTCATTTCCATGTGCATTCCTTTTTACAAGAAAATGATCATTTAAAAGGTAGTTTCAAGAACTTCACAGTAATTACTGTTTAAATAAACTTTTCCAAACTTTTTCAGGTCCCAATAATTTTTTTAATTTCATTTTTTAATTACAGTTTACATTCAGTGTTATTTTGTATTAGTTTCAGGTGTATAGCATAGTGGTTATACTATCATATACTTTACAAAGTGTTTTGCACCGTATTTCCAGTACCCACCTGGTACCATTAATTTATTGAATATTTTTTATTGTATTCTTTATGCTGTACTTTACATCCCCATGACTATTTTGTTAACTACCAATTTGTACTTCTTAACCCCTTCATCTCTTTTACCCAGTTCTCCAATGCCCTGCCCCTCTGGCAGCTACCAGTGTGCTCTCTGTGTCTATGAGTCTCTTTCAATTTTGTTTGTTCATTTATTTTGTTCTTTACATTCCACATATAGTTGAAATCATATTGTATTTGTTTTTCTATGACTGATATTTCACTGAGTATAATACCTTTTAGGTCTATCCATGCTGTCACAAATGGGTAGATTCCATGCCTTTTTATGACCAAGTAATTTTTCATTGTACATATTCACCATCACTTTCTTACCCACTCATCTATAGATGGGCACTAGGTTTGCTTCCATATCTTGACAATTGTGAATAATGCTGCCATGAGCTCAGAGGTGTGTATATTCTTTCAAACAAGTGTTTTGGATTGATTCATACATACCCAGATGTGGAATTGCTGGATCATAAGCAGTTACATTTTTAATTTTTCAGGAGTCTCTATAATATTTTCTATAGTAGCTGCACCAATCTGCATTCTCACTAACAATGCACATGGGTTCCCTTTTCTCCACATCCTCACCAACACTTCTTGTTTGTAGATTTATTTATGATGGCCATTCTGAAAGGTGTGAGGTGATATCTCATTATGATTTTAATTTGCATTTTTCTGATTATTATTGACGTTAAGCATTTTTACATACTCGTATGCATCTTTTCCTATGCAGAGCCCTCCCTTCACATGGTCAAATCTTAATCTGTTTTAGCCTATTGAAATCTACTGGCCTTCCTCTGCTGACTCTTCCCCAGGAGGGTTCTGCAGAGGCATAGTTGGTGCCAGTTGGGGGTGCGGGGAGAAATGGCCCTCACACTAGAACCCAACAATCAGTCTCTCCTTATGCATCTCTGACACCACAGAGTCTGCTGGACCTCCAGGGTCTTCCAAGAAAGAACAGAGGCCCAGGCTGGCCACAACTATCTTATTCCTCTTTAGGGCTCAAGCTTGGCAGTGCAGGGCCACAGGGAGTTGGGAGGGCGGGGCTAGCATGTCTCCTCCAGTCTGATACCCCATCGCTCATATTAACTGTCTGAGCTCTGCCTCCTGTCAGATTAGCAGTGGCTTTAGATTCTCATAGGAGTATCTAGGCTCTTGAATCATCCTGAAACCATCCCATCCCCCAATTCCCACCTCCTCACCCCCTACCCCTGATTGGTGGGAAAATTGTCTTTCATGAAGCTGGTCCCTTGTGCCAAAAATGTTGTGGATTGCTGCCCTATGAGGGGGAATGCTTGACCCAGGAAAGAGAGCATCTATGGGCAGTGTGAGAGAGGGACTAAGCACAGGAATATTTGAGGTTGTCCTCACAGCCTTCTTCCTGAAGCCATATAGTCCAGTCTCTCCCAGTATCACTCCAGTAACTCTGAGATTCTCTCCCTCCAACAGAGCACAGGGTGAATGGCCACAAAGGATGCGTTGTGCACTGGCTCTTTAAAAGGGCGCCTGGGTTTATAGCAGATTTCTGTCTCACCTGGATAGATGGAATCCCTGCTTCTTTTCGCAGCCAGGTGTGTGCGGGTGCTTCTTCCAGGCACTAGTGCTCATGGCTGGGAAGCCAGGTGAGGGACTGAGACCTCTTGCTCCTCATCAGGACCTTTGTAGCTGAGATATCCCTACAAATTCTCAACTACCACATGTGGGTGTAGGGCCAGCCCTTTCCAGGTATTCACCCTTTCTACCAGTCTTGATGTGGTTTCTGTGGTAAATTCTTGGTAATAAGATTTCTGTTCAGCTAGTCTTCAGTTGGTTATTCAGGTTGATTGTTCTACAATTTAGTTATAATTTGATTTGGTCCTGGGAGGAGGCTAGTTTAACTTCCATTTACTGTCTCCACCTGAGATCTCCAAGAATTGTTTTTAACCTAAAATCATTTAGTCCTTCAGAGCTTAGACAGTGTTTTCTAAGCATATTATCTTTAAAAAAACAAACAAAAAAAACAACAACAACATTAGAGAAACCATGTGAAGCAAATATCTGTCATCCATTGCACATAAGTATTAATAATTTGACCAAGAATACACAGCTCAAAATTGATGGCAACTAGATATTTAAAACTCATTCTAAATTCTAAATTCATACTTTTTAAAACTGGATTATTGCCTCTCTAATTGCTTGCTTTTCTTCTTTCTTTTATATTATTTATTACCATGTAGGACTTTGACTAATATCATAATAGTTTGGGAATGTTATGAAAAAGTAAGATAAAGATCTTATAAAAGTAGAGAAAACTTCCTTGACAACTTAAGAAGAAAGGCAAGTCTAGATATTTGAGGAGGAACAGGTAGATAGGAGCTGTGTAATAGTGGGGAATTGTAACCCAACCCACTGTTCTTTTTTTATTTTTCTTTTTGTTGTATTTTTTTCATTACCATTTATTTATCCCCCTTATACTCTCTTCCACCTCCACTCACTCCCTCACCCCTGTAATCATCACACTGTTGTATGTGTCCATGAGTCCTTTGTCTTTTTTGCTCATTCCCTCCGCTCTGCCCCCCAACACCACTTCCAGAGTTGTCAGCCTGTTCTCTACCTATGAGTTTGTCTCTATTTTGCTAGTTAGTTCAGTTTGTTCATTAGATTTCACATATGAGTGAAATCATATGGTATTTGCCTTTCTCTGACTGGCTTATTTCACTTAGCATAATGTTCTCCAGGTCCATCTATGATTCTTCTGATATTGTCTCTGTAAATACTGACTCTGACTGATACGTAGCTTGTAAATAACAAGGATGTTTGTATAAGAATTCTAGAAGCTAACTTTAAAAGATACAGACTCTGACCTCCAGGCATCCCAGCTCCAGGAGATTTGCTGACCTTCAACTGTGGAGCCAGGATGACGTGCTGCCAGGGTGACTAAACCAAGATGATGCACACTGTACCATCACTTGCCATATTGCACTGAACTGTGCTCATCTGCATGTAGAGAACTTTTAAATCCCTTCCTTTGATCTCTTTGTTCTGTTTCCCTCTCCCTCCTTATAAAAACCTGTGCAATGTCAGAGATGTTGAGATGGGCTTTGAGACAAGAGTCCCCCATCTTCCAGGTTGCTAGCACTTGAAATAAAACTCTTTCCTTTACATCAGCTCCTGTCCCTCGAGTATTGGCTTTCAAAGCTGCAGGCAGCTGGACCTGCATTCAGTCACATAGCTACAACCTGTGGTTTGGATCTGAATGGAAATACAACATCACCCAAATGAAATCATGATAGAGGATTTAAACAAAGAACAAAGGTGAGGGAAAAACAGGAGATTAGTTTGTCAAGTCATGAATATAAAGGCAAACTGTATCAGGTATTCGCTGAAGTTTATAAGGTACTAATCTACCTTAAGTGATAGTGTTGTGGTCATATCTTATTGCCTTTATGACACCAGCCTCTCCCCTTTTGCCACACCATAACTCTCCTACCTTACATGAACAGGGTAATTCAGGAATTACCACCCGACAGGGGGAAACATGCAATCTTTATCAGTATCTGACTTCTCTCTTTCCTCTAAAATGTGAATTCAGCATGCCAGTGATTGTGAGCAGATGAAAAAAATTAAACATGGAGAAGTGAACAAGTTTTAAGAAAAGTAAAAAATAATTTTTCCCCGGCTGGTGTAGCTCAGTGGATTGAGTGTTGGCCTGCGAACCAAAGTGTTGTCTGTTCGATTCCCCAGTCAGGGCACATGCCTGGGTAGTGGGTCAGGTCCCCAGTAGGGGATGCGTGAGAGGCAACAACACATTGATATTTCTCTCCCTCTCTTTCTCACTCCCTTCCCCTCTGTCTAAAAATAAAAATAAATAAAATTTTTTAAAAAGTGATAACTTTTACTGTAGTCAATCCAAAGTGACATTGCAATGTGACCTACTGTCAGCAGAGATTCCCAAAGTCTCATGTCTCCCATCCATCAAGTGGAGATCATACTAATCCAACACAAACACCTCTCAGGGCACCTGTGTGTGTTTAATGAGATAATGCATTCTTAGGCCAATTAAATAATAATAAAAAAACCCAAAAAACACAAAAAGTTGTATTTCTACTTTCTCAGGCTTTGTGTTGAACCTAACAATAAAACGATAAAAAAGAGAGGGTCCCATTCAGTCTAATACAATCAAATCAACATTATCGTGTTTAATATTTGAAGTGAAACTACAATAAAAGCAAGAGGATAATAAACACACAATTAGGAATAGTGATTAAGGTTGGGGTAAAGGGAATATATTTTCTCAGTGAGAGGTACACAAGAGCTTTAAGATATTGATCATGGTTTGTCCTGTAAGCTAGTACTGAGTACCTGAGTGTTCACTTTATCATTCTGTATGAAACCTTCTAGACTTACAAGCAATTTATTTTCATATAAGAAATATTTCTTAATTTTTAAAAATAAACCTCCTTAAAAATTACATGGGGCTATTCATCAAAGAGTGCATCATATATTTGGAAATAAAGGCATAGAAACAAACAATGGTAAATTCTAACTATAAGATTGAGTGTTGGCATGCGTTGATAAGGGAATTGGGCTTAGTGGGACAAAGGGAAGATTTCTCTGTGATTCTGTCACTTTAGTTTTTTAGAAGGAATAGAGGAGAAGGCATGCAATAGAATACAAAATGAGAAAGAAAAAGAGGATACTTTTTTCTGTGTTTGGGGCAACTAATGCTTAGGACTGTAAAAGCAAGCTGCTGAAGATGAAACACCTAGGAGAAGCACTGAGAAACTACAAAGTAAAGAGGTAAATGAATGAGTTGAGAATCACTCTCAACATC
>PVJD01001345.1:0-275906 GCA_004026545.1 Mormoops blainvillei
ATATTTTTTTTACCATTTAAATAGTTTCTAGGTTTTCCCTACAAGAAAAACTATTTTCATGGTTATCCTCTTATGTGTTTTCTGGTTCATATGAACAAAACTTTCTTTATGGTTTCTGTCTTGCACCTAAATGAGAATATATAAATTTTAGTGTACCTAAAGTTTAATTTTACTAATTTCCATCAGGATTATATGAGTTTCTTACCGATCTAAAATAGTGTAATGTTATTGTTTGCTTTTAATATTTTTTGTTAATATTTAGCAACAAATAAATAGTTGATTTTTTTTCTATGCTATTGGCTATGTTTCCTCTTTTGTGATGTGTCTTCATATATGTAGCCCATTTCTCTTAGATTTTTCTTATCAAACAGTTTATATATTCTGTATGCTAATACTTGGCCAGTTATCTGTGTTACAAATATCTTCTAATTCCTGGTTGAACATTAACATCATGTACGATATCCTGCATCCAGTAAAAAAAAAAGATTAATTTAATTTAATCAAATCTATCATAATGTCCTTTGTTTGCTTTGAGGTCAAAACAACTATCACCTACATATTTTTCCTTTAAATTTCTGTCTTTTACTCATCTAGAAGTTACACTTCAGTAAAGTTTGAGATAGAGATCTCACAACATTTTTAAATACGAAAAGCTTTTTGGAGCTGGGATTGGACGGGGCAGGGGAGAAAAACAGGGGTGAGAGCAAATGGGGACAACTGTAGCTGAACAACAATAAAAATAATTTTTAAAAAGTCATTTATGCTAGCACTGTTCCTTAACTAGTTCATTACTACCCAATGATTGGTAATGGTGCCCATATAATATAACAACTTTTCATGAAGGCTTTTCTCTATTTCTGTGCTTTTAACTCTGATAAATAGATTTTTAGATTTGTACGTCAAACCACATATAATTTTATGCTTAATTTCAATATCTATTATGTTTACTTCCCTTATGCCTTTCTATTTATATGTATTTTCTTAACTATTATTAAATTTTAAATTTCCATGTAAATTTTAGAGTATTTGATTAGCTCCATAAAGATCAGTTTGGGTTATTGAATGGAATTGCATTAAATTTATGGAATATTATGGAAAAAGCTGACATTTTTATGAAATGTATCTTTTATGAATATATTATAATGGTCCATTTATTCAGGTCTATTTTAAGGTTCTTTATAATATTTTAATCATATTTTATAATGTCTTAATAAAGATCCTATTCTTATTTTTAAATTCACTCCATATACAATTCATTCTATTATAAATATCATTTTCTTGCTCTATTGCATTTTCTAATCAGTCATTCCTGATGTATATAGTTTAAATTTTTATACACTGACAAACAGTAAATAACCCTAATTAATTATCTACAAATAACTATATTTTTAGCAAGTAAGAAAAATAAATATCTTCATAATTTATCTGACAAATCCTATTTTAAATTGATGTGGTAGCTAGAACTTGCAGTAAAATATTAAATAACAGGAGTGATAATAAGTACCTTTCTCTTTGTTGGAAGTATTTTCAATATTTTAACAGGTCATATTTTCTGTGAGATATTGACATGTATCTTTACTGGGATGAATACATTTTATTCTATTTTTAATTTACTATATAGTTGTTTTCTTTTTTGCATAAATGTGTATTGTATTTTATTAGATGATTTTTTTCTGTATTTAATAGGATGATAAACGTAAACTTTTCTCTCATTTTGTTTATATATTGAACTATATTAAGTATTTTTAATGTCGAAATTTTCCTGCAGCTCTTTGATAATGCATATTGAACATTAGTTACTACTTTTTTAAACTCATGCCAAATTTAATTGGATAATGTTTTCCTTAGAATTTTTTATGTTAATAAATGAAATTGGTGCATAATTTCTTACTCTTGCTTTTTCCTAACTTTCAAGGACATATACTAGCATCATAAGTAAATTTGATAGCTCTCTCCCTTTTTTTCTTTGAAATATCTAGTGTAAAATAATGTATCTTGTATGCTGAAAGTTTAGAAATCCTTTCATGTGAAACTATTTGGGCCTTGTAGCACATGTCTGCAGTGGCACAAACAACATTCCTTCAGCTCACTTGAGCTGCAGCTTTATTTGAGTTTTCTAGATCATTTTCTCTATTTTTTTTTTCCTGTCTCCAAAACCATAGAAATTCTCTTATTCCATTCACAGATCCAGACAAAAAGCAAAGAGAAGTTAATCCTTCAACCATGAAGTAGGGAGTTGAGAGTTAAATGCTGAAATCCTCTTATCTATAGGAGTTAATCAGGAACATTACAGACTGACTTACAGGATACCCAGAGGGGTTTAGTTCCAGTTGCCCATTTAGTAACCATATTAATAAGATATCCTTCACTGGTTTTCCCTGTTTTTCTCTCTCACTCATCTCCCTTACTTCTGCCTCCAGGGATCCCTCCCAAATAAATTACCGTGTCAAATCTTGTCTAAGGCTTTGCTTCTAGGAGTATCATACTAGTACCTGTAATTATGGAAAAGGAGGCCATGGAAGGAAACCCTCAGGATGAGATTTAGAACTCTATAACTCACTGACCAGGTAGCCATAGGACCCCATTACTGGTATAAATTGGTACTTTGAACTCCTGGCAAGCCAAATGATAACAATCATTAATCTGTCCCTGCCTTAGCCTGTTATGGATAAGGAGATGTGGTCGAAGAGGTAAAATTGACTCATGTAGTTCTCTCACATTTGAAGGGAGTGGGAAAAGATGGTAATTATGACCATTGTCATTTGCTTGGATTTGTTAATGACTGTGAGAGTTTTTTTAAAAGGACTGATAGGTACAGGGTAACCAATTTTTCAGTCTGTGCACACTTTGAAAATGTGAAGTTCTCCAGAACTGTGTTAGAAAAAAAACTCTCATCTACTGTAGGTGCAATGAAGCCTGCTGATAATCAGGACAAGAATATAACAAGAAAGGTGGCAAATTTTCAAAGGGGACTGAATAAACAACCTTGATGGGACTCCTATTAAAAAAAATCATGTTTTAACAGGGAATAATGAAAATCCTGATAGCAGAGATTGATTCATTTTGTGGGAGTGCTTTGGAAGAGTTTCCATGAATAATATTAACCAACAGAAGTAAGCCTCTCATTCTTCCTAGGAAAGGGTCATCTCTTTTTTCCTGGAGACCATTAAAATAACTCACATAGAAGATTATGTTTTAAGAATATGATGCCTTCTCCAAAAGATCTCGCCCTGACTTTTCTCTTTGCCTCTAGACAATAATTAATATCAGATCTTTGCATAACCTGAATGGGACATACAAGAAAAAAGAGATGCAGAAACAGGTTAACAAGTAACAGCTGAAATAGTGGAAAAGAATAGATTTGGTTTTTAGAATGTTGAAATGGAAGGTTTGTATAAAATATGAGCTGAGAGAGGGTAGATTTTTATCACCATAAGAGAAATATGCTGTGCCTCAGAACTGAATATCCTGACAAATCTGGTGTCAATTCTAAAACTCTGCTCAGATGGTTCTTTATCCTTAGACATAATGACAGCCTTCAGTAAATGGGCAGAGATGTTTGATCTTGCTAGCGGAGTAAAGAATGGGTCAGAAAACTCATGGAGTTAAACATGTCTATTATACTTAACTACAGAATCTACCACCTGACTATAACCCGAGAAGAGACTAGAGCATTACCCTTTCAATAAGGGTAATATCTGTGAGGGCACCAATATCCTAGAAAAGCTTCTTTGTGGCTATTCTCAAAGACCAGGATTGGCAAATGAGATTTTGTCTAGTACTGGGACACCTGTTATCAGTGAAATGATGAAGTTTTGGGCTCTCACAGGCCAAGTGGCAACAATTATCAGAAGCAAGGTGGTTTGGTTTTAATTACTATAGGAGATAGCAAGGATATATCGAAAACTGGTAGCATTTGACCTGCCAGAAGCTATGGATTTGGGCATAAACAATGATGCTCTTAGGAAAAGATTATGTGGGCAATAATTAAGGATAATTGTTGAGTCTTATAATAGGAAGAAAAATCAAAGGCTGGTAGTCAAAGGCTTATGTCTCTTGCCACAATAAAAAAAAAAAAATAATCACCAAGCTTTGATTGAGCAGTTACCAGATCTGAGACAGTGAGTGAGATTGAGAAGCCGTTGATTGAGGTTAGGAAATTTTAAAAGGTTTTACCCTGTAACCAAAAAAAAAAAAAAAAAGTAAAATATATATTCTTCCAATTCTTGCCCAAAGGAATCTGCAATTATTTATTATAATAACAATGTCCAGGAAAGGGCATACTTAGATATTTTGAAGGCTGTTAGATTCAGAGTCTAAACTGTCATACATTATAGGATGTTGCTATGATTTGTAAGACTCTGAACAAATAGTTTTGAAGGATCCAGCTTATATAAATAAATTTATATTAAAATGCATTGTAAAATATATGATTATTTGAATTATATTAATTTATCTATAAAATCATACAATAATTAGTAAAAAGGATGTGGTTGTGATATTGTTATTTTCCAATCATTGTACCTGAAAACACTTTGTAGTACCTATTCCTGTTCAGACCCAAGAACTATGGTCTTAATATACTTTATTATTAAATATGCCATTCCTGGCTAAGTTCATATCTTCCACTAGTAGAAAATGGAAGCAATAATATTATGAGTGCATAATGTCATGACTATTCAGAATCTCTGTCTATTAAAACATTACAGAGATTCTTGATTCTGAAGTCCCCTAATACCATTTATTTAATGCTTGCTAAACTGTTACTGCATACTCATTGTAACATCTGTGAAGACTGGCTTCCAATGGCCCTTTCAAAAATGTGAATGTCCCAAGAGAATGAAGGGAATATGAAATATAATTAATTTTTACTTATATTAACTTACTGCTATAATTTTTAGAATGTAGTCTCTTCTAGTGTTCACTGCGCCTGCCTCCAAAATACTGTGATCAGAACAGGCAAGGGGTCCATGAGTGAAAGGAGAAGAATCGTACAATTTAAACAAAAACTGTCCGTTCCTCATCCAGCATGACCTACGGCCAGCCCAGAAAAGCATAATGTCACTGCCTGGGAGAAATTCAATAAGAACTTTTTGGTGTGGTGGGACAAAGTTCTCAAAAGTTTACAGAGGACATAGGAGCTTATGGAGCGATCAGGCAATTCCCTTGGTACTAGAAATACAAAGATTTCACAAGGTAAAAAATAGATGCTAGCTGCCACTCTACTCCCCTCGAGTCCTCTAGAGTGGGGGTGGCATTACTATTGCAACACAGAGAAATGAAAACAACTCAAGGGCCCACACAGAAACTCATTCCCAGTGGTTAGCAGTGGAATGTCTGTTGCTCAGCCCCCTGCATATATTTTGCCTCCACCATGAAAAAGTCACCAAACACCAATGGCTTAGCACCTATCTGACAGACCCATCTCAGACAATTCCACAAAAGTAACACTCTTTGCTAGACCACCACATGGAAATGGTTCTGGGTTGACCAAAGAGCTCCTTGGGACTTTTCATCAGTGCTCTAAGAGTTGTGGGGATGGGGGTGGTTAGAGTAAAGAAAAAAAGTCCTATGGTAAGAAAGATGGAAACTGGGGCCACTGTATAGAATTCCTAGATGGCTAGTCCCAAGCACCAGAGGGTCTTAATGATAAAATAATGAACACATGATACCTGGTCTTAGCCTGGGGAAAACATAGCACTGCTGGCTCCAGTCCCAGATGTTGACAGAGTCAAAGTGTGGAGGGCCATGAGGTATGGGTCTTGGACAGGGGCCTCACTTATTCTACAAGGGCAGGACCATATAATGTTTCTGGGTTAAAGCTCTAACCACCAACTCCTCATATAGTATCCAACAATTAACATCTGTTGCAGTAACAAAAGAAATAGATTGTAATTTTAGTAAACATATTTCAGTGATTTCAGAGAAATATTTATTAATTATTTCACCAAACGTTTTCTAAATTTTTGTTAAAAGGCAGACCCTGTTTATGCCGTGAGTAAATAAAAGTACCTATGTGGAACTTATATATTATCAAGGGAGGCAGACACTAAACAAATTATATGAATTAATACACACATAGAATTTATATAATGAAATGATCATAAATAATATAAAAATGAAGTTTAGTAAGAGAATAAGTGATAAAGGCTAATAATTCAAATGGAATGGTAAGGGTAGTCTCTCTAGGAGGATGATATTTGAGAAGAAATTTGAATGAGGTAAGGGATATAACAACATGAATATCTGGAGGAAGGGAGAATGTCAAGTCTAAGTTGGGTTAGGAAAAGTTTATAAGGGCCATTTTGGTGGGTTTAATTGTTATTTTTATTTTTCTAATTATTTTTTCCAGTTACTGGGATATGACAAATAACAATTGTATATATTTAGATTGTACGATGTGAATTTTATAGTATGCCACATGATATGTGTGTGTGTGTATATATACCCATACTGACTCAATTACCACAATGAGTTAATTGGAGTTTATCAAACTACAATGAAGGCCACATGAGAAGCACATGGAGCAACTACAAGAGTAGAAGATGATACTTGAGAAATGACAGGAAGATGTAAGGTCTTGTATAATTGTGAGGGTTTTATATTTTGTGTTTTGTTAGGAAACCATAAGGGGATGTTTAGTAGAGAACATTGTGACATGAATTATATTTTTAACACTGTCGCTTTCATCATTTTATAAAGAATAGAATGTTGATATTAAGCACAGGAACCAGAAGATTAGTTAGGAGGTTATTTAAATATCCTAGGTGAAGAATTTATTAAAGTTCATTAGGCATTAACAGTTAAAGTTCCCCAGTGCTTTGCACAAATAAGTATTTTATAATGATTTCCTTATTGTTTTATATTTACATAATAATGCCAGTGTTTTTAAAAGTTATTAAATATAAGTTTAGTAAATCCATATACTAATCTACAAAATTGTTGTGTTTTATTTAGTTAAAAAACCAATGAAAACCTGAGTTTATAAAAGGAATAACTGAAAGTAATCCAATAGTGTTTACAACATTATGGAGAGAATACATTTTGTAATTTAGAAATGATTGATTCTACTGACAGAAAGATTATTTCCATCTTAGGGGAAATATATTAACCATTATAGGTTTTCAAATTTGTGAAGCCAACCATTAGCCATATTTCAAAGTACACTCTAATGAGAAGGCTATATGACAAAACATCCTAAAAATAAACCAAAATACAGATTTTTATGTGATATACATTTTTTCTTAAAATACAATGAAAATACCTAACATGGAGGAAATTAGGCAATCTAAAATACAGCATGCAGATATTGAATAATCATGCTCTTCACCACAGATGATATATCACTATATCTTGCCAGCCCTTAATCATTTTTATGGAATTACAATTTGGTTTTCACTAACTGTGATTTACTTAGTGTGGGCTGATTTATGCCATTGAGAATTTGTTTAGTTAATGGAACGTTTTAATTTATGACAGAAGGCAGCATAAAATTACTTTGAATATCTGGATTGCATTACTATTGATTGACAGTCAAAATTTTAAATGAAATAAAAATGACAGAGAAAAGCATTTTTATATCCATTATACTGATATACCAGTATAGTATAGACTTTAAACTAAAAATACAAAAAAGTAGTAGCTTTTACACTTGTTTCTCAAACCCTTGAATAGATATTGTTTCTCACAGACATATGTTCCTGTCTGTGAGGTCTTTTCAGTAAAGCCTCACAGAGAAAGAATGATATGTTTCATAATGTAGTTTCATCAGTATGCTACTGGCACCCAGCACTGGGTCTCCTTTCGTCTGGCCAAGATGACACAGATCCCCGACTCCTAAGTGTCTACCGGAGGTAAGAAATGAGTTGAAAGCAAACTGGCTGATGGTCTATCCTGATGATTTTGGAATAATATTTATGGGTCAAAAAAGCCAGGAGCAAGTGAAACTTAGCATTCTCCATTAGTGGACATTTAGTTTTTGCTATCAAGTTATATCCATTTTTATTTAATGCTTTACTTATAAATATCCACTTCTATACAGCAATTATTTCCTCATGCCTTTGTTTCTTTCAGACTATGAGACTTTGCCGGAGAGAATGTAATAGACTAAGCCCTTTTCAGCATCAGGGGCTTTCAGGGTTTAGTAACATTCACAAGTGCTTATAGTGTTTGGGCTAGGTACTCACTGCCCTACCCACCAGATGCCTTCTTGCTGTAAGCCTCTGTGCACTGAGTGGCTGGGTGAGCTCTGTGGATTCAGTCAGCTGGGCTGTCTTGCCTTCTGGTTGTCTGTTGGATTTGTCAAATTAATATACTAGCAGAAGGCTTAGGTTTGGAGTGTTGGGAGTATCAGAGAGATGTCAAGATCGTTATTTCCCCACTTTTCTCTCTACTGAGCCACAGGAGGTTGCAATGATTATTGTTTTCTTCTAAGGCTTTAGTGCTTATATGTGGCCCTCTCCCACAGAAGAAAGAAAAGGGGTCTCTTAGTTCTGACAACTACTCAGTCCCTTTAACCCTTCAATTCCAAGTTGATAATAGTTCACCATTATATTTAGCAGGAGGATGTGCGATCTTTTGTTAGTTTTTCCTTAACTATAGTCTTGCTTTTGCAAAGAATTTATTTATTAAAGTATTCTCAATATCCTTATTTGAGTGCTCCATCTGTTTCTTGCCAAGTCCTAATGATACATTGGATTTCCTGTTTGCTTGAATTGCTATTTGGACACCTCTTCTAAATGGCCAACCTGACCATATGCTTGAATTAATGTAGTAACAGAGAACTCACTACTGCCTAACACGACCTATCTCTCCTTAAATAACCTCTAACTAAATATAATCTCTTATTTATGGCCCAATAAATAAGCAGTAACTCTTGGGTATCTGTAGGGAAAATGTTTTCATGTTTTTGCATTGTTAGAGCTTCTAAGCATGGAAAACTGGAACCTGGGGTAAAGGCTAAGATTTGGAAGTTAAAGAGTAATTAACCAGATAGCGATCTCTCTCTCTCTTGAGTCATCAAACACTAGAGCTATAGGTTTACATTTTGAAACATAATAAAACCAGAAATGATTCATTTATATGCAAAAGAGTAGTAAACTAGGAACTTATTTCTTTTCTTCATGTATAATATTTGCTTACCTTAGTGAAATAAAATTTCTTACTCATTCTCAGGAGTGGAGAGAGGACCTCTACAGTAACCTCTATATAAACTCCAGATTCATAATTTGGGGGTCTTCTCCTGTGCTACACTCACTTCTAAAACCACATGTTTCACCATCTTGCTCTCATTACATTACCCTAAAGAAGTGAATGGAGTATGGGGAACCAATAGAGTTATTGCTGTAAGTAATATTAATAGTCTTTCTTGGATCCACAAATCTCAGGTTTGCTTTCTGGGCAAAATAAATGAATATAGATATTAAAAAAGTATCACTATATCTTCCATCTTGAGATTGGTTCTATAGACATGCAGAGGGGAATACTTTTTCAAAAGACAGTTGTTTTAGGTTCTGAACTTATCCTAAATCTTCTTTTGCCCATTCTTGAAATGTCATGGATTAAAGTCTCCTCAACTTGTTTGTTCTCAACAGAAACTCCAACTTAATTAAACATTATAGTAGGTCTCAACAATGCAAGATACATTAACTTTACTCCTCAGGTAACTGTGTAAAAGTATCAGTTTGTGGAAAAAAATAGAGAATATCAAGGTCAGAAAGACAGTTATAGTGTTTCTATAATGTATCATCATCAGGAAAAATCAGTTCTAATCATTTTCAGTTTTTGGGCCACTAAGCTCAAAATTGTTATTCCAGAGGGGAAAAAAATCTGTTTTAGCCTTGATTGGATTATGTGCTCATCCTTGGTGAAAAGATGATTCATTTTGACCTTTTGTCCAAGTACTTTGTAAATGGGAAATTATTCTTTTAAAGGAAATAAGGCTGTCGTTACTAGGAGAGGACATACATAACTAAGCAACCAAAAATATCAATAAAGGTTTTTGCAAGTGAAGGAAGGAACGTGAGCCAAGGTTCAAAGGCAAGGACATGATCATATTTTTGAAAACTAGGTAACAGACTATCAAAGGAAAATAAGGAGAACTGTGGGTAGAAAGAGTTAAATTAAAATGGGATATATTTTTTTGTTGATGTTCTTTTTGTTCTCTTCTTTTGTTTGTGTTTGTTTTGTTTTGTATTATTTACTTGGAGTAGACAAAATTGAATGATATATTAAAAGTGCTGAGAAATCCAATCAAGAGTACCTTCTTGGTGAAAATACACTTTTAATAATAATGACAAATAATGACAAGGTACATTTTTAATAAAAATTATTAAAAAACCCAAAACTGAGAACATTTGTTTTTACTACTGCTTTACTAAAAGAAATACTAAAAGCAGAGGAAAGAATTCTCAGCAAGATGCAGAGAAATTTAGAAAGGATTGAAGAATATTGTAAAAGTAAATATATGAATAAATTTAAATAAGAAATGGCAATACACAGCAGTAACAGTAAATGTTGTGCAAACTAAAATATAAATAAAAATATATACTTAACAGTATACAAAGATAGGTGGAGGATAAGTAGAAATAAAATGTTCTAAGATTCTAATATATTGGGCAAACTGAATGTTAATGATTTTTATTAGATTATAGTATATTGAGGATGTATATTGTGATTGGTAAGGTAAGCATATAATATATAAATATAATTAACAAACTTAGTTTTTCAATATGAAACAAAGAAATATATTGATTAATATGTAAGAAGAAATGGAAAAATGAAACCTAAACTGTGGATCAAATAAAATACCAATAGTTAGATATTATATATATATACATACACACACACACATTTATTAATTACATTAAAAGCTAAATAGTCCAATTAAAAGGAAAAATATAAATTCAACTAAAAAAATGAAACTTTCTACTTATATGAGATACACTTTAAATATAAGGCACAAAAATATTGGAAGTAAAAAGGTGGAAAAAGATACATTTTGAAAACATTTTTGAACAAAAACAGAAGTTGAAACTATGCTGATATTAATGTAGACTCCAAGTAAAGAAGTGTTAATAGAGATAAAAGGAAATATTTTGAAATGGTAAGCCATAATTTTGCTAGGAAAAAAATAAAACAGTTCTAATTTGTCTCTATCAAATGGTATAGCCTTGGTTAGTGTGGCTTCGTGGATAGAGTGCTAGCCTGCAAACCTAAAGGTCACCAGTTTGATTCCCAGTCAGGGCACATGCCTGGGTTGCAAGCCCAATCCCCAGTAGGGGGCACATGAGAAGCAACCACACATTGATGTTTCTCTCCCTCTCCTTCTCCTTCCCTTCTCCTCTCTCTAAAAATAAAGAAACAAAATATTTTTTTAAAATGGTATGTCTTCAAAATGTATAAAGCAAAAATAGATAGAATTAGAAAGAAGACAAAATAAACCCATAATCTCAGAGGCAGGCATAAACATGACTTCCAGGGCAAGAAAAATAATAAGATTACAGAATTTCAAAAAAAAGATAATTAGATAATTAACAAACTATACCTAGTTGTTTGAAAGAGTGTTTTACCCCAACATAACAGAATACACATCCCTTTGAAGTGCACATGTGACATTCACCAAAACTTACAATAGAATGGGACATAAAGGAAGGCTAACTAATATACAGTAATTCAGAGTAATCATTAAAAATCAATAACAAAAGCAAAACTAAATCATGCCCAATTCTTTGGAAATTAAACAATATAGTACAAAATATTCTCTTGTCCAATGAAGATATCACAAAGGAATTAAGCAATATTTTGCACAGAATAATCATAATGTATAATGCCAAAACTTGTTGAATTAATTTAAAGCAGTGCTTAGCTTTAAATACAGTTACTAGAAAGAAAGCTTCAAGAAACTTATAAAAAAAGGTGAATCAAACCTAAAAAATTAGAAGAAAATAGGGATAAGAACAGAAACCAGCAACGCAAAAGAACAAGGTGCAATAAGAGAAAACAACAAAACCAAGAGATGGTTCTCTAAAACAACTGATAAAATGGTTGCAGGAGCAATATGAAGAAATAAAGGAAACACAAATCATGACAAGAGAAACAAAACTGCTATCACTATAGATGTTACAGAAATTAAAAATCTATAGAAAAATATGAGTAATTTGACTCCATTAAAGTTGAAATTTCGAAGACGACAAAGTTTTTTTTGTTGTTGTTTTGTTGTTGTTTTTGTTTTTTCAAAAAGATATCAGGGAAAGAAGGGGGTCATCAAGGAACATATATAAAGGATCCATGGACGAAGCCAAAGTGGGGAAAGATTGAAGGTGGGAAGTGGGGGTGGGTGGGGTAGGGGAAAGTGGTGGTGGGAAAATGGAGACAACTGTACTTGAGCAACAATAAAATGAAAGATATCCTAATAAAACTGAAAAAAAAGAATAGAAACCCTAAATACCTCTATTTATTAAATAAATTGAATCCATTATTTGAAACCTTTCATAAAAGAAAATTTCAGTCTATGCTAACTACATTACAGAATTTCTCCCCAAATTAAGGAAGCTATATCACCATTTTTATTTAAATTTATTGTGGTGACATCGGAATAAAATTATGTAAGTTTTAAGTGTCTAATTCTATAATACATCATCTGTATTTTGCACTATGTGTTTACCATATAATGTCAAATCTACTTTGCCACCATATATTTGATCGCCTTTACTCTTTACACCTTGCCTGCACACCTTTTCCTGCTGGTAGCCAACCATACTGTTATCTGTCATGACTTTTTGTTTGTTTTCCTTGTTTGTTCATTTGTTGCTTTCAGTTTTATATCCCACACATGAGAATAATCATATGGTTCTTGAAAGTTCAGCCTGACTTATTTCACTTAGCATGATATTCTCAAGATCCATTCCTGTTGTCACAATGGCAGAATTTCATCATTTCATATGGCTGAGTAGTATTTCATTTTCTATATGTACCACATCTTTATCCAATCATCTAACATAGGACTCTTCTGTTGTTTCATGTCTTGGTCACTGTGAGTAATGCTGAGATGAATATAAGGGTACTTATATCTTTACAAATAAATGTTTTCAATTTTTTTGTTAGCTTCCTAGAGAAGGGGTTGCTAAGTTATATGGCAACTCTATTCTTAATTTTTTGAATAACCACCGTACTATTTTCCTGTACCAGTTTACATTCACAACAGCAGTTGAAGGAGAGTTCCTTTCTCCGACAACCTCTCCAGCACTTGTTACTTGTAGTATTGATATAGCTATTCTAACAGGCATAAAGTGGTATTTTATTGCAGTTTGATTTGCATTTCTCCAATGGCTAGTAAAGTTGAGCATCTTTTCATATATTTGTTGGCCATTTGTGTGTCTTCTTGGGAGAAGTGTCCAGGTCCTTTGTTCATTTTGTGATGGGGTTATTTGTTTATTTGTGTTGTTGAGTTATATGAGTTCTTTATATATTTTGATATTAACCCCTTATCAGGGCTGTTATTTGCAAATATCTTCACCCATTTTGTGTGTTGCATACTTGTTTTGCTGACAGTTTCTTTAATTATACAAAAAGGTTTTGACATTGATAGAGTTCCATTCATTTATTTTTGCTTTTGAGGTTTGAGGATTTTCCCTTTGATTTTGAGGTCAAATTCATAAATTTCTTTCTAAGACCTAGGTTGATAAGTTTAGTACCTATGTTTTGTTCTATGTAATATATTGTTTCAGATCTTATATTTAGGTTTTTGATCCATTTTGAGTTTATTTTTCTGTATTATGACAAATAATAGTATAATTTCATTCTTTTTGCATGTGATTTTCCAGTTCTTTCAGCACCAGTTATTGGAGAGGCTTCTTTTCTCCAATATTTGTTTTAATATAAGCTTTCCCCAATGAGAGTGAAAGGGGAATCCTTCATGATTCACTTTCTGAGGTTAACATATATTAAGTCCCAAAACCTGACAAGGGCATAGAAAGAAAAAGAATGTACAGACAATTTTCAAACATAGATGCAAATGCCTAATAAAATAATGATAAAGATAATATATGAAACCAAGGGGAATTGAGTCCAGGATTAATTTTCAATATTTTAAAAATTATGGATGGATACATAAAGAAATATAATGTCATCTGTTGAGGCAATCATAGCAAAATTTTAACTGTTATATAATGTAGGTGGTAGGAATATAGGTGTTCCCTGTACAGTTGCTTCAATTTATGTTTCTGTTTTTTAAATAAAAATGTTTAAAAAATATGGAATTGTAAACATCAACCATTGAAATTCAACACCCTCTATAGGAAAAGAAAGATAAGAAAAATTTTTATGAGCATTTTAATAGTTATGGAGAAAATACTGGACAAAACAGAGCATCCAGGACTCACGGACATGGACAGCAGTGTGGTGGTTGCTGGGGTGGGGCATATAAAGGGACTAAATGGTAATGAAAAAAATACAATGAAGATCAAAACAAATAAATAAAAATAATAATTCTTATTAAAGTAAAAATTAAAGGCAATGTCTTTAATTTGATAAAGAATTTTTACCAAGAAATAAAAATCCCTGCCATATCAAACATCTTATATATTAATTAATTGAAACAGTTCCTTCTGTGGTTGAAAATATAATAGATATAAACGGAAACAAATTGATGTGTAATATAACCACCTCTATTCCAAATGGAACAAAGGTCCTGGTGAGTGCCATAGAGAAATGAAAATAATAAAAAGGATAATAATTTAATAGGAGGAAATAGAATTGTTACTTTTTGCAGACTGTGATTGTACTATAGGAAATCTAAAGGAACTTTTGAGGAAAATATGACAATTAGTTATGATATTAGTAAAGTAACAGACTACACTTTTATTTCCATACACCAGCAATAAACAATAAGAAAAAAGCTGATATTTTTATTTCAATAGCATCAAAATCTTCAACTTAAATGAACTATGTGAGAGATTTCTACAATGTACACCTTTAAGTAATATGGATAGGTTTTTCTAATTCTGGGTGATTTTTGTAAAAACTTTTAGTTAAATTTATTTGGGTCACATCAGTTAATAACATAAATTTCAGGTATACAATGTTATGATGTTACATCTGCTTACTCTATTGTGTGGATATTTTTAAAAGCCGTGAATAAGTTGAGGGATATTCATGGACATGAAATATTCTCTATCTTAGAGATGTCAATTCTGCCCAGGATGATCTATAGATTTAATTAAATCCCAATTAAAATCACTTCAGGCATGGGGTGTGTTGGGGGTGGGGTGGGTGGCATTGTGTGGGTGGATGTCTGTGAATGAATGGGAAATGAGAATCTGATTCTAAAATTTATACAAAAATAAATTGATCAGAAATATCAAAGGCAGTTTTGAAGAACAAAAACAGCATTTGACTACCTACACTCAGATAGGAAGATTTACTTTAAAGCAATGATAATTATTCAGTGTAGTAACAGTGCAAAGACAGAAAAATAGACCAAAGGAACAAGGAAGAGTCCATAAATAAGCTAACACATGGCATTATCAGTGATTGCATTCATCATATATTATGCTTAACAAATTATCTCAAAAAACAGTAGCTTAAAACAATATTTATTATTACTTAGATTTTATGTGTCAGGAATTCGGGAGTGGCTTGGCTGGATGATTCGGGCTCAGGGTCTATCATAAGGTTACACTCAAGCTGTCAGCTGCAGGGCTTTTTTTCTTTTTTCTATGCTCAAGAAAGTCAGAAAGAAAAAAAAAGCTATATGCTGTACAATTCTACTTATCACATAATATCCAAAAACAGTCAGGTGACTTTTGTGAGGGGCTTCAGTTCCTTAGGCCATGAGTCTCTCCATAGACTTGCATAATAGCTGGCTTCCTCCAGCAAGTGTTATGAGAGAGCAAAAGAGAGAGTTCTCAAAATGGAAGACACATGTCTTTACAGCTTAATATCAGAAGAGGCACACTGTTACTTCTGCTGAATGTTATTGGTTACTTAAGCCAAACATGATAGCATGTTGGAGGGTAATTTATGAGGGCATAAATAACAGAAGGTGAGGATCATTTGGCCCATCCTGTAAGCTACCTACCAAAGTGAAAAGAATGCTTTGTTTAAAAGTGGTTCTGGGTAAATTGGATATTCTTAAGGAGAGAAATAAATATAGATCATGTATTACACAATACACCAAAAGTGAATATTGGAGATTTGTATGCACAAGGCAAGTTAATAAAACTTTAAGATGGAAATACTACACAATGAATTAATGATGTGATAAGGAAAAATTCTTAACTATAAATTAAAGAGAGTAAAAATTATTAACTGTAAATTAAAGAAAGCAAAGGTCTTTTTCCATTAAAAGACACCATTAAGAAAATTAGCCCTGGCTGATGTGGCTCAGTGGATTGAGTGCAGACCTGTGAACCAAAAGGTCACTGGTTTGATTCCCAGTCAGGGCACAAGGCCAGGCTGCAAGCCTGATCCCAGTGGGGGGCATGTGACAGGCAACCACACATTGATGTTTCTCTACCTCTCTTTCTCCCTCCTTCTCCCTCTCTCTAAAAATATGTAAATGAATAAAATAATTTATGAAAATGACTGGGTTCTTAACCAAAATTTCAATGACAAGTATGATGGGCAAGAAATCAATTTTTAAAAAAAAGAAAATTAAATGACAGACCACACAGTAGAAAGATACATATACATAACTAACAATGAACTCATATCTAGACTTTAAAAAGAACTACAAATCTTAAGAAAAAGGCAGATAACCTAATAGGAAAAAAAGAGCAAAAGACTGGTCTTCACACAAAAGACTATTCAAATGATTAATAAACATGAAATATATTCCACATCATTAAATTATCATGGAAGTGAAAATTAAAATCATATGAAAACCATTACACACATCTGCTACAATGGCCTTTAAAAAAGAAGAGGGGCAAATTTAACATTTTTTAAAAGGACACTTAAAATTTCACTGTTTGGTTAGACAAATGCACCCAAAAGGCTAAAACAAAAAGTATAACTCCAAATGTTGGTGAGGGTGTGGGTCAACAGGGACTCAAATGCTGCTTGCTCATGGGAAATTAAAATGTAGACACTTTGGACAACAGTTTTAAAGTTATCTACCAAAGTTGAACATATTCTAACCTTATGACCCAGAGAAATGTAGTCTTAAATATGTAATCCACAGAAATTCCCGCATACATATGATTGTCAAAAGATATACATGAATGCCCTAAGCAGCATTATTCTTAAGAACCCAAACCTTAAAAAACCTAAATGCCCACCACCATAGAATAAAAAATGAAACAAACAAACCACTTGTATATACTCACAATGGACTCTATAGAACAATGAGAAAGTAACTCTTAACTATTTGCAACTACCTGCTTAGCCAATGAAGTCAGACAAAAAAGACTGCATGCTATGTAATCATACCTATTACCTAACATTCAAAAACAGGCAAAATTAATCTGTGGTATTTAAAGTCAGGATAGTGATTCCTTTTGGTGAAAGTCATGAAAGAAGCTGGACATGTTCAAATCTCCGGGAATGTGACCAAATAATTGCTTCTTCTTCTGGGTGCTGGTCACACGGACTGCCCCTTTGTAAAGATCCATCAAGCTGAATACTTGCAATATAAACACTTTTAATATACCCTATAAAATAATAAAAAGGTTATTATTTTTAAATATGCTAAATAAGTTGAATGCAGCAACAAAGAGAACTTTTTGATGAAGTTGACAGTAAAATCGAGAGAAGAAATTGATAGTAATGTCACTATAACGATGGCAGAGGGAAGGAAGGGTCTTTGAGGAAAACGAGAGTGGAGCAGGTACAAAGGCATTTTTAAAGGACCGAGGACAGATAAGACTCTAATGAGTAAAGGGTAGAGCAGAAAAGCAGGGCCCCCTAAAGCAGAGTGGGGGGAATACAGCAAGGAAACATAAGTGAAAGGCTTTTACTTTTAGAAGAGGACGAGTGAAAAGAGAAAATTTTAAATAGGCAAAATTAATTTAAAGATGTATAAGCATGGTGCCATGATGAATCAATATTTTTGGAAATGCAGTCATATACAGAATGAGAGAAAACAGGGGACATTTGGACTTTTGAGGAAAGAGTAAACTGTAAAGTACCTTGAGGAGTTGTAAGAAAGAATAATAAAATATTTAACAACTGACACTAGTACTTATCACAATATACATATTATAAATATTATGCAATAAAGTTTAGTGTGTATAAAGGAAGATAAGTACAAATGCATACATTTCTTTTATTCACTTTTTCATTTCAGTTAGGCTCTTCTGTGCTTAAAGATACAACCTCTATCTGAGAATTGTTCATGTCTCTTCCATTTATATTACATAAAGCTCCTTTTTTTAAATACTTTTATTTGCCATGATAACATGTAGTCTTACTTAAATCTCTTTAAGCCCATAAAGTTCACTTTTCTTTAAATTTTATAGCTTAACAAGATTACCACTTTACCAATAATTCATGCCAAGTTATCATTGTAGCTGTAAATGTATTCTTTTACATATTGATATTTATATTATTTTCTTGATGGATGACATTTACTTATATATAAGATTAGGTGTGTTTTTATTTCAAAAATTATTGATAAAATTATAGATTACTAGTAAAATTTTCTTTTTTCCCACTTATTCTAGAAAAATGTTTTATATTTTGAATAATCATTATGCAGAGCTTGATTTTATACAGTTAGTATGATAAACTTTCACTTAATAAAATTCTTGATATTTATTTCTTTAATCAATGTATTCCTATTTTTCCAATAAATCCAAGGTTTGCTTATTATCTTTAAGCTTACATTTTAAAGTTCACAGGGAATTTTATTTGACATGTCCCGATCTCATTTGTATCCATCCTAATGATGATTCTCATCTACTTGAATATACTACTCAGCCATAAGGAAAGATGAAATACTTCCATCTGCAACCACATGGATGGACCTTGAGAATATTATGCTAAGTGAAATAAGTCAGTCAAAAAAGCTAAGAATCATATGATTTTACTCATATGTGGGCTATAAAACTGAAAGTCTTGAACACAGACAGCAAGGTGGCAGTTGCCAAAGGAAGGGGCACTAATATGTGGTGACAGAAGATGGTTTGACTGTAGGCAGTGGGCACACAGTGCTATATACTATCATAGAAATGTGTACTTTGAAATCTATATGATCCTATTAATGAATGTCACCCCAATAAATTTAATAAAGAAATTTAAAAAGAAGTACTGTACAGTATGTTTTGAATTTACTCAGGAATATAGATTTAAGTATACCTCAAATTTGTAAGAGACTATTTGGAGAAATCAATATTTACCAGTAAAATATTATAAGATTTTAGGAAAATTTACCTACTTAATTTCTCTTCTATAATTTTATTCTATCGATCACTAACCAGAAAAGTCTAAATCTTCAGAGATTTGGTAAAACATAAACATTTGTTTCTATTATATTTATGGGCAAAAATAAAATAGCATATCTCTTTTTTTAGCATTTATTCTAATAAAGAGCTCAATAATGAGAGAGAGAGAGAGACTTAAAAGGAAACAAAAGGAAGAAAAGCTTGTGTTGGGGAGACCTTTCCAATGCATAAAATTGAAATAAGAAACCTTAAGAGAAAATGATGATAGGTATGACTAATACCCCAAACCAAAAACTTATGTACAATCACATAATGTTGAAAAATAAAAGAAATTGGGAAATGATTTTCAAACTCACTTCAGACTTAAAAACCTCACTACATAAAGAACTTTATGATTTGAGGTCAAACTGAAATTTACATTAGTGTTAATACTCCATTTACAAATTTTAACAGGAGTATTACACCCCCTTAAGCATTTCTCATCTCCAAAAATACCCAAAAATATCCAGTATTTACTCACACAGTCCCATGAATCAGTCTACCACTAGCTCATCTCCTGCCATCTGTCAGGTTAGTAGGTACTCCGATATTTGTTGGAATCAGATACAGGATTTTTAATATACTAACTATCCTCCTTCTAAACTCAGTTGCCTTAAAGAACCTCTTCCTGATAACACCATTTCTATCAGTTTAGTGAAACCAGAATTAAATCAAGTGACTGGGGGCCAGAGGGTTTATAACCACTTCCATTATTGGAAAAGGAAGGTTTGGAGATTCTACCATTTTCTGGGCAGACCAGGCAATTTGGTCACCTATATCTAAATGGAACCTTCCCTCCAAATCCTACCTCTGCTAGAAATACTCCATCTGGGAGGCTGGATTGGAAGTGAAGCTGGGTAGTCTCTTCTTCCCCCAGAATTAATATCACAATATACTTGCTTCAGTGGTAAGTCTTTCTATGCATGTTTAGCAGTAAATATATCTAGCCACCAGGATTCTAAGAGAAAAATAACAAAAATAGATATGACTGAAATATTTCTAATGCATAGCCTCTTCAATAATATCAATGAGCATTTCAATGAGCATATTGTTACATATACATATGTTTGAATGTATTAAAAATATTGTGAACAATTTACCAATTATTATTGGAATGGTTACTAGGGAGTTCTTTTCATTTTATTTCTAAAGTTTCTCAATTTGTTAAAGTTTGTACAATAACATATGTTCCTACTTAATTCAGAAGAAAAGCATCAGTTTTTAAAGTAAAACTTAAGTAACAGTTCCCATTCCATTTCCTAGTTAACATTAAAAACAGGAAAACCCTTTAAAATTCCCTTCATTATATTTCATCAAAAGTAAGCCCTCTTCACCTTTTTCCTTAACATATGATAAGTTTATGTGAAATTTTCAGAGACTATTAGTGGTGCTAACATTTGGATAGCAAAATAATTAGCTTGATATTCTTTTTCATAACCAGGAAGGCACTGCATAAGCAATTTGGCATTCATTCACTCAACAGTTATTGGGTCTAATGCACACTAGACACTGGGAGCACAAAATAATTAATATATAAATTTTGGCAACTAGGAAAATCAAAGCTTACAGTAGAATAACAAAAACATTGAAAAGAAAACTACTGAAGCAGTGCTCTAAATATGAGTGTGAGAATATAACAGAAGAACTGTGATGACACAGAAAGGGCTGTAAAGCTAAATGAATTCTTATGCACCTTTCAGCGATCAGATTTCATTTTGTATCTAGAAGCCAGGAAGTATAAAACTGTTACCATGTGAATAATCTAACCAAATCATTGTTGACTCTTCTGTACATTCTAAATTTATACTCAGTTTTTAAAACAACAATATTCTGAACATATACCCCATGGTAATGAAAGTTAACCTGGTCAAAATTATAACAAATGAGTAGAAATAGTCTCAATGAATCAGGGAATATGCTACCAATTGAAAATTTAAAAAATAGTTTCCTTGACTTTATGCATCCTTATTAAGTCCAATAAATTTCATCACAATTAAAACCTGCTAGGGTAAGAAACTCCCTTGCCTGTGTAATATGAGGCTATAATCTGTATTTCCATTTTTTAGGACCTAGTGCTTTATTATACTACTTCTAATAACCTGACTCTTCACTAATATTAAACTAGGGCAATAATCAAGCACAAGAGAGACTCTACCTTAATTCTAGTGACTGGTAAAATTAGAGACTACATGAAACTTGATATTATATTCTAGGTGTTAAGTATAGAAGAAAATCATGCCTAAGTATCTAAGAAATTATATTTTAATTTCCAAAGACTAGGTAGATACATAAGTATACTACCATAAATATTTCCAAAGGGCTTTGGGTATCTAACATGTCACTTTTATCTGCACAGTATCCTTGTGGATTGGCTGGAAAGACATTTATCTATTTCTTTAAAACAAGAGAAATACAAAGCAAGAAAGATTTTTCTAGTCTTTAAATAACTATAGTAAAATTAGGGGCAAACTAAAATCTTATGTTATCCCATCTGTTGCTTTTTCCCTATGAAATCCCTAGCCTTTACTGAAATACTGTATTTTAATAGATGGAGTACATAATTAATAAATTGCCTTCTAAATATAAATTATTGAAAAGCTAAATAAGTGATATATTTCTTTGCATATAGAAAAAAATAAATTAAAATGTAATGACCAAACTATCTGAAATTTTTCTTCTGTTTCAAAGAATAAGACCTATGATAGATAAAGAAGACCAGATTGGCACAGTAGCATCATGGGGACTTTATATAAGTTAGGAGTCTTTTGGTTGTAAGATACAGAGTATATAACCATAAGATAGAGTCTGAATTCAGGGCTCAACTCATGCCATCCAATCCTGTTTTTTTCTTTACTTTGTTAGGCGCCACTTCTTTTGATTGACTCCATTTTTATATAAACTAGCTCTTCTTATCAAGAGAGTTCTGTTTCTAGAGTACGTATTGTACTTGCAGATTCAAATTCTAAAGGAAAAGTCAGGGTCTCTTAGAAATTCTAACAGTTTCCCTTCATTGCATTGGTTCCCAGTGCACCATGTGTTCATCCTTAAACCAGTCACATCTGCTGAAAATGTGATGCTCTGGTTAGCGTAGATCAAAAGCTAAGCCATGGAGCTAGAAGCAGGAGCAATTCTCTCCAAGTCTGTGGACTGGAGGACTTGTATGTGTAATGAGCTTTTTTCCTCAGAGAATTTTGAATAGCCTTATTCTAAAACAAAAAGAGATGGCCAGCGTCATTATGCATCAGTGAAAGAACTTGGTTTGCAAGTAACTGAACTGAAATGGGCTAATTTTTACAAGAGATAAACCCACCAGGGAAAAGGAGTGTGGGGAGGAGGTCATAAAGGGTAAAGGGGGTCAAATATATGGTGAGGGAAAATATTTGACTATAAACACACAATGCAGACTACAGATAATGTATTATAGAATTGCACACTTGAAACCTAAATAATAATTTTATTAACCCATATCAGCCCAATAAATTTAAGTAAAAAATAAGTAAACCTGTCTCACTGAATTCAAGAGCAAGGATATAACAGGCACTCATTAATGGTTGCTGTCTCTCCATCCCTGGTTTCTTATTCTCGATTAAAATCTTCATGCCTTGCTGTCGTAGTCTGATTTCCCTCATACTCAGCCATGGACAGTTGAATGCAGAGCCACAACTCCTGAGATTTTATACCACTATTTAAATTTCAAATAGAAACTCTTATTTCCAAATCAAGCTTTTTTGTTGAAAAGATTTGATTGAACCAACCTGTGTCAAAAGCCATGCCTCACCCAATTAGCTGTAGCAAGGGCCAAGATTGGGTAGAATAAATATGGCTGCCATAGCTCTACACTGAGAAAGGAGGTTAAAGGCGCTATGAGTTTGGTGGAATATCTGAAAATCTGGTACCTTAAATGAAGCAAACCCAACCCAAGGTAACCTTAAAACTTCCCTTTATAGGGTTGATCCTTGTCAATGTTAAACATTAGGGTGGAAATAACATTTAAAAACTAGTAGTAGTGCCTGTGATTTATAGCCATGTAAGTGGTTATAAAAATGTTAAGAGAAGAAAACAGTCGATACCTGAGGGACCTGAGGGAATGGGAGAGGAGTCTTAGAGGGAAGAAAAAGGAAGTCAAATAAGAAAGTTGAGATTTCTAAAAATACCTCTTTCATAAATTAGCCCAAGGCTAACCTTTCTTACACTGTACTATCTATAAATCAGATACCTTAAATTATAAATCACAGAGGGTTAAAACTATATAATTATCTTCACACTATCCTGAAGAAAAGTGTGGAAGAAAAAAATACATAAAAGATTAATGAAAATATCTGCCTCCAGTCCCCTAACATTTAAATCAAAGAATCGGGTTTATGAGTGGTACAACCAAACCCAGCTGTGGGATGATTTACAGGTGCAGAGGTAATCTATAAGGCATTGCAGCAGGCTGTTGGAAGGAGATTTATAAATTAAAATCAATATGTGAATTTTACTCTGAAGTCTGTAGTAGTTAGTACTGATTGCAGAGCTCTGGTGAACGGCCTCTAAACCTGTTTTTGCTCATAGATCACAACACTTTCTAGCAGCAGGAGTTTGGAGACACTGTGGCAGAATTTTAGAGGGCAGAGTTATTTTGCGAAAGGCTGTCTAACTAAACTTGAAATATTTAGTAAAATATACACATAAACACAGTAACATAGGAATGAGCTTCTGAGACTACATTCAATTCTTTTGTCCTTTTGCTATTTATTTTATTTTGTTTTAAAGTAAAGTTTGAATAAAGTTGAATAAATGACTAGATGGGTAAAAAAGCAACCGTCATCAAGTTGGCATTTCAACCTGCATAGGATATGCAGCTTTATGTTTATTCTCATGAAAAGCAGCACTGTGAAATGATTAAGTACACCTGCTCTGGAGATACACTTCCTAGGTTTGAACACAGGATTCAAACAATGGGGCTTTCGACAAGTTATTTATCTTCTCCCCTCTTCAGTGTCATTGTAAATAAGATGGGTGATTTCACATACTAGCCTTTCTTTTCCCTAGTCTCATTCTTCAGATATAATTAACTTAAACACTAAAAATTTCAAATGCTAACAATTAAATTATTTTACACAATGTATCATGACGTACCTTGGTGTTTTACACTTAATATATTTCCTCAATCCTTCCATATTAGTATGATAGAAAGCAAAAAGCAAACATGTTAAACAGATGAGTACTAATTCATGTGTAGATGAGTCATCTTTTCCATTTTTTATTTTTTTTTAAATGTATAGATTTTATTTGAGTCAAACTGATAACATGTCAGGAAGCAAGACCTCAAATGATCTGAGCTATCCTTTTTAAGTTTCAGAATGAAAATAGATTTGTATACAATTTTTTGGCTACTTAAAAAAGGATGAGAGGTAGAGCAGAGACTATCCTTATACTTACCCATTTGCAGAAAGATACAAGTACATCTGCATAATGAGTTATTAGGTATGCTATTGCTTGGTCAAGGGTTAGAAGCTTCAAAATGAAAATCTCACCTGTTAACTTAAATTGTTACTTCTCATTTTCTATAAATGGAAGAAACAGAAATTATTGATATTGAATTATATATAATATAAGAGTTCATAAGATTCTGGAAAGCTCCATTTAGAATTTAACAAGATCCGCTTTTATTGTTGATAAAGTCCTTTTTCTCTTTCTCCTGTTTTTTAGCTATGTTCTCATTATCAGTGTATTTTAGACAGGTGAAGTATTGTTGCCTCGTGCATTACTAAATGAATATTTCTTAGTTACCAAATATTTCTTTGACTAATTCAGCCTAGCAATTTTTAAAGGGAAACACAATAATTGAGAGCAGGAAATAAAGTTATGTTGCAGAAGAACTTTGACAACACAGCTAATATTTGTTTATATTTGAATTTTTCATTTTTTGTATAAAAAGTTTCCAAGGACACATAACAAAATGACAATTTGTTAAGTGAGAGGGCTTATAGTAGCTAATAGGAAAATTTTTCCTGAAAAGGAAATCTTAGAGCTTGGAGTAAATAAATAGTCTGTAAACCTCTTGTCTTTTTTCTTTTAACTTTATTGACTTTATTAAGATGACACTGATCAATAAAACCATTCAGATTTCAAGTGTAACACATCATTTGCACACTGCTAAAGTAAAGACTCGTACCCCCACCATTTATCCCCACTTTACCCTCTTCCTCCTCTCCCACCCACCTTTCCCTCTGGCAATCAAACTATTGTTGTCTCTGGTTGTGTATTTTTTCTTCTTAATCCCTTCACTTTTTTTTTTTTCCATTCAACTCCCATCACTCCTACAGCTATCATTTGGTTTTCTGTCTCTATAAGTCTGTTTCTATTTTGTTTGTTTGTTTATTTTGTTCATTAGGCTACACATGAGTGAAATCACATGGTATTCATCTTTCTCTGACTAGCTTATTTCACTTACCATAGTATTCTCCAGGTCATCCATGCTGTTGTAAATGGTAACATATTCTTTTTATTTACTGCCGAGTGGTATTCTGTTGTGTAAATGTACCACAGCTTAACTTCTTTACCCGCTCATCTGCTAATGGGCACTTACACTTCCTCCAAATCTTGGCTATTATAAATAATGTTGCAATGAACATAGGGGTGCATATATTCTTTCAAATCAGTGTTACAGGTTTCTTCAGATATATTTCCAGAAGTGGACTCAATGAGTCATAAGGCACTTTTATTTTCTGTTGAGGTAATTCCATGCTGTTTTCAATAGTGGCTGCACCAGTCTGCACTCTCACCAACATTACATGAGAGTTCCCTTTCCTCCACATCCTCACCAAAATTTGTTGTTTATTGATTTCTTTTTAAATTTTAGTGTAATTTTTCCCTTACTATTTAGTCTCCTTATACACTCCTCCCCCCAACAGTCATCACACTGTTTTCCAAGTCCATGAGTCCTTTTTCCTTTTGCTCAGTCTCTCTACCCCGTAATCACCCTCTCACCTAGTTGTCATTCTGCTATCTATGAGTCTGTCTGTTTTCCATGTTAGTTCAGTTTATTCATTAGATTCCACATATGAGTGAAATCATATGACATTTGTCTTTCTCTGATTGGCTTATTTCATTTAACATAAAGTTCTCCAGGTCCATCCAAACTGTCTCAATATTGAATTATTAATGATAGCTATTCTGACAGGTGTGGCAGAGGTGATGTCTCGCTGTGGTTTTAATTTGCATCTTTTCATATGTCTATTGGTCATCTGTATGTCCTGTCCTTTTTGGAGAAGTGTTTATTCATGTTTTTTCACCCTTTTTAAATTGGGTTCTTTGTTTTTTGGGTGTTGAGTTGTATGTTATTTATAAATTTTGGATGTTAACCCCTTATCAGATGTATCACTGGCAAATACGTTCTCTCATTCACTGGGTTGCCTTTTCATGTACTTGATGTGTTCCTTTGCTGTGAAAAATATCTTTAGTTTGATGTACTTTTATTTATTTTTTCTTTTGTTTCCCTTGCCCAAGGCGATGTATCAGAAAAGAATATTGCTAGAAGAAATGTGAGATTTTATTGTCAGTGTCATCTTCTAGGACTTTTATGATTTTGCAGCTTGCATTTCTGCCTTTAATTCATTTTGAGTTATTCTTGTGTATGGTGTAAGAAGGTGGTCTTGTTTCTTTTCTTTTCTTTCTTTCTTTTTTTTTTTGCAAGTATCTATCCAATTTTCCTGCCATTTATTGAATAGACTGACTCTACACCATTGTATGTTCTCACCATTTTTTGTCTAATATAAATTGACCATAAAGGCTTGGGTTTATTTATGGGCTTTCTATTTTATTCATTATATATATATATATATATATATGTCTTTTTTAATGCCAGTACCATTCTGTTTTGATTCCTATGGTTTTGTAACGTAGTTTGATATCAGGTATTATGATTCCTCCAATTTGTTCTTCTTTCTTAAGACTGCTGAGGCTACTTGGATTTTGTGGTTTCCTATAAATTTTTGGAAAATTTGTGTTAGTTCTATGAATTATAGCATTGGTATTTTGATAGGGATTGCATTTAATCTACAGATTGCTTTGATTAGTATGACCATTTTAAAAATGTTGATTTTTCCTTTCCATGAACACAGTATATACTTCCACTTATTTGTATCTTCTGTAATTTCTTTTTCAGTGTCTTATAACTTTTCAAGTGTAGTCCTTTATACATGCTCAGTTAAATATATTCACAGGTGTGTGTGTGTGTGTGTGTGTGTGTAATTGATACAATTATAAATGGAATTGTTTCCTTAGATTCTCTTTCTGATAATTATTTATAGGTGTATAAAAGTACAATGAGTATCTTAATATTAATTTTGCATCATACTACTTTACTGAATTCATTTATCAGTTCTAGTAGATTTTTGGTGGAGTCTTTAGGGTTTTCTATATATGGTATCATGTCGTCTGCTAATAATGACAGTTTTACTTCCTCCTTTACAATTTTGATGCCTTCTATTTCTTCTTCTTTACTGATTAATGTGCATAGGACTTCTAATACTATGTTGAATAAGAGTGGTGAAAGTGGATATTGCTGTATTTTCCATGATCTTAAGATAAATGCTTTAGTTTTTGCCAATTAAGTATGATGTTGGCAGCGGGTTTGTCAGATGTGGTTTTCATTATGTTCCCTCTATTCCCACTCTGCTGATAATTTTTATCATAAATTGGTGCTATATTATCAAATGCTTTTTCTGAATTTATTAATATGATCATGTGATTTTTATCCTTTATTTTATTTATGTGATATATCACATTTATTGATTTTCAGATATTGTAACAATCTTGCATCCCAGGAATAAATCCCACTTTATCATGGTACCTGCATGGTATCTGCATCTGGTACCTTCATTGCTTCTATTTTTAAAAATTCTTTTCCTGATGATCTCTGTCTTTTTTTTTTCATTTGGGGGATATTTCTTTGTTTCCCCGTTTTGTCTGCCTTTTTGCTGCCTCTGTGTACTAGGTAGATCTGCTATGACTGTCAACATTTCATGATGGTTTTATTATGTGGGCATCTTGCAGGGCTCAGTGACACAATCTTACAGATCACCTGAGCTAGATACTCCAGGAAAGTTTTTTGTGCGGGCTATGTGCACCCTCCTGTTATAGTTGAGACTTGGGAGGAAAGATCAAAACAGACTGGGGGGTGACAATGGCCCAGTCTTCAGGAAGGGGCAAGTGCTAAGCTTCCCCTTGGCTTTGTAGCCATGTGCATCTGAGACCCAGACAGGAGTCTCTGACAGAGACACTCTCTGAAGGACCTAGCTCTGAGCAGTGCTCCCTTCCCTCTGTGGAACTGAGCTCAGCAGGGAGGGACCACTGAAAGCATAGGAGGACAAAGGAAAACAGTCTTCTTTGGGGGTGACTCTGGCCAAGTCTGTAAGTCAGGGGCAACACTCTCCCTCTTCCCAAAGCCACACAGCCCAAAGACTGAGTGTCTGCCTAGAACTTCTCCAGAAAAAGAGAACATCAAAAGTCCCTGCTGAGTGCAACCAACAGACCTTTCTGCAAGACTCAAGCTTAGCAGGGTAGTGTTACCAGTAGTTGCACGTCTGGATTAGTGCATTCCCCAGGCTGGTGCTGTAAGAATAGGAGTACTTGACTGTGGGAATGGCACCTGGGGGCAGCATGAGATATTGACTCAGGACCAGCACCTCAGTGGCTGACTCTCAAGATCTCTTCTTAGGACCATGCCACCAAGATTTTCTCTTCATGACTCTATATGTCCTGTGTCACTTTTCCTCTACTGGGCCCCTGGTTAATTGCCCAAGATCAAGACCCTGTGCTTTGGTCCTGTAGGAGAGCAGCTGGGTTTCTAGCTGACTCCCTCCTCTTTCGGGAAGTCAGTATTCCACTGATTTTCACTGCCAAGTATTATTCAATCCCCTCTTCCTGGCCCTAATACTCTAATTAAGAGTCCCAATGTGGGGTTGAGACCCCATGCTCTTCAGGGGGCACTGCTGTAGCTGAGATATCCTTCCAGCTTCTCAGCTGCCACATGTAGACACAGGAACCATCCCCCTCTGAATCTCTGTCCTTCTTACCAGTCTCCATGTGGCTTTCCTAGATATTGAATTATAATACTCCTGAATAGGTGAAGTTTAATTGGTTATTCAGGTTGATTGTTCTGTAATTTAGCTGTAAATTTGGTTTGACACCAGGAGGAGGTGGGTGAAGCTTCTACCAACTTTTCAGCCATTTTGGAATCCCCTCTTTTGGGGGCACTTTTTATAAGATTTTATTCTGTCAGGGTGTCCCTTTACCATGTCACATAGTTTTGACCAACCCTAAATCTTTAAGTTTTTCTCCAGTGACATCCTTTATTCACTAAGATAACCAACTCTTTTTTATCTCCAAGCCTCTCAGACGAAGAGCTTTAAAAAAACTGGAGCATGGGGGCGAGAGGAACAGGACAGTCTCATTCTTTTGAGGACTTTGGTTTTTATTTTACCCTGCTTTTTATGCATGTGAGAAAAAAAGATTCTGAAACATCCTGCTGTGTTTCCATTTTTCTTCTCTTCCACAATTTGCTAAGTATTTTTATGTATCTCCTAGAGAACAGAAAAAAAATACACAGAACAATTACTTTATTTCAAAACTAATCTCCAGGTAAAGTGTTTCAGCTTACCATGAAAAAGTATTTGAATAATTTTACAAATTGTTTTCTGAGTGCATATCTAGGCCTTAATGACACAATTGAATGATAGATTTGATTTTATACTTATTAAAGTCTCAGTATTCATTTTAGGTTTTCAAGCTTCTTTATCTTGCTTAGCAGTAAAAATTAGATAATTATTAACTTGTACTTCTCCAGTCTTATTCAATATACCGATTACTATATAGTTGTGGTAGAGAAATTAGAGGGCTTTCTTTCTTTCTTTCTTTTTTTTTGTATTTAGACTTCATCTACATAGTATGCATAGTTCAATGAACAGGTAGCCCTTCCAGGAATTTTTAAATATGATTTCAAGACAAACATTTTGTGATTTGCTGGAAGTGTTGCATCTTTAGCTAAATAATCTTTGAGTTTAATTGATTGCTTCTGCATTGACAAGAAAATTTCCTACTTTCTCTAAATATATAGACCTATAACCTGAATGCTATTTGTTGTTAAGAAGGATATAGCACCTAAGTGTGTAAAGGCACTCTTGATGAACATAAAGGGAGAGATCAACAGTAATACACTCTTAGTAGGGGATTTCAACACCCCGTTGACATCAGTGGATAGATCACACAGATAGAAAATCCATAAGGAAAGAGCAGCCTTATGATACACTAGATCAGATGGAACTAATTGATATTGTTTGAGCTGTTCATACCAAAGAAGCAGAATATGCATTCTTTACAAGTTCACATGGAATATTTTCTAGAATAGACCATGTGTAGGACATAAAACAATTCTCAATAAATTTAAGAAGACTGAAATTATATCAAGCATTTTCTCCAATCATAATGGTATGTAACTAGAAATAAATCACAAGAAAAAAAAACAGAAAAGCACACACAAACATGGAGGCTAAATAATATGTTACTAAGCAATGAATGGGTGAACAGTGAGATCAAGGAAGACATCAAAAGATGCTTTGAAACAAATGAAAATGAGAACACAGTAATCCAAAAGCAATTGTACACACAGCAAAGGAAGTCCTAAGAAGGAAATTCATAGAATTATAAGCCAACTTCAAGGAAAAAGAAAAAAAACTCAAATAATCTAACATTACACTTAAAGATCTAGAAAAGGAGTAACAAACAAAGCCCAAAGTGAGTAGAAGGAAGGAAATAACAAAGATCAGAGTAGAAATAAAGTCTAAAAATACAAAAAAAAATCAATGAATCTAAAAGCTGGTTCTTTGAAAAGATAAATATGATTAACAAACATTTAGCTAGGCATATCAAGAAAAAAGAAAGGGGTCCCAAATAAATAAAATGAGAAATGGAAGAGAAGAAGTAACAAACATACAGAGATACAAAGAATTGTAAGAAAATATTACAAATATAATATGCCAACAAATTGGAAAATCTGGATGAAATGGAAAAATTTCTAGAAACATGCGATCTGCCAAAACTGAGTCAGGAAGAATTAGAAAATCTGAACAGATCAGTTACAACTAGTGAAACTGAGGTTGTAATCAATAAAACTCCTCCAAAACAACAATCCTGGATGAGATGGTGTCACAAGTGACTATTATCAAACATTCAAAAAACTAACACCTATCCTTCTAAAACTATTCCGAAAAATATAAAAGATGGAGAGACTCCCAAACTCATTTTATGAAGCCACCATTATCATAATTCCAAAACCAGATAAAGGCACTATAAAGGAAGAAAAGCATAAGCCAATATCCCTGCTGACCATAGGTGCTAACACCCTCAACAAAACATTAGCAAACCCTACCCAGCAACACATTTAAAAGATCATATACCATGATCAAGTGGGATTTATTTCTGGGATGCACAAATTAATAAAGCTGATGTACCTTTTTAACAAAAAATGAGGTATAAAAATTACATAATCATATCGATAGATGCCATAAAAGTACTTGATAATATCCAGCACCCATTTATGACAAAAACTCTCAGCAAAGTGAGAATAGAGGGAACATATCTGAAGTAATAAAAGACATATATCTCAAACCCACAGCCAATATCATACTCAATGGGCAAAAACTAAAAGTGTTTCTCTTAAGATCAGGAACAAGAAAGGATAGCCCCATTCTACCACCCTGATTCAACAAAGCACCAGAAGTTCTACTAACAGCAATCAGACAAGAAGAAAAAATAAAAGGCATCCAAATTGTAAAGGAAGATGTAAAACTTTTGTTATTTGCAGATGACATGATAATGCACATAGAGAACCCTAAAGACTCCACCTAACAACTGATAAAACTGTAAAATGAATTTGGTAAAGTAGCAGGATACAAAATTAATAGTCAGAAATCTGTGACATTAAAATACACCAATAATGCACTATCAGAAAGGGAAACTAAGAAAACCACTTCATTTATAATTGCATTAAAAATGAAATAAAAAACACAAGAGTAATTTTTACCAAGTGTGTAAAAAACTGTACTTAGAAAATGATAAGACACTGAGGAAAGAAACAGAAGAATATACAAATAAGTGGAAGCATGCACCATGTTCTTGGATATGAAAAATTGACATCATTAAAATGTCCACATTACCCAAAGCACTCTATAGATTAAATACAACTCCTATCAAGAGAGCAGTGCCATATTTCATAGAACTAGAATTAATATTTCAATAATTTATATGGAACCACAAAGAACCCAAGTAGCCTCAGCAATCTTAAGAAAGAAGGACAAATTGAAGAAATCCTGCTACCTGATTTCAAACTATGCTACAAGTCCATAGCAATCAAAACATTGTGGTACTGGCATAAAAACAGACATAGAGATCAAGGAAACAGAATAGGCAGCTGAGAAATAAATCCACACCTTCCTGGTCAATTAATATTGAAAAGGGAGTCAATAAAATACAATGGAGTAACAATAGTCTATTGAATAAATGGTGTTGGAAAAGTTAAACAGATATACGCAAATAAAATGAAATCAGACCACCTTCTTATACCATACACAAGAATAAATTCAAAATTGATATAAGATATAAATGTATAACTCAGAACCATAAAAATCTTGAAGAAAATATAGGCAGTAAAATCTCAGATTTTTAAAAAAAATATTTTATTTATTTTCTTTTTTAGACAGAGGAGAAGGGAGGGAGAAAGAGAGAGAGAGAAACATCAATGTGTGGTTGCCTCTCACACGCCCCCTACCGGGGACCTAGCCCGCAACCCAAGCATGTGCCCTGACTGGGAAATCGAACCTGAGACCCTTTGGTTCACAGTCCACTGAGCTACACCAGCCAGAGTTCAGATATTTCCTATAGCAATATATTTTCTGATATATCTCCTTGGCAGAGAGAACACAAGAAAATATAAACAAATGGGACAGCATAAAACTAAAAAAGCTTTTGCACAGCAAAGAAAACCGTCAACAAAATGAAAAGACAACTAACTGAATGAGAGAACAAATTTGCCAATGATATATCTGATAAGAAGTTGACATCCCAAATTTATAAATAACTCATACAACTGAACATGAGAATAGCAAACAATACCATTGAAAAACGAGCAAAGGACCTGAATAGACACTTCTTTAAAGAGCATATACAGATGCCTAATAGACATATGAAAATATGTTCAAAGTCACTAATCATCAAAGAAATGCAAATTAAAATCACAATGAGATGTCACTTCCAGTCTGTCAGAATGGCTAATATTAATAAATTAACAAACAAGTATTGGTGAGGATGGAGAAAAGGGAACCCCTAATGCACTATTGGTGGTAATGCTGAATGGTGTAGCCACTGTGGTGAACTGTATGGAGTTACCTCAAAAATTAAAAATGGAACTTCCTTAGACCCACTCATTTCACCTCTGGAAATATATCTGAAGAAACACGAAACAACATTGGAAAGAATATATGTACCCCTATGTTCATTGCAGTGTTATTTACACTAGGTAAGATTTAGAAGCAGCCGAAGTGCCTATCGGATGAGTGGATAAAAAAGCTGTTGTACATTTATACAATTGGCCATAAAAAAAGAATGAATTCTTACCTTTTGCAGCAGCATGTATGAACCTGGAGAATAGTATGCTATGTAAAGTAAGCCAGTCTGGGAAAGACAAATACCTTGATTTCCTCATATGTGGAATGTAATAAGCATAAAATTAACAAACAAAATAGAAACAGACCCATAGATAAGCATAAATTAACAAACAAAATAGAAACAGACCCATAGATACAGAAAACAGGCTGACAGCTATGGGAGGTGGGTTTGGGGGCCTGGGTGAAAAACGTAAAGGGATTAAGCAAAACAAAACCAACCAACAAACAAAAAAACCTCATAGACACAGACAATGGCGTGACTACCAAAGAGAAAGGAGGTTTGGGGAAGTAGAAGAGGGTTAAGGGGGCTTAAATGGTGATCAGAAGGAACTTGACTTTTGGTAGTGAACATGTAATACAATATACAGATAATGTATTTTAGAATAGTACATTTGAAACCTATATGATTTTATTAACCAAGGTCACCCCAATAAATTCAATAAGTTTTTAAAGAAGATAAAATAGAAAAGGCAAAAAGGAGACTATTTTAAGGTTAAATTATCCATTCTTAATTGAAAAAGCTGATATTTGCCTAGGAAAACTAAAGGAATTATTATTTTATTTTCTCTTCTAGATGTAATTTCATTTTTTACCCAATATCGTGAAAATATCAGGATAATAAAAAGTCTGACAAATTAATTTTTAATTCTCAACATCCCATATATTTTCCTCTGTGTGTGATCTGATGATAATGAGAAAGTTTTTTTCTTTTTAATAACCTCATCTATAGGCTTATGGCTGAAATTATAATTTTCTAAGGCTAGAGTTAGATATTATCAGTTACTAGCTGTTTTTTTAGCTAGATAGTTTGAATAGTTTCTAAGGTCTTTAAATACCAGTATTAGCACTTCAATATTAATACTAATTACATACATCATATCATGTTACAGTAGGTCACTATTGTTAATAGTGACAAGCAGCATTTTTTTGAAGTAGGTCAATATTTTACAGCTGATTTAATAAGTTTTCTTATCTTACTAGTAAGTTACATATTTGATTTTAGTATCATGAAACTGTTTTATAACGTTGGGGGGTACGATAAACAAAACCATTTAAATCTCTTTATCAAATTTGTAAATAAATGTAGAAGCTATTCATTTGTTATTGTGATTACAGATTTTCTATAGGGATACAAAACTAAAAATTAGAATGACTATGGCTATTATTTACTAAGTGTTGGTGTTTAACATTTATAAGTTTCATATTTCAAGCATCTCTTTCCAATTTAATTAGAAAAGTAAAAGATATATTTTTAGATTTTTGAAACTGCTAGGTTATAGTCAAGGCTAATAATAAGGCTTACTGCCAGCTCAGTGTGCTTGAGCTGGGTGGATGGGTCAAGGGCTGAAGTTAAATTTTCTGTCTCTGAGTGCCTAACATGGGTCAGCATCGTTTTATGTAGATAATCTCATTTACTTGTCACAGCATACTTTCATATTATCCTTGTTTCAAAAGAGTAAGAACTGAGTCTCTGAGAGCAAAAAAATAGTTTGTTTAGGTACTTAGGAAACAACCCATGGATGTCTATCTCAAAGTCCATTTATTTTCATTAAACTACAGTACCTTCCAAAAGATGAGGAGAAATAAACTACTTTAAAAGCTCATCCCAGTGAACACAAACCCCTAAAGATATAATGTTAATTTATTCATGTACTTAAAATAATTTTATTTAGAGCTTACTTTTTTGCCAGCAATTATGCCAAGAATTGTTAGGGGAAGAGGGGCTAAGAGTACATCCGAGAGCCAGATTTGAATTGAGTCGATTTTTTTCTCAGAGTCCTATTTTCAACCACTGTACTTCACTGCTCTGATGCAGGCATTACTGATAATAGAAAGACCTTAGCAGACTTGAAACCCCTTCAAATTTGCTTCAAGAAAGTTGAGAGAACATGTGAGAGCCAGTCACTGGAGTCTGGGCCATTACATCCCATAATGGAGCATTCTAGGCTTTCATGAATGGTAGGTGCTACTCTACCTGCCTCAATGAAGACAGGCTCAAGAATTTGCAAGGACAGATGCTAATGTGTTTTATTACTGATCCCCAACAGAAAAAGCCTGATGACGTACTGTATTAAGAATACATCACAAGAAAAAAATGATTTGCAAATATCCAGTACAATATTTCTCGATTAGCTGTTAGAATATTAAGTGCCTGTTTATGTAAAATAAGTTGAACCTTTAGAGGCAGTATTAGCAATGATTTTTCTTCTTTCAGTTGTGTTATCAAGCAGTTTTTAAAAATATTATGCTATCAAGATGTTTACTTTTAAAAGTTATATTTTGTTTTACTTTTTAATTATGAATTTCTGACATGTATTTTAATAAGCAGTTAATATATATACAATATTTTCATTTATTTTATTTGTATAAAATGATTATATTGCCATAAAAATGTTTTGGCTCATGAAATATGCATAATACTTAAGTGGTCTTATATGGGAGAATATGCACTTTTAATATTCAAAAGTCACATAACATACTAGATGAACAATATAGACACAACAGGTCAAAATTGTACTTTCCTAAGAATTATTAAATGGGAAGCTTATATACTTCTTTAACATAAAATTTATTTATTTTTCATGTACCTATGAGATTACAGCTAACCAGATAATCAGGTTTTAATTTAAAGTAATTAAATTTCTTATTCACACAAATATATGGTTAAACCAAATAGAAAAACAACTCCAATTTAGACAACCCGCCAGAACACAAACCCTGTCCTTTTCTGTAAATATATTTTTATCCACTTCTTACCTTTGAAAACATGGGTCCCATTGTTACATATTTATTTATTTTGTAGACTGTAGAGAAAAATAAGATTGCCTGGTGAATGACCCAGTCAGCCTTTTGGCCTTGCCTATGAACAAACCAGCTGGAACCAGAGATTCTATATCTATCCTTCCTCATCCAGAGAGACTGTACACAAACCACTCATCTTTCCACTGAAACAGGGGTTCCCAAGGTCTAGATTTGAGGTAGTTGGTTTTTCCCCAAGATCCACCTGAATTATCTGGCACATAATCTCAGACCGCTTGGTGCCTGAGCCCAAATGTGTATTCCCTCATACAAGACCGCTTTCATTTTAGAGCCATACAAAGGGAGAGCTGGGAGATGCAGTCACTCTGATAGTGCACAGCCCCACAACTTCTGCACAGGACGGCAAAGTAAGAAAGATCCTTGCACCCCGAAGCCCTTCTGCTTAAGAATTCTATATCAGGCAATTCTCCTCACATTTACCGAAGACCTTTGCTCAACAGTGATGGTAATTAGTCAGATTCAGACTCTTTTAGGTCATCCAGGCAAAATTCAGATGAAAATCCAGAAGTACATACACACAATAAAAAACAAAATTTCTCTCTCACTAAATGTGAAAGCATGACTGTTTTATACTGTCGATGAAGCCCTGTGGTCATCATTAGATCATTTCAATGTTACATTTACACACCAGGTGTCCCAGTGTGCAATTGCTTGGCCTGGGGCAAGATGCAAAAGTACAATATGTATAAATATTTAAAATGTTTAAATCTGGCTAAAAACTTTTAAATAAAATATGTTACACATTCCTACTTTGGCAGATATACTTTATAATGGTAGTGAAGGCCAGGTTTGCATTTAGAATTTTCTGACTCCTTAGAATCCAGGTTAGCGAGATGGAAACATAATGAGATCATATCCCTGGTCCTACCCTGGCCTTGTCTCCCTAGCTCTGGCTTAATCTCATACTGCAGGAGGCAGGGTGACATGGGAAGGGGATGACCTAATTGGAGGACATTCTCTTCAGCTGAAAGAGACCCTCAGAGAACTGACAATTAGAAACTGCTTCAGAACCTCTCTCCCTACAGCTGGGCTGTAAGTTCTGCCTTAAAGGGGAATCTGTCTGTGCAACTTAACATCTACCGCAGTGGCCAAACCACCCCCACTGACAAGACCACACATATTCTGGCTTTTATTGTTAAGGAAAACTATAAGGCGGGAATATTTTTTGGAATCCCATCCCACGGTATGCCAATCTATACCGAGGCACAAGTACATTGCTCTGAAATATGTCAGGGGAAGTAAAGACTCATATAATCCTTCTTTATGTGAATTCTGGCCAGAGTCGTGTGGTGCTACTTGTGTTTGTTTCAAGTGTTTTGCCTAATAACTACACCCTACACGGGGTGCATACTGTTTCAGGGAATGGAGGGGGTTCAATTGTAATAGTCAGAAGGGAGACACATTCACTCAGGGGACAAAGGTAGTTCACTGGAAGGTGGGGGCACTAGCTGCAAGCAAGTCAGGGAAAAGGAGGAAGAGGAAAAAAAGTAAAGCCAAGTCTACATAGTCTGGAGGCCTTGGTAGAACACAGCTTCAGAAACTAGCAGACTGACACGGGGGCTGGCCAGAATCTTAACAAAGTTACAATGATGAGTTTTCAGAAGGAGGCTGTGCCTGCAATAGTCGACCTCCCCTTGCCAGTCTGCTAGAAGCTGATGCTTGGAGTGGTGTCTACAGAAGTTAGATGGAAAATTATTTCAAATATCTAGGGAAAATAATAGGTGAGAAGCTATGAACCATTATTGGAAAAGGGAAGGACTATTAAGAGGACTGTGAAAGATGGAAAAGGCAGACACCCAGATAACTGATTGTGGAGGAAAAGACAGGGAACAGCTAGAACACTGAGTCCAGAAGGATTCTTTGATTAGATTCCTTTTCAGAGGTGAATTTTAACCACTTTTGAAAGAGGACGCGACCTTACTCTCCAGGTGTCTTAGAGAGAGATTCGGGGGGAAAAGGGAGGCAATTACATATAATGTCTCGTCAATGACTTTAGAAAATAACACAGGAGACTAATTCCCCAGTATGAGACTTTTTGGAACCAAGGAAGACTAAGGTTGGGACAGGTCCTCTCCAGAAGGACCCTTGATGCCAAGATCAGGTCCTTTATTCCCTAGCTCAGATCTGTTATAGTGACAAGGCCTCTTGGGTGCTTACTGGAAGAGAAAGAGGAAGACAGGGACTCTCTGGGGGGACAGAGCCACAGGATACAAAGGTGCGTATGTGCATTAGCATCACTACATGGTGCTGAGCGATCTGGGACATGTGAGCCCGCCGACTCTATGCTGCCCGTGAGTCTGATCCTTCACCAAGTGCTGTCACTGTTGTTTGTCCCACAGCATTTACTTAACGCATTTGTTATATAATTTTGAAGAATTTTCCATCTGAGCTTTACAAAAAGGATATTTATATCTAGCACAGTCAGTTAAAATATGAATACAACGTACAGAATGTGTCCTAATCCTATAAAATCTCTAAAACTCTAAATAATACAGGGTAGAGCAAAACTATTTCTACAATTATTTGTATGGAAAATAATAATAAATAATTATTAAATAATAATACAAGAATAGACTCTGTTTCATGTACTCACAACCATAAACCTACTTTTGCCTCACCTTGTATGTGACATTTTGCATATAGTCATAACTTCCTAGCGATATATTTTGGAAGCCTATTGGTTTTATGATGACATTCTTGATTCTAAGTCTGAAAGAATGGCACTAACTTCAGTATTTGACAGAATAAATCTGTTCAGCTGACAAGCTTTATTTTGGATGAAAAGAACGCAAGAGCAGCATTACACAAAGTCTACAATGGAAAGTTCACTATTCATCTTTTGTTCCTCAGGGAGAAGTAAACCAAGTAGCCTCAGGAGGCGACACTGAAGAGGCATCTTAGGCATCCCAGGTAAGACTTCTCTGGTTTTGATACCTTCCCCTGTCATGAGGATCTTAAAATATTCAGAACCAACTTTTGTTATCATGTAAAACAGTAAAGGAAAACCTAATGATTGGATTCAGGGTTCTGAGTTCTTGCTGCTACATGTGCAGACAACTTTTCTTATATGCTCTTGGGTTAGGGGACCCAAGGAGTTTCTAATCATGTATACGTACATGCTTTCTGTGCATAGGACCTGCCATGGTTCATTACAATGTCCTAGCATCAACCATAGTCTCTCCTCTTTTATGTATTTTATATTTTTGATTTGCATATAATTTAAACATAGAAATCCATGGTTAATAAAAGTTGAAAATAATCTCTATTTCATATTTTGTCAATTCACAAATACATTGGTCAAATTAGAGTTCCAAATATCCATATAATAAGAGCTAAACTGGTGTTTGGGCCTTCTCCTCTGTCTTTCCTGTCATAATTCTGCTACCATCTATGCTGGTGTGTCTCATCTTTGCCCTGGCAATGGAATTGATTTACCAGCTGAAAAGAATTTCAAGCTGCTTAAATAACATGTCCATCAAGTGTTTTGGATATCAGCTGTCCTCCTCTTCCATTGCTTCTTTAGCTTTGCTTTGCAACACCTATCACATTATTGTCTGACAATAATGAATGAATAGTTTCTAAATAATGAATTAGCTAATATATTACTCTTATAAACAACAAAGCACTAACTCTTAAGGACTGGTGATGATGCTGAGCTAGTCATTGAAGCCAGTTGGGAAGACATTAAGAAGTGAAGAGCAATGCTTTTAGTTAGTTGAAAATATTTCCTAGTGACTGGTGTCTACACATAATTCTACTTGCGCAAACATTGAGTGCTCCTGGAACCCCATCCCCTTGAAAGCACAAGATATTTAAAATCTTAAGCTTCATTACATACACATTTTGATTGATCCATTTTTTCTTTTTCTGCCCGTTCTCTATTCTACAGTTTCCCTGAATGTCTGTAGGACAGTCTTAAAATAAAACAAAAATATTGGGTTATTTTATTCTATTATAGCCCATTAAAATACACACACACAAAAAGACTTTTTGCTATTTAAGTTTCAAACCCTGAAAGAGATGTTGCCAAAATGACAAATAATGTGCAAGGACAGTCCTGAAGGAGCAGAAACAGGCTGCCACAGCTGAACATGCCTGAACCAGAGTTGTGATCAAGTACTGATGGTCAAAGAGCGGTGAGCACAGCCAAGTACTCATTCCTTGAGTGGAAGGCAGAGCTCATAAGGTGAAGATTAGTATGTATTGAAAATGTCCCTCCTTCAGGGTATTTTTCTCTTCTGGCTCTGGGAAGATGAGGAGAATCAGCTAAACAAGAAGGGCAGTGCCCAGGGGCAGCAGGTCATTTATGAATGCCTATTATGGCCCCAAAACAGTTAATTTGATTTCTCTCATGCTAACCAAAGGTTAGAAAGTGAAGGAAGTGTCTTTTATTTCAATTTCTTTAAAAAATATCTTAGCTGATCACAACATAAATAGTTATAAACAGTTTCAGAATTAAACCTAAGCATTGCCTTGATGTTTCTAAAGAAAATTGACTTTTTACATATTAGTTTTTTTAGATTGATGCTAATTAAATCATGATGGCAATTTTGCATATCTTCTTCTGATTTTATTGGTCTTCCCTTAAAAGACAAAATGAAGTTCATGTTCGATTTGTGTATTTCCACTTGCAGCAAAGAAAAAATAACTAAAACTTTAGTATTTAAATTAATAAGCAGGATTGTCTTTAAATATAGCTTTTGTTGTTTGTTGACATCATAGAACCCACTGCAGAGTGATAGCTTAGCAATTCAAGGAATCTTTCATTCAAACTTCTGATTTTCATGATCTTTAATGAGTTGGAAATCATAATTCAAAGAAAATAAAACATACTAAAAAGAATGAGCTTCATAATAGAATTGATTTTTTTTACAAACTTTTTGTCCTTGAAAGTACATCTAGGTATTATGTGGTGATGTTAATCAATACCCAGTTAGACCCAAAAATGGTTAAAACATGCTTTTATGCTTTGTTATGGAAAATGCAGAAAAAGATCCCATTTTTCATATATGACCTTACAACATTATACTTTATAAGAAAGACTTTTCCATTTTCAGTCTAAACAGCAATCTCTGCTCGCAGCTGTTCTATTTGAGTAGCCTGATTAAAAGTGAATGATAACTTTTCTCAAAGTCTTTACTGTACTTATGATTGCTTCGATAAATGGCCCCAATCTTTTTCCTCCAGATAGGATATTTTCCCTGAAGAAGCTCAATATCTTTTAACTTTTCACTTCCAGGCTGTTAGTGAAGATTGTTTGATCAAAGCATCTTTTATAATCAATGGCCTACCTCATCATTAAACTAGCAAAATAAATAGTCTATAGCCCTATCCATTGAAAAGGGAAATTGTTTCATTAGAGGATTTGAGAGAGAGAGATAAATAAGTAGGATACCGGGAAGAAAATTGTCCTAGAAATATTTTTATCAAGACTTACTCTCAGTTATCTATTTAAGAGATAATGTCCCTGGAAAGAAATGTTGTCCCTGGATAATGTTTTGTAGTTTACAAGTAAATATTGAAGTGAAGCCAAGGCATCTATATTCCATCTATATTCTAAAGTACAAAACTGCTACATCCTTAACAATGGGTAAAAAAAAAAGGATTTCAGGCTCTGAAGTATAAAGACAATTAAAGGCAAAGGGCACACTTAAAAAAGATACCTCAGAATTGCAAAGAAATGTAAGGTCATTTAATCTACCCTGATATAGCAATGCCATTTATGAGTCCCCCATGGAAAATCATCTAGCATTTCCTTGGACATGTGCATAAATAAAACTCTTTGAAATCTATCCCATTATTATTTAGCATTAATGGCTAAAACACTTTTTTTATATGTTGAACAAAAACATACTTTCTCATATCTTCTATTAGTGTTAATTTTGGCCAAGCACATGATGCAATAAAGTCGAATCCTTGGGTAACTCTTGCAATATTTAAAATCTCTTATTATGCCAGTCTTCCTAAATTTGTCTTTCTAAAGCCAAGAACTTCTCAGCCTTTCAACTCTTGCACTAATATCCACTTTAATATCAGACAAATTGAGCACAACATTCCTAATGAGCTTGAGGGAAATTCTTGCTTATCTTAACTTGATTAAAGCAAATTATGGGTAAATTTATGTTTTTAGCTACTTTTCTGTACTACTTTTAGCTGTTTGTCTAAGAGTAATACTAAAGTTTTATTAATTATTTTTGTCTTTTCAGATTAACTGTTATTAAACTATGTCCTTTTGTAATTAATACAACAAAAAATTAAACATTGTAGTTTAACATTTTGTTATTGATTTTGGTAAGAAATATTTTTAATTATCATACACTTTGAATATGTATGTGTACGTGTATACGTATATCTTTCAATCTAACTTTTAGTTGCCACCAAGATCTAAATTCTCGCTTACAAAGCAGCTTCATCATGATTAACTTATCTGGTATTTTTTCCCATGTTTGAGAAGGTTTCCCCTTTAACGACTGACACTCTATTTTCTGAATTCCCCTCTGCTGATTTCTCCTGTTATATATAGCACACCCATTCCATTGCTGAGATGTTTGTAGTATATCCTCAAGTCTTACAGCAAATTGTAAATAACCTTGAAAATCAGAGTACTCTTATCATACAAGGAAAATAATTGAATGATGTTTCAGGAAAACAAAGTTACATAAGGAAATATATACTTTTCACTAAATTTTATGGAATGTATTAAAAAATCATTTGGTCCAAAGGACACTGATTCAGTAAAGTGATTTGGTACAAGACAATAGAACACAAGCAGAGATAGGTTGTACCTTGGTTTGCACTTCTAAGTGAAAGATCTTTAGACAAAAAAACAGTGTTTTTGAAGCTCATTTTTCTCATCTGTAACATAGGGACTTTTTTATGTGGGCTGGTTGCAAAGAGCAAAAAATCATATTTCCATGTATTCATTTTCTATCATATTCTAAGCACTGTAGTACATAATTTGTATGTTTTTCCTAATTTAATTTAATATTTACAACATCTACGTGGCTTATATAAAATATATGGAAGTCTTAGCACTGTGTCTGATCCACAGCAGGTATTTAATACAAGTTTATGATTTTGCCCCTTCTCTATTTATTAAAATTATAGAATGATTTATCCTCCATATTTAGTTATTTTGTCAATCTGCATGCTGTATTGACTATTGAATTAAAGAAGCATAATAAAAAAACACTCCGTGATTTGCATTATAAAAATAATCAGTTACATAACAATACTAATTCTATCATGAAAAGTTTAAATAATTCAAGAGTTTCCTTTCACCTATTAATCTATTTAATTTTTTACTAGGCATAAAATACTTCCAAATATAAACACTTGGTTAATTTTATACTCAGGATTTTTTGCAAAGAAGAGCATATACTGACCTTTATCAGGGTCAATTTAAAAATTCTAAAAAATTGCCTTAGTGTAAATTTAACAAAAGGTTTAAAGAACACTTCAAACTAATTGCTGAAAATACTTGTACTGAATTTAAATTAATGAGTGTCATGATCATGTGTAGTGCATTTAATCTTCATTGCTTACCTAGCATATTTTCTAGCAACTTTTAGATATTAATACATCTTTGTGAAATTAATATCTCTAATGTCAAAATAAAAAATAGGGCTGTATTCATAGGTAAAGCCAAATCTTTAGATGCACAATGCACTATTGTGTGAAACTTAAAATTAGTACTTAGGGGAAATCTTAGTTTAAGCAGGAGTGATTTTTATTTTAAAATAGAAATGTAAGTATGTTCCCAATTAATAAAGGGCTAACAGTCCTCTATTATCTAAATTTTTTAGGATTTTTCTCCTTTAATGTTAACATATGCAAGATGGAGTGAAGAATAATGAAGACCTAGCTTCTGCTACTGCAGAGCTGGAAAGACATTGTGAAATATATTGTAAGACAGAGAATATATTGATGTGTTGCAGCAAAATGCATCAAGCTGCAGTCATGATTGCTCCAAAGCCTTCAGTGCCTATGTCTGTTGTGAAAACCCCTTTGCATTATCTAGAAGCTTCTCTCATAGTTTCCTATTGGTCTTTAACCTTACCACATTCCCCTCTTTACCACATCTCTCAAGTTTAGGTGATAAGCCTAGAGGTAGGAACTGTAGCATTTACTAAGATGGTTATACATATGAATTTATTGTCCGAACAAATATTTTTGTGAGGAAGTGTTATGAGCCAAGCACTTTGTTAAGCACCAGAATGTGATAACTAAAGAAATTTATGACCTCTTTTCAAGATGCTGATAATCTGTTGGGAGAGAGTGGAAAGCATAGCAACTACAACATAATGTAATACTTGTAAAAAATGTCATGTAAAATCTTCCTGAAAAGTAAAACCTGGGAGTCTAGGAAAACAAAAAACATCTAGGAAGAAAAAAGTCTCTAATCTGAAGCCTAAAATGCATGTACAATTTAACCAGGGGAAAAGTGGAGTAAGGTAGATAGAAAAAGATAAGAGAGAACTTAGTTTCTTAAGAGCATTTTCAATTTCTATATGACTAGAATACAGAGAGTATATTAGGACTAACTAAAAGTAATGTAGGAGAAATAAACAATGTCCCTATTATGAAAAACTCTGTAGGGTGACTTTAAAATACCATTGCTAATTTAAAGCACCAAAGAGATATGACTCAACAATGCTTGATCTTAAAATCAACCTCTATGCATTGGAGAAAATGGATTGAAATGGGATAAGGTTAGAATTAAGGATAAAAATTAGGAAGATTTTGTAATAATTCTGGTAAGAAATAATGGTGCCCTGACATTAGAAAGAAGAGGATTTGCCAGCTAATTTGATAAATTAGCCAGTAGTAGAGTACATTTATTCAGTAGAAAAACCTAATATCCATTGTATGCTTCCCTACAAGAGGAAAAAAATAAGGTAATCACAGATTTTTATGAATAAATTGTAGGGACCTCACTACTGGTCAAATACATATACGAAAATTATTTTATTCCTGTCAATTACCCTTCAAAGTAGTTTTTAGTTATAGCATTTGAGAGAAAAAAAACTGCTCAAGTTTACATACACAGTAAATGACAGAGCTGGGACTCTAATCCAAGAGTGTCTGATTCCAAAGTTCACACTTTTTCCTATACCTCATTACACTCCTTCATTCTTAATTTCAAAATCAATAATTGCATAATATTAATAATATTAGACAAATAATTTTAATTGCCCCAAAATAAATCTGTTTTATTCTTAATGTCCACATTAATAATAAATCCATTAATGGATACACTAAAGGTGAAGTTTCAGGTTGAGGAAAAACTGGAGTTTGTCTGAGACACAGTCTTCTAATAAATCTGGCCAAGTGGTGCCTCAGGCTATTAATTCTCCAAGTGTGGTCCATACAACGCTATAACCTGGGTCATATAGATTGTTTATTAAAATGCAGGTTTCTGAGCTCCATGATGTATTTAGGGTACGATTCAGAGTCCTGGAGATAGAGGTGACACTATCCATTCTAACAAACCCCCACATTATTTGCATGCTCAGAAAAGTGTTGAGAAACCTTTCATTAACTCTAGAAATATTTATTTAACAAGTTTAGCTATTTGTATAGAAGAAAGAAAATAGGCATAAAAATAATTTTAACATCCTATTAAATAAAATTATGTGACAAAACTTGTAACATATTACAAGTATGGAGAATTTTACTTTTCTGTTGAAAGGTTTAGGATGGAAACACATGAGATATTAATATAAATTAAATGACAGCAAATTAAACTCTAAAGAGCAAAACATTTTTCTAAAGGCCTCCTTCCAAGACTATTTTGTGTTATTATTTCTGGAATGTGCTCCTCTCTTGAAAAGAACTAACATACTTTCTACATTGAAGCCTAGGAAAAAGTTAGCCTCTTATTTTAGATAATGTTTGATTTAGTTCCTATTTTTTAATAAGAACAACTATTTTGAAAATCACTAATAAATGCTGAGTTTGTTATTGTATTAATATCCATGACCTAAATGGATGAGAGACATTGCAAAAAAAAAAGAAAATGATATAGTAAAGGATAAATAGATACCTAGAAATTTAAAATATTTTCTAAACAATTTCCTAAACAATTTCCTTCCAATTTCCCATGTAGGTATGTAGATATGACTATTATGATATATTTCCATGCTTAAGGTTTTAAGGTATTAATATTTATATCAATTTTGGCATGATAATTATTAGCTTTACCATTCCATGATATGAGATTTTGAAAGGGAAGCAAACCTACAGAGGACATGTTCAGGTCACATGTGATTCTGTTAGTTGTATCTATATTTGGCCTGCCCTGGGCCTTGCCTTTTCTGATCCACATGAAAAAATATACCTAATCCTATTACAAACATTGGAGATCTGTTTGTTTCACCCCCCTCCCCACTATACACTTATTCTTACTGATTATTTTCTTTCTAAACATTTTTGTAGAAACTACCTTCAGAGAACTAGGAAAAATTTTGAAAATATGTAGAAGTACATTTTTTGCCACCCCCCCCCACCCTGGCATGTTCCTGTTGAAAATGGAAAGGAAGCAGAATAGCAAAATAAACTCAGGTTGTCAGAGCCTCAGAATTTCTACCTTTGATTTCAGAGTAGAAACAGATACTATATGTTTATGAACAATAACATTTGGATCTATAAAATAAGATGTTAGTTTGGAAGAACTCAAAATATTAATTTAAGGCTTAATCTTCTACCATATACTGTGGCACTCAAGGGCACTGTAGGTTTGCCCAGAGCTAGGACTTCCGTAAGAATGTATTTGACAGAAATTGCAGGATTAGTTGAACGCACGAAACTCAGTTATTTATTTCACATTTAGAAATCAGCCTTCCAAGCATACCAGCTTTTGAAAATATTTGTATCATAAATTATCTCAATGTCCTATAGTTCCTCCTTGAAGTGATGCTTTTTGAAGTCATTTGTTATTCAGAAATTTCACTGGTGCATTCTATTAGCCATAATTTATGTCTGCCAATGAAACCTGAAGGGACAACTTGACACCTTGACATTTAATGTTGTGGTGAGGTGAAGCAAATTGGTGGTTTCATATTGCCTGTGCACTACAATAATTTATGTGGCTTTTGCACATATTGAACAATAACATTTGAATCCATAAAGAAAATGAAGAAACAATAGTTTGGAGAAACTCGGTCAATAACATGTATCTCACTGAGTTATTACCTTGCAACTAAAAATACATATACATTGCCAGGTCTATTTCCAGAGCTCGCTTAGTCTTTTCACGTCCCTGACTAACCTGGGAGTAACTTGATGGTAGATATAAAAGAGCTGGCTTGATCCCATTAATGAATATTTACAGTGTATTTAATTGCAGAACTCTGTTTTACAAAGGCTTTGTGTCTAATTTGCCTACAAAGTTTAATGTGAGAGTTTTTTTTAATGACTGGTTGAAATATCTTGATTAATTCTGTTATTGAAAAGTAATAATCAAAAGATAATCATATCATCCATGTTCAAATGCTATTTCTCAAATATAAATATCACATAATTTAATAATATAAAGAATAAAAATGTATGAATTTTATTTTTAACTTTATTAAAGAACACATTTAGTAGGTATTATGATAAATTTATGTTAGCAGAGTTGTGAATCCTTATGCAACTATAGCAAGTTTGTTTTAACATAAATTCTTCTTCACAACAACTCATTTTCTTGAAGCTTACGAGACAAGGGAGAAAAGGAACTTAAATTCACATTAATCTCTAAAAGATGAAAATAGAATTCCTCTATTGCTACTCTGAAAAAGCTAAAACTTCTTATAAATGAATAATTAAAAGTAGGCCTAAATCACTTCTTTATTATTTTTAAAGAGCACATTTAGGTTGTCAGTTTTTTAATGACCTCTAGCTTTATCCAATCCCCTCATTAGAAAACTGTATTTAAAAAGGTTATAAAGACTTCCAAGTCTATTCGATATCACTAAATATCAAAAAATAGCATAATGCTACCAAAAATAATTTTGATACATTAGGTCTACAAGCTTGATTTTGTAGGAATAGAAACTAGCAGCATCCTTCATCTGAAACTTGGCTCCAGTCACTGCCTGAACTCTAACTGCAGTGCCATCCTTTCTCTAGTGAACATCAAGGACAAGCTGAGGTCACTGAATATCACTTACAATTCAGACGGTTTGAGATGTTGCTGAACAATGTGATACTGCCACGTTCTTCTAGTCTCTCAGTTTGTGAATCCTGATGTTGCAACTTTGGGAAGCATATTAGCTGAAAGATTTTATTCTTCACATTTTCCTTCAATTCATGGTACATCTAAATACGTAATACCCATGAGGAAAAATTCCGCCGAAATTCAGAGGCTTTGGAACAGATTTCAAAGCTAATATCAGATAGGAGAGCAGAAGGAAGAAAAGGGCTGCCATTACTTAATCATCACAACTGATAATTTAATCATCATAGATTTTGAAATCTAAGCACTAGATTTTTAACCTAACTATTTTGGGAGTTTTGTATCACTACAAAAGAGAACACGGCAAAAATCTTGGATTCCATGAACAGAATGACAACTCGTTCTTACTACAAAAATAGGATATGTGTAGCTCAAATACATTGTTCTTTGTATTAGAAGGGACAGAGTAGAGAGAGAAAAAAAATAAATAAGCAAAAGTTGATCCTTTCATATGGGCAAGAGGACCTTTAAAAAAAATCTATACCCTAGGAATTTAAATGTATACAGTTCAAAATGATCCCTAAGAAACATATGTAATAAATTGTTCTCAGAATATATTAGAAGTTAACTGAAGATATTATTATATGTGCTTTACATTAAGAACTCATACTATTTCTTATCAGGAACTATTGTATGAGATTTTATATACATAATCTTCAAGATGCAAAAATTACTGATTTCTCAAAAATTTAACCCTGAGGTATTAAACATAATATTTTTACTAAGCATAAAATTGCTAAAGAACTTTTAGAATCTCTATAAATGCACAAAGGATGAGAAAATAGGTTTGGAGTAGATGGGGAGAATATATACATATATACACACATACACATATATATAAATAGAGGAAAGTAAAAGCAGAGAGAAAGGAGTAAGAATGAGATGAGGGGACAGGTAGGAATAAAAAAGCTCTTATTTAGGATGTCTAATCAAGAAACTTACTATAGGAAATGTTTTACTATACTGTTTTCTTTTATTGCACTCAATTGCCTTCTACTGGTTTAAAAATTTTTTCCACCTTAAAATGGACATGGGTGGGTGTGAAGAAAAACTAAAGATTTTCTAGCCAATTTCCCAGAAAGTCCAAGAGGCATGATTGATAACAACTATCATAATTACAACCACCCTTCCTTGAGCAGCCATTAAGTTCTAGGAGCTAGTATTGACACTACATGTGGTAGTCATAATATTCCCAACAGCTTTGCAAGAAAAGTATTATTATTGCCCATTTTGGAAATGAGGAGACTAATGCTCAAAAAAGAAAAGTAGCTTTTCCAGGACATATAACAAATAAATGAAAGTCAGGCTTTGAATTAAGGTCTTATTGCCTCTGCCAGTCGATTCAATCCACAACAGTGGCAGGAGGGGAATTTGAATGCCTTGCATTACATTACCATGGAGGTTTTTTTTTGCGTTTTTTTTTTCCATTACAATACTTTGATCAATGGTGCTGCCATTTAGACAACATAAGGATGAGATTAGTGGTCATGATGCAAATAAAATTATGCTCTCATCAGACCCACTGTAAAAGACCATCTCCTTGTAGGTGGTATTATCTGCTACCTTTGCAGCACAAGCAGCACTTAGTTCTTTGCCATTTCTTCTTTAAACTCTAAGATCTAGGCAACAAGGCTGATATTTTAACAACTAATAAGTATGTGATAAAGAAAGGGCCATAGGAAAAAAATGAAACCTATGTTAGAACAGTAACAACAACAACAACAATCAGAAGAATGGCAATCACTTAGAAAACCTACTTTGTTGGAGGGGAAATTGGGTAAAGTAGAAATTGATACAAATTCTTTAGTTCAGAGAGGAGTGTAGTTTATATTTACATTTCTTAAATGCCAGTTATTTGCTAGGGTTAAATTCTCAGGCTGTGTTTATAATCGAAATATTTTTTTAAATGTATTTTGTTAGCAACAAAATGGCACCAGAATGTTACTAGCAATTGAATCCCAGTTCAGCAACCTCAGTACTAGAGTCCTGTTTCAGAAAGAATTCATAGCCAAGACTCAAATACCTGTAGAAACAAAATTTATTTAGAAAGTCAGAGAGGTAGAAGAAGGTAGCTGGCTGGACTCTATGGGCTTAAGAAATGAGTTACAAAGGCAAAAGGGTGGTCCTTAGAATTTAAGAAGAAAGACAGAGGGAATACTGTGGGAGAAGGGGAGAAGGAAAGGCCCTGGGGAAAGAAGTAGGTGGGGAAATGTGAGGGCATTCTCAAGAGACAGAAAGAACACATCCTGAGTATTTTATCCTGAGAGATTTTAGCTGATTCCTAAAGGTGGGAATCATAGGGGAAGTTCCAGGGAAGAATCTCAGTGGAATGTCTATCAGCTCTTTAGTGGTGTCCTTTCAGGGCTGTAGTCTCTACTGATTGGTTGGCACCAAGGAAGAGGGTCATTAGTCATTGCATCTGGTCCTGATGTCAACCATGATGTCACTCCATTCAGTTTTGCTGCTTTTTTTGGCCTGGAACTGAAACAAAACTGAGGCATAGATGTCATCTCTAGTTTGTCTCTGGTCAGTAGACCTGAGGCTTTGATCCTAAGATTATCTGATGTGGGTTGGAACCTCATTGTCTTGAGGGCTTAATGCTTAAAAAGTTGGCCATGTGAGAGCTTGGATGAGAGTCATGCAAAACTATTCTCCGGTCCCCTTATTTCTCCTCTTATTTCTCCTTTCTACCACATGACTAGTCACTTGCCACGGAAGGAAAGGTCAGAGAAGGGTCCAAACTTTATGACCAACAATATGAAAAGTCAGGGGAGTCTAAACCACATGACAAATGATATGCTCCAGGGCCTAAATCACATGACCAGAAATATGCTGGGGAGGAAATGTCACTCTGGGTGTGAGGTATCACCCTATAATTATCTGTTGTGCTTTCCACCCTGGGTGATCTTCTGTACCTGACCTATCATTCTTATTTAGCTCATGACTATCTAAATATCTTCTACAGTTTCAGGAGCCTTTTTTGTATCTACTTTGCATTATAGGACACTATTTGCCATCCATCCCAGGTATATAAAGGCACTGTGAATTAAACTTTGGTGACTTTGAATGCAAAAGAATGAAAAATTCCATTGTTCTTTATTACTTATTAATAAAGAAAATATGTGATTTCATATTGTTGCTTACTGGTTGACTTCAAGTAACTAAATCAATGGATGAGATTTATATGAAAAATGGTTATAAATTCAGAGCTGGTGTAAAGGTCCACTCAGGTTAACAGGTAATATTTAATTTTGCATAAGCCTGCCAATTTTAATGCACTATTGGTCTGTGTTTTCTCAGTGCAAAAGCAAGATTATATATAGCAATATTGATGAAAACGGGAAGAAAAGAATTTGAGGGTGGTGGTTCTTGGTCATAAAAGTTGGGGAATTAATAGCAATAGCTAGAGCCAAAAATGTAACAACTTCCCCTAGTGCATCAGGAAAATAACACAATGCCTTTTCCAGTCAAGGGTTTCTACTATGTGAAGATAAATGGTTATAATAATATTCAGCACTTTCAAACAAAGATCACAAGGTATTTTACAAACCACTATGTCATAGTCTCAAAATGGGATAAATATATGGGTTCAAGATAAGGTGAAAAACTTAAATAGAACAAGATGTTCTATTTTATAAAGTAAAATTATAACCCAGCTTCCAGAAGCCTCTGGTCTCTAGAGTAGCTTCTTTATAACTGCATTTGGAATAGCTACAGTTTTGTTCAGTCACCATATTGCACAGAATATTATAACATATATTATTTGGAAAGTTATTAAAGATATTAAGAAACTGGATGTGCAGTTGAATAAAAAGGACAGAAAAGAATATTTAAAGCATGAATATATTATCTTATTTTTTAAAATAAATTTTATCTATATGTACTTACATATAGAAATAAGCACATGTACATATGGCACAGAAATTTATTCACAATACAATATGTTCGCAGTGGTTATCCCTGAGTAGTAAAATAAAAGGTGATTTATGAAATTACAATTTTACTTAACATATTTTAATGGCACATATTACTTATATAATTGAGAAATATGAAAAAGCAGAGAATGTTTATAATGAGGCTGCATTTTCATACAATTTTATTCATTTATTTTATCTATATATTTATATTGAATTTATTGGGATGACATTGGTTAATAAAATTATATAGGTTTCAGGTATACAATTTCATAATACATCATCTCTATATTGTATTGTATGTTCACCACCCCAAGTCAAATATCTTTCCATCACCATTCATCCTCCCTTTACCCTTTTCTACCTCCCCAAACCCTCCTTCCCTCTGGCAATCACCATACTATAGCCTGTGTCCATGAGCCTCTCTTTTTTTTCTTTGCTTAATCCTTTCTCATCAAGCCCTGAAACCCCTCCCCTCTGACAGCTGTTAGTCTGTTCTTGATATCCATCAGTCTCTCTACACTTCATTTGTTAGTTTATTTTAAATAGGATTTTAAAGAATTATAGTAACCAGAGGGGAGGAGGAAGGGGGATAATGGGGCAAAGCAGGGGAAAGGTCATCAGGTAACATGTGTAAAGGATCCAAGGACAAAGACAACAGGGAGGGAGGATTGAATGTAGGAAATGGGGTTATGTAGGGTAGGGGAAAGTAATGAGGGACAAATGGGGACAACTGTAATCGAACAACAATAAAAAATAAATAAACAAAATATGGACATTAAAAAAAGAATTATTTTACTTAGCAATCCACAACTAGTGTTTAGAGAGCCATAAATCCATTAGACCTTCTGATGTCACTTGTGTCAAAACTACCAGTGTTACAGAATATACTGGTTAAAGGTTTTTAATATTTTTAATGTTTCCTCAATATCATTATATATCAATTACAGCCAAATCTTGAACAATACAGATTCCACTTATATATGGATGTTTTCCAATAAATACTATAATGTATTTCTTCTTTCTTATGGTTTTATTAAGATTTTCTTTTTCTAACTTACTTTATTGTGAGAATACAGTGTAATACATATAACGCACAAAATATGTGTTTACTATTTATGTTATTGGTAAGGCTTCCAGTCACCAGCAGACTATAAGTAGTTAAGTTTTTCAGGAGTCAAAAATTATATATGAATTTTTGACTCAGGGTGGGGATGGTAGCCCTAACTCACATGTTGTTCTAAGGATGACTACATATTTTCCATTAATTTGGCTCATAATTTCAGTGCTCTGAAAGTAAAAGTTCCATCCCATTGTCCATTTCTAAATGCCATCTACCTTTTCTGGAAGTTCATAAATTAAATCATAAAAATTCAGTTACAGAGCATCTCTTATGTGGCAAGTGCACATTAGATACATTATATGAATCATCCCACTAATATTCATAAAAATTATGTGACTTAGACATTAGTGTTTCCATTTTGTAGATGAGGTACATTTAAGATGTAAAAGCTTAGGATAATAGCCCAAAGTCTAACACCCAGAAAATATCAATGGAAGAATTTAAAACCAAATCCTTCTAAGTCCAAAGCCAGTGTTTTCTACTGCAACACTAAGAAGTTATCAGAAGTTATCAATCCATATGAATTTTGAAAACTTATTTAGAAGCATTCCTATATTAAAGTATACTTCATGGTTAATTTTATATTTTCTGGGATTTCTCTCTGACTCCACAGAACTTGAATATTTAACCACCTAGCTAGCCACGTCATTAACAATGCAAACATTTGGCAGAGCTCCCTGACTAAAAGTGTCTCATGTTAATGGTTTTTAATATAGTTCAGAAAATAAAAGCAATTCATAATTTACACATAAAAGTACAACTATTTTGTGTATAATACCCATGAATATTTGTCTAATCTATTTACCTATCTATTATCTATCTATCCTTGCTAGATGAAGGCTATGCCTGAGCTCTACAATCACATTTTCACTGAAGGCTTGCAGATAGACACTTGCCTAACCAAGGTTCTTCTATGCAGTCAAACAAGAATCCAACACAGGTTTCCAGTAATAGGTTTCTGGTTCATTTATTCTCTTACCACCTGCCTGAATCCTGCACCTCAGCTCACATTCTTGAGAATGTCTTTGGATTGTCTTCTTTAGGTACCGTCTCTGCCATTCCTACCATGCTCCTCCAACTTCCTATGTTTTTACCCTTCTATGTTTTTTGATCATCCTTACATGATGATCTGTAATAAAAGTACCAGAACAATTCACTCTGTAGTGGTGCTGGATCCCAGGCTTCTGTTCCACATGCTTCAAGTTCCAAACTTCCTGAACTTGAATTTGATTCTAGATTGGATAGACTTTACAGAAGCTGAGAGACTTAGTGTGACCCTCAGGGATGTATGGGAAACTGGCCCTGACATTGAAGCTATAGCTCTGGTCCAGGAACTTGTGACTAAGCTGTTTTATTTTGCGGAGAATAGGTGTGTTGATTGAAGCCTATGCCCTGGAATGACTGTACTGAATCTTATTTTCATTATATTTCATGATATATAACTCTAAGATTGATTAAGTGCTTGGGTTTTAATGTGGTGGTTCCCAGCAAATATCCACACAAGCCTACTTGAGCTGTTCCTGTATAGTTAAACTTAGAGGGAAAAGTTGAGCTTTCTGACATCTGAAATGACCCTGATTCATTCAAATATTGACATGTCCTACTGTGAATTCTAGGATGAGGATTTTAGAGGTCTACAAGTATGCATCTTTATGTCTACTTTGAAAAATGCTTCTAATCTCTCTTCTGAATATTCTGACTAATCTGAACACTTTTTTTGTCATTTTATTATGCAAATATTCTTATACTTCACCTGAGGGATACTAAAGTTGGTCTCTTCACTAAATTGAATTTGTTCTTAACATTTATCTAAGCAGTACTCAACCACTGAATAGGGTGGACAAAGACTCAGACTCATTATGGTACAGTTCTGTGAAGAAACTCCTAAGATAGTCAAGGGGAAGATTATAATTCAATGATGCCAAAGTTGTTCCACAAACCCAAGAAGTTTGGGAATGGCTAAAACTTTAAGATGAATTAAAGGAGGGACAGTTTTTCTGTGGAGCATAAAGGCCATACCATGAACTTCTGGTAGTCTAGCTCACTGATAGATTCAAAACTTTTACAATGATGAGCTTTTAGTAATGCAATGCTTAAAAAAATTTAAACCAGCAAGAGGAACTAATGTGACATAGATGAGATTACAGAATATGGTGACTTGTTAATGGTAATGCCTGAGTACCATGGCAAAGGGTTCCCTGGGCTTGCATATCTTCGAGAAACCTAAATATTCAAGGTCAGTAAGATAAATAAGCCAAATCCCAGAAAAGGGAGATAACTTTCTCAGAATCAACAATTTAATAATTACACAACCAGGTTTAGAATACTTGTTATAACTTTGAGAACAGTGTTCTTTCCAAACTCCTATTCTTATCTTGGTGTTTCTGCTCAAGATGAAGGTAATCCTTAGGGCAGGTACATTCCAAACTATCCTTGCCACTCTGAATTTTCTTCCATCTGTACTCAACTAAGCGCTTCCATTTCATTCAACTATAGCCAATTCAGCTTGTCTGGGCACAAAAGTTTATGTCTTAAAACCTAGCTATATATCACTCTTTCCTGACATTTGCCCTCCTGAGTTTCTAGAACTTAGTTTAACTTTACATTTTGGCCCAAAAACCTTGCAGAATATTTATATTGTTTACAGCCCATTTGCTAGATTAAACTATCAAATATTTCCTATAACCTGGTTAAATGGTATGTGTATACATATGTGATTATGAATATATTATACACAATAATAGTAGGGATTTCTTATATTTGGAAATGTATAGTCAATTATACTGTGTTTACATGAGAGCAAAACTTAAAAAATTGAAGTCTACTAATTTTGAGAATAAGTTGTCTGTGTTCATATACAGAGGATGAGTTCTTGTACATGTGTAATTGTGGTCATCATAGACAATGGAATTACTACAGAACATCTATTGTTGGCTTAGAAGGTTGCAACTCTGGACAACAATATAAGTGAGTATAAGATGTTACAAGCCTTTCATTAATAAGCTCAAACATATTACCTTCCCTTGACTCCTTGTGAAGTTGCTTATCTTGTCCACACTACCCACATTCTATAGACATGCTATTATTTTTGCTTGTTTGACAGTTCCTAACAGGTTAGGGCCATAAAACTGCTGATTGGTTAATTATAACACACCAAAATTCATAGAAACAACAGCTTTTAGGTTAATTCTGACCATTTTTATGGTATAAGTTTTGACTACCCTGTGGCTAGGGCTTGACAGATACAACAACAAAGTGATTAAACTTTTGATTTTTCATTAATATAAATTCTAAACTTATATATTAGCAGATCATACAATGCATTTCATCAGATTTAAAGTGTAGAACCAAGCAAAAAACAAATACAGCATTAAGTTACTCTTTCTTGTGTCATAAAATCCCCAATGTAGCAAGACTGAAAATCAAATCTGTGCTCTGCTCAAAAGTTCCTAGCTAGGCGTATGAATGAGGGTAAAAAACCACTTTCTAGGTCTGATAGTGCATCAGACAGAAACATGCTTATATTTTTTTAATCCCTGGATTTTCAGCATTTAGAGAATACTTTTTAATGATGGTATATAGCTAATATTTATTAATTATGTAGCAGCATTGTAGGTACACTGGAAAAGACAAAGATGTATGTCATTACAACTCTATAGCCTGATAGAACCACAAATATCTTTACATAAAATTAATTTAAAAAGTAAATATAACTAACAAAAATTTAATTCACAAAAATTAAAATTATTATTATTTTATACATCTGTTATGTGAATATAAAATAGCACGTTTTATTATTAATCCATGTCAAAGAGGAAAAAAGCATCAAAAAATAAAAAAAGAAATTAAATTTTGCCCTGGCTGGAGTGGTTCAGTGGATTGAGCAGCGACCTGCGAACTAAAGAGTCACCAGTTCAATTCCCAGTCAGGGCACATGCCTGGGCTGTGAGTCAGATCCCCAGGAGGGGGGTGTGTGAGAAGCAACCACACATTTATGTTTTTCTCCCTCCCTTTCTCCCTTCCCCTGTGTCTAAAATATAAATAAATAAATAATAAAACTGAAAAACATTTAAAAAATAAAATTTTAATAAATACTACTTCTAAAATTTATTGCCCTTATGGTATATATCCTTTCATTTTGTGTGTATGTATAGCTATATATTTGACTGTATATATATGTATATGTATATGTGTGTACATTATACAGAAAGAGAAACAGGGGATTTTGAACATCTTAGCATGTTAAATATATATATATATATTTTAATTAGCACAGGCTGATTAACTCTTTGAATATATATTCCCTGATTTATTTATCCAATCCAATATTGATAACTACTTTTAGTATTTGTAAGTTTTTGCTATTGTTTTTACATGTTAATGAATTATCTAAACATTATCAACTATTTAAAATATATTTCTAAGCAAGAAATGGCCAAACCATATATTATAAGTGGTTGCGAGACACTTGACATATTTTGGCAAATTTATTTCCAAAAATTTGGTAAGAATTCACACTAAATTAACAGTGTATCGAAGTGCCCCACCAAGACTAGGTATTAGAAAAATAAATTCCTGAGGATTAAAGATTAATATAATGAAAAAATAAATAGATCTTTAACCCACCAGGGATTTATTTTGGTATAAAATATGGTGTAGGATGTTTGTGTGTGTATGAGTGTGTGATGTTAGCCAATAATTCTACTTCCATTTATTAATTAATTCATTTGGTCACTCTACTGATTAAAAATGCCAATTTAAGGTTTATTAACTAAATAATTATGTTTAATTATCTTTGCTTTTTACCTTTCATCATTCTGGCATTGACCTACCTATATGCTCTATTCTTGTTAATATACTTTTTCATTAATGGTATGTTATAAACTTTGCAATGATTGTGAGAGATAGCTCCTCCCATAATTTACTATTTTTATTTTAATGCACCTTTCCAAATGATGTTTAGAATTAGTAGTTTACCATGGCTTCCCAAAGTTAACTTTAGGTTAGAATAATCTTACATGTGAATAATAATATAAGAAATGTTGCTATATCTCTCTTTCAAGTCTTTCTATTGAAGAATAAAGTATGTTTCTTTATTTCCATCTTTCCTCTGAAATCCATGGAAAATTTATGTAGTTCGTGTCATAAAGATCTAAGAAATTGATTTTAGTTCATTGCTTAGAATTTTATATTTTTCTTGCTATCATATATAGCTCCTTATTTTCTATTTTAATTTAACTGTTTAACATTAGTAAATGGAGAAATTTGATTTCTCTATCATTTCCAATATAGCTATGCTAATGTATAGATTAGATCTAATAGGACTTTAGTTAATCCTTTTGCATTTCTGAAGTAGAAAATTATGTAATTAGAAATTAATATTTACCTTCCCTCTTTTGATTATAAATTTATGGGATTTTTTTACATTTTGTTTTCCCAAGTAATTATATTAGAACTTCCAGAAGGATGTTAAAAAAAATAACGGTCATAATGACCAATTTTGTATTCTTCTAAGTTTAATAAAAATGTCTCTAATGCCCAGCTATTTGATACAAGATTTTTTTCAGACTAGATAATATATTATGTTAAGAAAATACACAGATTATTTCACCATACCACTGCTATTTTTGTTGTTTCTGTTATTTTAGCTTTGTTTCTGGTTTAATTTGCTTCCAGTGTTTAATAATGAAGTATATTCACAGCTCTCACCTTGCATTTTTTTTATACTTCAACTTGATTTAACTAACATTTGTAATATTAGAAACACATGTTAAATATTGTTTTGGGGGCATCTATCATCTTGACCATAATATTTTTTCCTTTGACCTACTGATGATGCATTTTACTAATAAATTTTCTTATACTATTCTTATTTTTATTTATTAATGGATTTTATATGCTTCTACTTTAAGTTTTCAATGTTTATATATGAAAATAGTTTGTAATTTTCTTGTACTATATAGTTCAGGTTCTAATATTAATTTCTATAGTTGATATCAGTGAAATGAAACTGTAAAATAAGAACAATCTCCAAAATTGATTGTTTTAATATGTTGAAATTTACCAGCAGAAACAATACTGTTGCTTTATGGGAAACACATATTTATAACATAATGTGTTTATGAAATAGTCTCACCTTAAATGTGAGACACCAAAGTTCATTTGAAAATGTTTTCTATGTTTACTTATGTTTATAAAAATGAGAAATAAAATCATTCTTTCAACTATCATTTAAGAAAAAGAAAGGGCTAAGGCTATAAATGAAAAAGGAGATTGACAAGTAAAATTTTAAAAATGAAGCATATATCTTCATCTATGTCATTTTTAGGATAGAACTATGGGAGAAATCATAACTGTACTTTTAGAGGAATGTATATTTTCAGGTATATGGTGTTATAAAAGTCCATTCACTTTTGTACATACAAATCATAAGAATTATAAGAAATAGTTTTGGGCTTGTGATGATGAGATATCCAAAATATATTTCGGTTAAATTATTTTAGAACCATGTATTTGTTCATTTCTTCATTAAAATTATAAAATCTATTTTTCATGAAAATGTTTATAAGTTAAGCATATATTTTTATACTGAATCATGAAAATAAGTATATAGAGAGATTAAATTTGTCAATTTTTTGTTTTCCATGGGATATGCATTATCTTTTATTTTCCATTGACCACAAGACTGTGTACCTGATGTAGGAACATAGAACAGTACAAAATATTGAAGAACCCCAGGCCATGCCAAACATAGACATTTAGGTTTATAGTCCATGAAAATATGAGTCAGATGGAAAAGGCAATGCTTTTAATCTAGGAAACAAAGAAAAAGGTGGTTACTGAAAATGCAGTAATGAGTCTGGAAGGATTTGACAGAAACACTAAGTGAGGGTTAATGTTAGGAATAATAAAAGATACAGCACAAATTCGAGTAGCTCAAACAGGAAATCAGGAGCTATTTCTATGACTGTTGAATGGCTGCCCTCACATTCATTTCCTGCAAGACTTGGCAGGGCAGGCTGTCAAAGAGATCACACAAACATGTTCAATTAACAGGTTTTAATAATAACACATTTAACTTATATAGTTATTTCTTTAAATGTTAGTTAAGAAGATCTATTTTTCAGCAAACTTCTATGGATCACCTGTAGTTACAGATCAGATCAGAAACCCCACCTAAGTGTCTTTAATTTGTTTCCAGTGTTGGAATGAAAATATCAACAAAACAAAGGGAGAAACCACATTATTTTTTAAAAGTAAGGATGTATTTAATGACAGTAATCCATTATAAAATAGTAACAAATTAATAAATGTTGGTCAAATTTGAGGGGAAAGTGGAAGTTAAGGAAAATTCATGGAATAGATAATTAAGTAACACACATTTAACCGAATAAAAATGTAACACACAAATAACTGAATAAAAATAAAAAAATAATAAAAAGAAGAGGAAGAAAAGACATAAAGGGAAGATAATTAAAATTTAATTAAATCTTTTTATGTGTTGGATAATGTGCTAGAAATTTTCACCTGCATTACATCATTTTATACTGAAAACAACCATGTGACACAGTATTGTTCCTATTTTAATGTGAGAAAAATCAGAGGCTCAAGTAATAAAAGTAAGTCACCGTGGTCACTCTTAGCAAGTTTCAGAGTGTAGGTCAGAGTCAATCCCATTATACTTTGCAGTTACAAATGACAGTCTGTGAACAGATTTCTGTTTGGCATAGATATTTTTAATTTTTTTTAAAAAAAGAAATTTAATTTTTTTTTTAATCAGATATTTGTCAGTACTAAGCTGACCTACAGAATCTAGATGGCAGTGGTCCCAGTATGGAGACTGCTCTTCCTGATGGCCAACTCCCCATTGCTAGTGCAAGCATATGGACCTACAGCTTTCTGAAACAATTCGTATCTTTATATTACCTCTGTCCCCTGAGGCACAGACCCGTACTAAAAAGGAAAGAAGCTAAAAACAATACCAGGGGGAGAAAAGTGAGATAATTCACTTAACTTCACACAGAAGCACAAACAGGACAAGACATAAAACATAAACAAGACTTTGGAGACAACTGTACCTGAACAACAATAAAAAAATTAAAAATTAAAAAAATAAAAATTAAATCAAGGCAAGGTTGATGAAAATAAAGGATTCCAAAACAAAAAGACTTTAAAAGGTTTCCAAATCTATTGGATTGATACACAAAATTAAAAATAATGTATGTTTAAATTTTATTTTTTGATTATTATTTAATTGGAAAGTCTTCCAACAGTTACTGTATGCTTTTTTTAGATACGCATGTCAGAAAAGAATTCTGGAATAATTAACACATAGTGTGATGGGGGAAGTGCATGCATAATGCTCTGAGGCTGAAAATTGTCTTTTGCACAATAGCAATTTCATTGTTAAGAATTCTTTTCATGAAGTGTTCCCATAATTATGCACACAAAAAACATACATGATGATTTCTAAAATTAACTAACACATTTTTATACATCTGGGAAAGCATTTTCTTATTTGTTTATAATACATGGAGAAACTCAGAGGATTGATGAAGGCACCCTGACTTCACAAAGCAAATTATTTGAAGAAAGTGAATTAGAAAAGTTTTCTTATTATGCTGTATGTAAAACTATATTTATACTACTAATTCATATTGTCCATCATTAAAAAATTGCATAATCTATTATTTACTATTCTTGAATATCTTTCTTCTACCTTTTAAATAGGTCATCTGCTGTTAAAATACGGCATGGAATGATGCGATATCTTTATAATTATCTATCTAATTTGATTATTGGATATTAAAACACATAATTCTGGTTTTTGCATAAGTTTCTTTTATGTGTTTGTTGGTTTGGTTTCATATGGTTTGGTTTGACAGATTAGTTAAGTATACATTCAGGAACCAGGCTGCCTGGATTCAAATCCTGTTTCTATCATTTACTACTTGTGTGACTTGAGGCATGTGTACTTTCTTAGTCTATGTTAATAATATTATAAATAAATATGATCATAATACTTCTCTCCTAAGTTTTTGAGAGAAGTAAATGAGAAAAATACATGCAGGATACTAAGCAAATAAAACTCTGATGTATGAAGTCTGTCCAGACAGTGCAATAATTGTTAATATAAGGAGAATGGTTTGTGTGACGTCAGTGTAATCTGGCAGCCAAGAAGAGTGGACTGGAATGAGCATGCATGAACAATGATGACTTCACTGTACTATTCAGTGAGGGCTGTAGACACCATTGAGTGAACATGTGTATTGTGTGGCAGTCGTATTCAAAATGACTGAGTAGAGCAACAAATCTGCATCAAATTTTGTGTTAAGCTTAAACATTCATCCACAGAAACTACTCAGGTGATTCAGAAGGCCATGGCTGTGGGGAACTTATGATTGACAGCTTCATTGTGACAACACACCTGCTCATGCATCACATCTCGTGCAGAGTTTTTTGGTGAGACATCAACACTTCCAGGTGACTCGACCCCCCTACAGCTCAGATTTGGCACCCTTTGTCTTCTGTATTTTCCTAAAACTAAAAAATCACATTTGAAAGGGAAGAGAATTCAGATTGTAGGTGAGATTCAGGAAAATATGATTGGACAGCTGATGGTAACTGAGAGAATTGTGTGAGGTCCCAAGTAACCTACTTCGAGGGGGACTGAGGCATTATTGTCCTATGTACAATTTTCTTGTATCTTGTATCTTCTTCAATAAGTGTCTCTATTTTTCATATTACATGGCTGGATACTATTTGGACAGACCTCATATACTAAATACTTCATAAATATTAGCTATCACAAATGTTGTATTAATTAAACTACCCTCACAATTGGAAAATTTCCACATTACTTCAAGGGCTATCTCTAGTAGAAGAAGTTTGAACTCCAAGGAATAGATTAATTTAATTAAACCTGAAAATATTATATTACTTAAAAGATAGATTATTTCAACTCTAAGTGGCCTGAGAACATCAGGGCCAGAGCTATAGTAAATCGATTTTTTGCATTTCCTCTGTTTTAAGTCTGTGGGTTGACTTTTCACAATTTTTCAAAGATTACAGTATGTCCCACCAGCACCACCAACTTAATTTAGGATTTGGTTTGCCCTAAAAAAAAAAAAATCAGCATAGTAATAGTACCTTTTAGTTGCTTTTGTTTGTTTGTCTGTTTTTCAATACTTAAAAAGTTTAAGGAATACTAGGCTGAAAAGACATTTGGGGAAGATTGGACATAACCTTGATAAGACATTACTCAGTAAATAATTCTGATCCTAATTTTTGTTGATATGTATATAAAACAATAAACAAAACACCAAGGGCAGGCAGTGTTTCATATTCATTCAAGGAGAACAAAGACTTGATATGAGAGAATCAAAAAGAAATAAGCTCATTGATCTATGTGTCTCTTCTTATGCCAGTGCCAGACTGTTTTGATTATAGTGGCCTTATAATATAGTTTGCTATCAGATATTGTGATCCCTGCTACCTTGTCCTTCTTTCTCAAAATTGTTGCAGCTATTTGGGGTCATTTATACCATATGAATTTTTGAAATGTTTGTTCTGTATCTGTGAAATATGTTATTGGTATTTTAATAGGGATTGCTTTGAATCTATAAATTGCTTTGGGTAGTATGGACATTTTGATAATGTTAATTCTTCCCATCCATGAACACAGTATATGCTTCCATTTATTTGTGTCTTATTTAATTTCTTCTTCAGTGTTGTGTAGTTTTCTGAGTACAGGTCTTTACCCTCCTTGGTTAAGTTTATTCCTAGGTACTTTATTTTTCTTGTTGCTATAGTAAATGGAACCTTTTCCCTGATTTCTGCTTCTGACATTTCATTTTTGGTGTGCTGGTAAGGATGTGGAGAAAAGGGAACCTGTTGATGGGAATACAGACTGGTGCAACCACTGTGGAAAACAGTTTGGAATTTCCTCAAAATACTAAAAATGGAACTGCCTTTTGACCCAGCAATTCTGCTGCTGGGATTATACCCTAAGACTCCTGAAACAGCAATTGAAAAGAACCTATGCACCCTGATGTTCATAGCAGCACAATTTACAATAGCCAAGAATTGGAAGCAACCTAAGTACCCAAGAGTAAATGAGTGGATCAAAAAACTATGGTACATTTACACAATGGAATACTATGCAGCATTAAGGAAGAAAGAGCTACTACCCTTCACAATCACATGGATGGAACTGGAGAATATTATGCTAAGTGAAATAAGCCATGTGGTGAAAGACAGATACCTTATGATCTTACCTCTAAGTGGAACCTAATCAACAAAATAGACAAGCAAGCAAAATATAACCAGCAACATTGAAATAAAAAACAAACTGACAGTAACCAGAGGGGAGGAGGGAGGAGATGACAGGGAAAAGGAGGGGAAGAGTCACCAAGGAACATGCATAAAAGACCCATTGACAAAGCCAAATGGGGGAAGGATTGAGGGTGGGAGGTGGGGATGGGTGGGGCTGAGGAAGTGTTGATGTGGGGATGATGTAATGAGGTACAGGGTGGAGGGGATGAAGGGGAGAAAAAAATGAGACAACTGTAATAGCATAATCAATAAAATATACAAAAAATAACTTAAAAAATTAGACCTAAATATGGATCCAGATGAAGTCCCTATATTGCAAAAAGAAAAAAAGAAATAAATTCAAACAGAGCTACATCAGTTGTTAACAGAACAGCCTACCTTTCCATCCTCATTTTCTACTACGTCCTCTTGGTTCATTGTGCTCTAGTTACATTGACTTTTCAGGCCTTTGTGTAAATAATTTCCTTTGTCTGAAATGCTCCTTCCTATACTTGTCATATGACTTTCTCTTTGCCATATGAGGGGGAGTTGACAGAATAAATATCAAATGTCAACCCCTCCAATAGGCATTTTCAGAGTACCCTAAATAAGCTACATACTCCTAGGCTTTCTCTATCATCTCCTCCTTCTTCACCATATTATTTCCATTATTACGAAGTCTGTAAATATAGGTTTTATAATTTAATTTTATAATGTATCTATATTACTATAAGACTCATGAAGATAAGAACCCTTTTTGCCTACTTCTCCATTATACCTGCAATACATAAAAATGTGCAGAGGTAAATGAGAGGAGTCCTGAAAGTAGTTCATCAATGGTTGGCTAAACCATCCATCAGTTTCTCTCCATCTATAATGTACATGAATGGTAGGAATAAGGGATCTGTTTAATTGTGTTTCTTAGGTTGGAATAAGTCCTTCATGAATAAAAGAGCTAATTTTAAAGGTGTTATTCTCATGTTGAAATCAATAACAAATAGAGATAAATTCTAAGAATTGAATGCAATTAGTTATATGTGAAAATGAGCAAAACTGTGTGGCTTTTGATTGGCTGGTAAATCTGTATAACTGAAACAAAACCTTGGTTTTGGTACTTATCTTGTAAAGGCTAGCAAAGGATTGTGAATAAGCTGACAGGAGTTGTTGAAAGCCATTATAGGCAGAGAGAATCAACGAAGATAAAGAGGTAGGTGAGAGCTTTGTGTATGGAGGTTGAATTCAAACACCTTTCTAACAGGAACAGAGAATCTGTGTTGGGCAGTAACTAGACAAATTTGAGTAAGCAGAGCATATCAAGTAACCTCAACCTTGAAAGCCAGGTAGAAGAGCTCAGAATTAATGGGATCATTACAAATTTCCCTTTCCATGCCACTCTATGCAGATCGCTAACCTGAACACTGTTATGCCATGTCTGCAAATATATGACATTCTCAAGAGTAGGGACTGTGCTTTTTTTCATCATTGTACCCCAACACCAAGCAGAGCTGCTGACATCTACTAATCACTCCAACTGTTTTTAAAAATAATAAGCCATAAGAAACCTCTTACTACCTCTGAACACTCAAATAACAATATAATAGCTATACTATAGCTATTATACATGAAATCCAACAAGAGAATTCAAAGAGAAAATATAGGATGCTAATGCCAGAAAGTAGGGGTTGATACACTGTGGACCCAGTTATCAGTAGTGGCAAGTAGGAATAGAATGAAAGCTATATAATCAGTATTTTGTTGCCACATGACACAATCCTCCAGCTTTCTATCTTCTCATTTCATTTTCTTCTTTGTTCAGTCTCTGACTTCTTAGCCTGCAAATTTAATTTTCTTGTAATTTTGTAACAACAATTCAAATTACCAATATCCCGTTAGTAGTGTAATGTAGACTATGATGCATTAACAAGTAAATCAGATAACTTAATTGCTTAACTCAACAAGATTTTTCTTACCAACTTAAATTCCAAGGTGTGCCAGAGATTCTCATGGATGCTTCCTTTAAAAAAAAAAAATGACTCGAAAAACTAGACTGTTTCTAAATAAGTAACTGCTTTCAATATTACTGCCCTGGTCATCATTGAAGTGGAAGAGATTGTGGAGGTTCACAGAGCAAGCCTTATGTCTAGGTATAGAATACACTTCTCCTCATTACATTAGACAGGGCTCAGTTGTATGGCCCTGCTCCACAACATAACTGCAAGTGAAAATGGGAACTACAGTATTTCTATACATGCGGAAAGTTGAAATGAGTTTGTTAAGCATCTTGCCAATTTTTCCATATACATACACATACAAAAACCCCTACACCTACAAACCCCTAATACTGCATGATATGAGGCAAGTATAATATTTAGAGAATGATCACTATATACCCAAAACAGCGCACACATCCAAACAATCTTATTAAGCTATGTATTTTTATGATAATTGATAATAGCAATTCATTTGAGGAATATTAGCATACACCAAATAAATCAAATTTTTACATAAAATTAGGATGAACCACTTCCATAGCCTATACAACTCTAGCTACTTGAATTTTAAATCATCCTAATGAGGCTAGAGATAGTCATATTTAATATAAAGTGTATGACTCATGGGCCAATCCAATGGGCCTTAATGGTCTCCAGATCAAAACTACAAGAGCAATGGATCAAATCCTCCTTTAATCTACATTTAAGTAAATATAGTTTCTTTCGGTTATTATTTCAAAGACAGTAGAAAGGATTAAAATGAAGAAGAAAGAAAAACGTCCTAGCTATCAGTATGATATAGACATTTATTTTGGTTAAATATTCAGTATGCACTATTTAACAGTAACATACAAAGTTAAATGATTATTTAACCATCTGTATAATATTTCACATGTAAACAAAGCACTATAATTACAGTGACAGGACAAGAAACAGTAACTACTTTCGCAGTGCTTATGGGAATTACCAGGAATCAGAAATCTTCAGGCCCTATATTCAAGTGTGTGGATTCATGTACTTATCCATTTTTCCATGTACGTTAAAATATTGAGTAAGTTCTCAAGAATCCTAAGCACTGTTTAAAGCACAAATTTATATAGAACATTTTATTGCAGAATACCAGAGAAGAAACAGTGAAAAGAAAGAAAGGATATATTTCTTGGTGCATGTATTTTTGTTTTGTTTGTTTTTGTATTTATAATAAACAGAAGCTACCCTAAGGGAGTGTAAAGTAAAATCACGGACCATGAGTCAGAACACTCTTCCATATCTTGACCCCATCATTTGCTAGTCCTACGACCCTTGACAAGTAATTAAACCTTTCATAATTACTGGTCACCGACTGGTTTTGGTAACAGAGGAAGTAATAACTACTCTTTCTATATCACAGAGTGAGTGGTTCTGAAAACCAAATAAGATAATATATATAATAATATATATTGTGTATAATATATATATACACAGTTTGAAACTAAATTGTTATATACTTTAGGTATTATTATTATTTCTAAAACCACTTAATAGATTACATTTTAGGTGAGATTTGTTTCTCTTCCTATTGCTATCAATTTCTTTTTTTTTAATACTTGCACTTTAGACCATAAGATGGCCCTTATTTCCAGTCTTTTATCTTTTCATTCTTTCTATTTCTCCTGGTGTATTACTCCACAAGAAGCTATCTTTCCTCCACATATAAAATGCATTTATAATCCTTACTAATGGAAGACAGGAAAATAATAAAAAAATATTTAAAAATGTATATCTACCAATAAGGATGAAAGATGTGAGTGATTTGTAGTACAACCTGTCTTCAAAGGTACTGAATGCTGGGGACTATATAAGACATATACAAGAATCAATATTAAAACCTTAGTACAGTTTAAGAGGGCAAGAGTGACATTCAGAATTGCATTTTTCATTTTGCTAATGGACTAGAATGGCAACTGTCATTTTGAGTTCCTTAGCAACAAAATTCACTTTATCATGTGAAGTTGTACATGAAAGAATATCATAACATTCACATGCTTCTCAAGTTCGATTGAAATGCAAGGAAGGTGACTGAAAAAGTATTTTTCTCCTATGTTTTGTATATCCTTGTTAATTCATTTTGATAAGAGAAATCTTAGTTAAACCTGATTTTTTAACTTATATGATTGGGGTGGTATTGGTTCACAAAACCATACAGGTTGAGTGTACAATTCAATAATATCATCTGTGTACTGTATCAAGTGCCCATTGTCCCAGGCAAAGTTTCTTTCCATCCCCACTTCCACTTCCTTTGCCCATCTCCATCTTATGATCACGGGGCCTCTCTGAATTTTGTCTTAATTAACCAGAAAGTAATAGATACTCATTTTTAAATGAAAGTAAGATATAGCTTATGATTGCACGATAACTTAAAAACTATACAACAGTTGAATGTTTATATGTAGACATAAACACAACAGGAGTAGTATAATGAAGTGATAAAAAATAGGTAGAGCACCTAACAAAAATGAATATTTCCTTATTTTTTAGTTTATGTAGGTTTAGTGGAAAATAAATCTTGAAGAATATACCTGAATATAATCATATTAGTTATATCTACTAAAGGGTTATGGGTGGTTATTTCTATTCTTCCTCACCTTTTTAAATATATATCCTGTTAATACAATTGCTATATGTAATAAATATATTGGAAGTAAATATATATAGAGAGAGATATCTATATCATCATATTTTACTCTATATCTGTTGGTTTTATTTTATCTGACAAAGAAAATAAATTAGCGATATTCTATTAATAATATGAATCAGTTTTATTGCCCTTAATAAATACTTCTATATTTCTATAATCTCTTTCAAAACCATGATCCTGTATTCTGATTACATTTAATGGTCATCCATTTTTCCCATTCCTGTGTAAAGCCAGGGAAGTTGGTATGGCTCAATAAAACCAACGTGAATAGGACTGGCATTCAAAGTGCTCTTCCTGCTCCTACTGGCCTATTGTCATACTTGAAAGACAGTTCCTGTATAAAAAGAGGTGAAAGGCCCACAGGAAAAGTTGTATGACTGCACTTTTGTTAACAGTTAAATGACAGGTACAGAGGAGGCAGCCAAATTTAAATCAATCACATTAAATCTAACACATATTCTTCTGGTTGTGGGGGAAGAAACTGCTGAAAATCTGGGATAAAATGAAGTGAAAATATCGCATGTATCAAATAAAACACATACAGGATATACAGCATGAATTATCTACATAATGATGATGATTTTCCTTTTTACCTTATTCTGCCTTATTTCTTTCAGATTCCACTGATATCAAACCCAAACTACCGTCTCCTTTTCTCGGTTTTCATAGAAAAATGTGACAAGTTACATTACTGAGCATGCTCAGTGTCTTTCAGCAGGCAAAGTCTTTTGTATAAACCCAATAATTGCTACATTCCTCCCCTCCTGACTTACTTTTCCACTGGTGTTTTTATGAAACCTAAAACCAAGCCAATGAGTTAGCAAGCAGAGACCACAGACATCATTCCCATTTGTCCTTCACCTTGGATTGCCAGGGTACTTTTCAGGAATGACAGCTAGTCAGCCATAAAGGCATGGAACCCCAGGTGAAAGCCTGCTCTGCAGCCCAAAGTATGCATTGACTGTGAGCCAATTATTTCAACATCTCAAAGCCCGAGGTGTAAACCGAAGAAGTGAATAAACATCTTGCAGGATTATTAATAAGATTAAAGACAATGTTTATAAAGCCTTTCACTTAGTGCCGGCGCAGAGGGGCATTCAGTGAAAAATGGCTACTAATATTGAAAAGAAACATATATTCGAAGCCCAAGATTGGTGATATTTAAAAACTTAAAGTATTTTTAGGCTTAGAAAAAGTAAAGACATCATTTCTTGTTTGAGTGCTTCTAGAGCACTAGACACTTTGCAGAGCAGAATTAGAGGCTGTCCTTGATTTTCTGCTTACTGAAGTACTTGCTTCTTGCTATTGATTTTATAAGCATGACACAAGCCCTTGGAAAGAAGAGTGCAGGTAACAATGGCTTAAAAAGAAAATATACTCTAAAATTGCTTTTGAGATTTTTGTTTGGGTACTAGCTCACAAAATATGTCAAGGATCATAAAGTTTGTAATACATATTTAAACTTCTCAGAGATAGGTGGAGTCATTAGCAGTATGTGGCATGCCTATCCCTCCTAAATTGGTGAGAATAAAGACCCACATAGTTATCTAACTAATACAAGTGGTGCTTACTATGCTAGATATTGTTCTAAGGATTTCACATAAATTATTTTATTTCATTTTGCTGATTCTCTGACTTTTGTTTATTCCATAATTTTAGCATTGGGTTCTGAGGGTTATAGAAAATAAATATGTAAGGATATAGTTCAAATCCTTTTACTTCTTCCTTTTACTTACTTGCCATCCTTATCAATGGGCTCTTTCATATCACAACTGAAAACTCTTCAAGTTATTTTGGCACTGATCCTCTCTTAAGTTTTTTACCCCAAAATTGATCAAATCTTAATATTATTGCCATTCTATAGTGTTTGTCTTTTCCAGTGTGGTGTACCATAAAAGCAATTGACTGACTCCCCATCATAGATCTCTCCATCTTTAATCCTTTCTCCATAGAGTTGTTATAGTTGCATGTTTAGTAGTCTATGCTCATATGACTCCTCTGCTTTAAAGCCTCTGGTAACTCCTTAGTACAACTTCTGTGGCTCTTCACAACAGGCATCTTCGCACACCTTGAATCTCAATGCCAGCCGCCCGTCACACTACCACCCGCCCAAGCTTTAGTACATCCATCACATATAAACAGATTCCATTGTTTGCACCTGCAACATCAAATCTCTAATTTCCCCAGATCATAGTACCAGGTCATAGCAGCAATCAAAAATACGGTCAGAAATAACTGATAAAGCAATAAAGTTTACAAGAATAATTTTGAGGAAATTGTTGAAAGTAAATAAAAATAAAATTCAACGTAATCATCACAGACTACTATGATATAGGAATTGGAATGATGGGTCTTCAAATAATGACTGTTCAAGGCTGTGTCAAGATATCTGAAGCATAGCTACATGAAAGAATGGCTAGATATGGTGCCAAAATTTAGTCTAAACTTAGAAACTGACTGAAAAACTGGAGATTAAGAGAAGCTTCACTGAACTAAAGATAAAGTGGTTTTAAACTGAGAAGTCAAAATACACGTGTTTTGCATGGTTGCAGAATGACTCATGTTATACCCAGAAGTGTGAAGAAAATATAGATTCTGTATTTTTTCTTATAACTTCCCCATCTTTCTCACTACCCTCCAATGGCTAGGTAGCAGGAAAAGCAAGTAAATCTTACTTTTATTTGCTAATCTCAATGCAATCCAGTCATTAAATTTTTTACATTAGAAAATGTGTCTCGAGTGACTCAAACCCATCAATCTTCTCATATTGTTGGAGATGTCATCTGGGTATGTATGAATAGAGTCATGCTTATGACATAATTTTGTGTTGCTGAAGAAAAGATCTTATCCTGTTAATTTGTAATGTGCTCTGCTTGGTATGCTAATATATAATTTACCTGAGCTGCTGTTTTTCCTGATCCTGTTAGCAATAGCTGCTAATTTCTGTAGCAAAAGATTCTCTATCCTTTCTTGTTTCCTAGTATCGAAGGGCCCTCCCAGTCGAAATGGCTATTTTAATTTTTGCTGCTTCTTTAAGCTGCCTGGCAGCCTAATGGTAGCATCTACTATGAAATTACCTTGCTCTCCAACACATTGCCCTCTGATCCTCCGTGTGTCAGTGACACACAGAATGGAGAAGCACTTGGAAGCATTAACTAGACCTTCTCTTTGCCTAGCAACACTGTTCTACCCCTAACTATGAAAGCATCCAATGCTCAGGAACACTCTGTGCAGTTTTCTCCCTGCAATCCAAGTGTTTGGCTGGGCAAATTCCACACAGAGCTGACCTCAATCTGAACCTTGCCCCTCCAACCACTGCATGCTTTTCAATTCCAGGGCTGAAAAATCAGGGCCAATGGTTGCCCTGATCTGCACTTCTCCATTCTCCTTCTCCTCTACTTTTTTCTTACAAAGCCTGTGAAAATAGTGGTGATAGAATTTTTTTCTTTTCTTTTCTTTCTTTCTTTCTTTTTTTTTTTTGTACTGCATGCTTTTCTAAATCTTATATCAAACTCTATCATCTAAACCCTCAAGCCCAGGCTACAATATTTCTATAGGAAAATGGAAAGACAATCCTTTGTCTCATAGCCATGCCTGATTTTAAATGCATAAATTTCAACATTTTAATTTAAAACCAGTTTATAAATATTCTTTCTTTTTATTTGTATTCCTTCTGAACCATATTATTGCTGTTAACAAAAGTACCATGGGAGGTACTCTGTGGGGTTGGAGACCCTCTGCAATTTTGACATGTACTTTCTATCCTTATGTAAAATCAAAGAGATTCTTTATATATTTTAAAAATCCCTAGGAAAGAGATCAAAACAGATTGAATAAAAGTCATGTTACACACAGAATAAGACTGGGGGTAGACTTTATAAATTAAGTGTCATTTGCTTAGTTTCACAATTTTTGTTTTTGTTTTGAAACTGAAGTTGTTAAGTATGTTCAGGTTATATACTAAAGGCTGATTTTTCCACAGAATAATCACTGGAAAGTACATACCAGAATTAACAAAAATATTTTAAGATTTTGTGTATTTATTTTTAGAGAGAGGGGAAGGAAGGGAAAACGAGATGGTGAGAAGCATTGATTGGTTGCTTTTCCTACACACCCTGACCAGGAACCAAACCTGCCACCCAGGGGTGTGCACTGACTGGGAATCGAACCAGTGGCCTTTTGCTTTGCCAGACAATGCCCAACCAACTGAGCCACACCAGTCAGGGATGAGTTAACAAATTTTTTAAAATGTTCCTGTCTGATATTAGGGAATAAGATTTTTGTTTTTATGATGAAATGTACAATATTCTGAAAAATTACTCTGAAAGAAAAATTTTATAACTTCAGTAATAATAAAAATGCCATATTAAAAACTGATCCTTGATTAATACAATATTGAGATGGAAAATACAAATAAGGAACCTACTTCTAGATATAGTATGTTGTGGTGGAAATAGAGCACACATGAGAATGATTGGAAAACCAAGATATAAAGTGAATCATTATTTAGCAGATCATAAATCACAATTACTCATTGTAATGCTCTATTTTTTAATCCTCTGTCATCTTGTCATTAAAAGTTTTTATTCAAAACTGCCCACGTAGAGTAGTGTTTTGAAATTTTTCTATCTATAGGTTCATGGAGCATAGATTCCCCAAATGTGAGTATTAAAGAAATGCATGTCCTTCACCTTTCTTATGTAAGTGCAAATTTAAGAGCAAGAGGATCTACTTACCCTTGGACAATATATGACACAAAAAACCAGATTTGTATTATGCACGATTCTTTTTTTTTAATATTATTTTAGACTAATTTTAGGTTTGCAGAGAACTTGTAACATTGCACAGAATGATTCTATTTTTTAATAGATTTTATTTATTTATTTTTAGAGAGAGGGGAAGAGAGGGAAAAAAAGAGGGAGAGAAAAACCAATGTGTAGTTACCTCTTCCATACCCCCTAGTGGGGACCTTGCCCACAACCCAGGCATGTGCCCTGACTTGGAATCGAACCCGTGACCTCTTGGTTTGCAGATCAGCATGAAATCCACTGAGCCACACCAGCCAGGGAATATATACACAACATTCCAATGTCTTCCACTGTTAACATCTTTGTAACTATAGTACATTCATTACAATTAATGAATCAAAATATACTACTGATGAACAGATAAACACTTGTTTGCAAGTAACAGAATATTAAATCAAAGTAGTAATAATTGTATTAACGGTAGTAATAGTGATAACTGAATGGTCTGAGTATAATTCAAATGTTAAGTATTGTTGGAACAAGGCCTAAAACACTATCAGTAAAATCCAGCCCCTATTTTAAAAGTCTTTTTGCCATAATTTTACCTCTGCTTTCCCTTTGTCAGTATCATTCAGATAGAAATTCCCCACATAGAAGAAAAATGCGCAGCAGCTTCAGGGTCACATATATGTTCTCAGTGACCTGAGATATAATGTTTCCAATAAATCTTGAGATTGATCTACAGTGCACTGACTCAGGTCATGTGACCCGTCCTGATTTAGTCACCGTGAGAAACCAAACATGTGGATTGGTCATACCAGCAGCACATTCCACCTCTGGATTCAAGGATGAGATTATGTTTCCTAAATAAGAACTCAGCGACAGGTGTTTCTCATGAATAAACTAAGGTGCTGATAGAAGGAGAAAGAATATATCCTGCATACCAAGAAGGCAAAAGATATCTGATCTCTACTGCATATGGGTAGGTGTCTTAATCTTGAAAGAATCTCCAAGCATACTAGTCTATAATCATTCCTATTCTAAATTTCAGGTAAAAAAAATGTATGGTTTGGTCTTTTTATTTCTATGGAAATGGTTAGAAAAAAATGATTTTTTTCTTTTATATTGGTTACAATTGCTATGTGGTTGTCTCTATTTTTAAGTAAAACTAAGAAACCCAATTCAGGCTTAATATTCAATGAATATTTCCCTAATTTCTTAATGACATAGAATACCCCAAATTCTTCTAACAATATATTTATGGTGTTCTACATAGTGTTTTACAAGAAGATTAAATAATAACAAGGGAAGTTTCAAGTTTTTATTCTGATTAGAAGAATTTTTCTTCATGAAAATAGCAACAATAGTTAATACTCATCAATGGCCCAAGAACTGTGAAAAATAGTTACAAACAAGATATTTTATAATTCATAGAACAACCAATTATGATTATACAATTATTAGTTCCATGTTATAGAGGAAACAACTGAGTCAAAGGGACAAAGTAAAAGATCCCAAAGCTAGTAAATAGTTTTATCACAAGCCTTTTAATTTTTTTAACCTATTCCAAAGGCCTTTATCTAATTTTGCACAACCAACCACAGCCACAAAGATCCCTTAGTGTGGATTCTGACCAAATTCAAATGGCTACAGCACTATTGTTTCTCTTTTCCTGGACCCAATGAACAAATGTTGTCCTTTGTCCAGAATTCCTGGTGATGCTGAGGCATAAAACACCATGGTGGCCTTTGGTCCCTGCACCGAAACAAACTGGAATGTGAAAGAAATTTTAGCTCCGAAGGTAAATCTTTGACCAACAGGAGATAGCTGCAAGAACAGAATACATTTTTCTCCTTTCTTCTTCTCCCATTCATAGACTTTCCTGAGGACCAGTCAAAATAAGGCTGCTTGGTACATAAACCCATGAGATCAAGCAATCAACCACATTTAGTATCATGTAATGGTTAGTTTAGGAGTGCACCCCTGAATCAGTTCTCCCATCTGCCCTGCCTAACTTTCCTTTACCCTTTACCAGCTTTCAAGGATTTTACTTTTGAATAAGGCATTAACATGTAGTCATTGCTTCAGGCCCTATTTCTAAGAAACTCAGTCTGAGACAGCCTGTATTAGGAATGGCCCTAGAAAGTTGTCTCTTAGGATAATACATTGAAGCTGCATTACTAATCAGTCTGACAGAAACGATTCCTTTGCTAGTGTTATGAGGGGCAGATGATTAGCTTGGCAGGTGGTGGCATCACAATTACAAATGCTTTCCCTTGTGGTTAAATGGTATAAGGTGAAGATGAAAGATAAGACTTTATGATATGCAGTATGCTTATATGGTATGGAAACAATAATAATAATGGGGATTATTGACTGTTCTTGCTTTTGTTAATACTGAAAGGTTTGAAATAGAAAATTGTAGGCTTGGAACAGACAATTGCCAACTTGAGGCACTCTGAATACCAGAAGGCCATTATAACTTCATTTATGCAGAGTCTTAACATCTATGGGCACATGGCGCTTTGTAGAAAATCAGACTCAGGATTTAATTTTAAGTGTGACAGAGCTACAAGAAGCACCAAATATATTACTTGAGAGACCTCCTCTGTTTAGTTCAGGATTGAGGCTGGAAAAGAAAAAAACTATGAGAATTAAGATGGGGGCATTTGTGTGGACAGAGTGAAAATTTTGAACTCTATATCCCCCTGAACAAAAACAGAAACAGTTCTTCCCCACCGACAAAGGAGAGCAGGGTTTTTTTATTTGTTTTGTTTTACTTTTCTCTAGCTTGGAGATGTTCCCCAAAAGGTTGCTTGTGCTACTTAGGAGCTGCCCTACCAACATTTATCATATCCAGGCTCATTCCTAGGCAAGGGAGTTCAATACTTTATTCAAGACAAATTTATTTAATCACCAATTGGAATTGTAGGACCCAATTAAAATGTACAGGGTAGGAACCAGTGAGTAATTGTGGTAACTGATCCTAAAAGTGTCAGAGCATAGTAGTAAAATATAAAGCTTGACATTAGCTGGTGTCCTTGGGAAGGAGACGCTGAGATGTAGATTTGCATACAAGAGTTTTATTGAGGTATGCTCTTGGAAATAGCACGTATTAGGGGCTTAGAGAAGTAAGATTAGGCAAAGGGAGAAGCTAAACTGACATGATGCAGTTAAAGAAAGGGCCTCAGTCAATCCTACAGAGAGTTCTGAAGTTGAATGACCATCTAAGTTTTCTGGAATTGAATCTAGGAAAAGGGGCTTCACATTTATTCACAGACCCGTCTTTTGATGTGGGCTGACCCCTGGAGGGAGGGAAACTTGTTGAAGCATCTCTGTAGACAAGGGCAATTCTCAGAAACAGACTCAATGTCAGGCATCATCCAACACTGCCAATGGCTGGGAAAATTATATCTCAGCCCTGAGTGAAGAACTGGGCAGTACACAATAGCAAACACTGTACTGTGGGGGAATTTATTGAATTTGAGGCACTCAGTACAAGACTCAGAGTCAATTCTCTGTCAGGGTAGAGCCAGTCCTCATAATCTGTTGAAATGATTCTATGAATCTTGAACACAATCTCCCTGGCCTGTGGTAAATGAGGTGGGGATGTTGATATTTCCTAACTGAAATATGAAGGGAGAAAGAAATACACAAGTAATGGGTAATATTAGAACAGGTCATGATGTACAACTTGAAAACACACCATCAAACTATTTTTCTAAAGTATTCCTAGAGGCCATTGCTATCACTGAAACAATGGAATAGGGAATACATTGGTAGGGCATGAAGGACAAACCAATATCTTTAAGAAAGTTATGTTTATTGTTCCCTGTAGGACTTAAATGACCGTGGGAGTTGATGCCATAAACTGCTCTCTGGGGCCAATAGCAGTAATGGGATTCTGGAATGAAATGGGTAACATGGGTAGAGAGGAAATCAGGGTACCTTGATACACAGGTATCTGTGGTGGCAAATAGATCATAGTGTTCTAGAAGATAGGTGGATGGAAAGTGGAGGAGTGTGTTGCCTGACCTATACTGTAAAATAAATAAACAAAATGAGAACTTGTGAACTGATAACAGGCAGCAGTCACGAAAATGGGTAATTGGGGGTTCTCAGAAAAATTCCAGATTTAAGTCAGTTCACAGACCAAAAAGCAATTGAGTAAAGGGGAATTCATGCAGGCTTGGGAATGAAATCAGCAATATCACTACAAATAAATTAAGTAAATACTCCCTTGATCTTTTCTCAAAGGTACTTGTAGTCAATACGAGGATACCTGTGTAGTAGGAAATAAGGACAGCAAATATTTTAAAGGCTGTTAGATGAAGATTCTGAACTGAGACTGATACATGAGTGAGAACCTTGGGTGCCAGGTGATAGATGGAGTTTTTGGGCCAACACTGTCCTACAGTGCAATGTATCCAACGTGTCCATACAACTAACCCCTAGTTATTCCTCTGGTCCTTGAGTGGATAATTCAATCTGACACATTTAACAGCTGACTGATCCTTACATAGAATTATGATCTGTGGAGTTAGAGCTATCATAGGGAAAAAAAAAAGCAGCCTAGAGAATATATAAAGAAATGCTATATTGCAGAAGGAACTATGATGATAAATACTACCATCAAAAACATAAAAAATGCAGGGGTAATGGCTCTTATGACATTCATATTCAATTTACCTGCTTGGCTGTTATGGAAAAAATCTTTTAATTGATCCTGATTGATAGATAACTATGGACTGACTGACTACCTTACACTTGTTTACCCTGTGTGCAGCCCCAAATACAGCTACATGCTTGATATGGTATGTTTATTGGTGACATGCCACACCTCTGGTACTTGGCACACGTATGTTGATTTGGCAATCACAGTCTTCTTAATTCCTGATTGTAGGGAGAACAAAATGCAGTCTGTCACCACATAATAGGGACAGCAGAACACATTCACTGATTGCCCAAAGACTGTGTTAATATTTATGCTCACATTCATGATATCCCCTTCAGGAACATTGATCCTTCTGCTATTCTGCAGAACATCATGCAGGGTACTATACTATGTATCATGTAATTGGACTCAATAATTAGGAACCAGCAAGTGCCTACATGCCCTATGAAGACAACAGAATGTCAGAGAGTGAAAGAAAATCCCAAAATCCCACTGAAGATGCTGGGGGTTCCTATATCAGTACATGTTTAGGGGATCAAGCTGACTGGAGCATATCAAAACACTCTTTCTAAGATGAATAAAAATTTATACACCTCACTTTTCCTAATTAACAGTTCTGGGTGTGCTTCTGAAATTTTTGAGGCAGCATGTAACATACTTTAAAATTCTGTTATGATTCATTTATTGAGCATCTCAAAAAAGGGCCAATTTTTAGTATGACCAAGAGCGGGAGAGTATTCTGCACATCAAAATTGTGGTACAGGCTTCACTGTCATTTAAAGTACGTGGCCTGGAAAATCTGACAATGCTTCAGGTACCTATGGTATATTTAGGACACTATATTGAATCTCTGACAAACTGGTGAGAAGAATCGACACATAGAATCCTAGGCTGTAGAACAAGATCAAGATTTCTGCAGTGAAGAAATTATCTCAATCGAAAAAATAACTCCTAATATACTAATAGGTCCTAGTAGAGAGACATCCTAACAATGGGGTACAAAATGCTGCATTACTCCATCGATTTATCCTAACTTGGATAGTGTTAGACCAGCTGAGTAGTAAGTTTGAGAGTGTGAAGCTGTAATACACTGTGCAATGAAAATGGTATGTGGGATCTGATCTGAGTAGTTCTAGAAACTATGAGAAAATCAGATGAATGAATGGCCAGGACTCCCAAATCCCTGACTTTTATTGCACGGACATCCCTCCCTCAAGAATATGCCTAGGGTCTTCTAGGATCATTTCCTGTGAATAATAGATATAGAGGAAAAATAAAATCAGAGTTGTTTCACAGATGAATTGGTTTAAAGGAGATGTAGTCCTTTAAATGAAAATCTGTGACTGATTGGACATGCACCTCACCTCTTTGGGAGAAAGTGAGGACATCTTGGAAGTACCATATTTTATTAAGTAGCTGTATATTATGGAGAACAGCATTAGATCAGAGGAATGGTCAATCAGACAGACAGTCCTCACATATTATTGCAGATAATCTCAACTTCACCATTCCTGGAACCTTTGACTATTTGTTCTAGATTAAGCCACTATTGTGGTAACTCACTCTGTGTGGACTCCCACCAAGTTCATCAGGTAAAACCCAACAGTGTCTTATCTTGTGGGTGTTCTGAATGTCACTTGTCATCTTCTTTGGAGGTCTCCTGTTTCCTGAAGAATGAGAGGTTGTGGGTCTATTCAGGGCCACCGGAAATGCAACCAAGAAATGCAAATGAAATTGGAGCCCAGAAGATAAAATTTATCATGAAAGGATAGGAGCCAGAAGACAAATTCTTCTATTTTCTGGACCCAGGAATAAGTGTCCTGATAATAGCTTGTTTATTTTGCCTTTTGAAAGATAATCTCATGAATTTGAGTTATGTTTGACACACTAAGTGATGTCCATCTTGATATCATATTTTTTTAATTTGCTTTTCCTCTTTTATTTCTGTTTTCCCTCACTTTTGTTTTTATTTTTATTTTTTTAAGGAGTAGTCCTGAAATCTGTGCTTCTGTTTCTGCCATCTGGACAAACCAGGGTAAGATAGAGAAGATAGGAGTTGAGACCAGACAGTCAGATCATTAACCTGCTCTTAACTAGTACTATCCTTGAACACTTCAAATGCCAATAATGTACTCTATATTTGCCCTTATGCTTAAATAGTCTAAATAAGTGCATCACTTTGTTTTCCTATGTTTTATGTATTTTTCTCAAGAATTGTTGTATCTTTGAGAAATTAGATGTCACAGTCTTCTGCTAATTGAATGCTACTCATCAATTCTCTGTGGTTATTTTAATATGTACAGTATAGCCCATTACAAGTTAAACTGAAACCATTCTATACATTCTAGTTAAGATTAATTGCAACTGTGGTGCCTCAGTAAGACATGCAGTTCATTGTCAGGTAGTAGAAGCGATAGCACTAAAATATCCATTAGGGTGATTAGTAAAATGTCTCTAATTTTTATTTAATAAGCAGTTTCTAAACATTAAAAGGAGAAACAAGAGGGACAATAATATTGTATAAAGAGCAGTTAATATAACTTTGAGTTAATCATATTAATTGTCAAGACAGAAAAAAGGAAGCTGTCTAAAGAAGTTTTTAATAAAATACGTTAAGAATTTTTTAAATGCGTATCTGTTATATCACCAAAATATTATAACAGTTATTATTGGTGTGTGTTTGTACCAAAACAAGTGCTAAAAATTATTTGTGTGCATTAGAATAAAAATATACACACCTACTACACACACACAGATAATGAAAGACAAAAATCCAACAGTTAGCTCAAGATTCCTAGCAATCAGAGCAAAATGGAAAGTATTTTTCTTGTCAACTGTCAAAGAAGCTAACAGGAAAGAAAAAATTTATTCTTTTACTTTGTCAGACCAAATCTGCTTAATAAAGAGTATAAAATCTAAATTTTTAATTGAATTTATTGGAGTGACATTGGTTCATAAAACCATACACGTTTGGAGTATGCAACTCAATGAAACATCATCTGCACACTGCATTGTGGGCCCATCACCCCAAGCAAAGTCACTTTCCTTTCCTATTCTCCCCCCTTTGTCCACCTCCACCTACTCCCACTCGCTTTCTCTCTGGCTATCACCACACTGTAGTCAGTGTCTACAACTCTGGTATACATGTTTTTTGCTTCATCCCTTCACCTTCTATAATATAAAAGACTTTAAACAAGAAAAAATGCAAATACATTCATAACTATTTTTTTTTGCAAAAAGGCGGCTATTTTAAAAATCTAACCAAAGGCATCTTCAATATATACCAATTGTTTTATTACACTGGAAAATTTTATGTAGTCAGAATTGTTGAATTATATTTTGTGACATCTTTTCATTAATCCAGCTTAAATCATTATTTAAAATATACCTCCCAATGCTGGCAGTGACCTCCGATGTTCGCATTCACAGAATAGATAACGAAGATCCAGAGAGGATCACAATAGAGGAAAGGGTTTTTCATACAGTATTTTTATATTTGTGACCCCCTATTATTTTGTTTGTTTACTTCTTTTTGAGTTGTTGAACATATCTTTATTAAAATATTCTACAGCATAATAAAAATAGCTTATTATTTTTGGGGAGGTAAACATGGACTTAAGCATGTAATAGTTATGTAACCTTAAGCCTATCATTGACTTTCTCTTTGTTCCTTGACTTCTGCAAATATAAAAATAAAATAAGGCTATATTTTTGATGTAGGCATTAACCAGATACCAAATATACCACCTTACTTCTCTCTTCTTATAATTCCAGGATGGATATTTGACAAATACTAAGTTACCTATTCAGAAATCAAGGTCACTGCCACCCCCTATTGGAATATTAGAATTTGCATGAGAACAAACAGGATATTCACTACTGAGTAAAGGAGAAATAATGCATTTTTTGGATTAGTGAATAGAGTTTTAGAAATACCACAATTTATTCTTTTTAAGAATTTAAATATTTCAATAGTGGTAATATTGACCAGGATTTTTATTCTAAATTACTCTTCTTGCTTTATTACAAGACTTTGATTCATGTTTAGAGCGACCCATTGATTTGAACCTCTTTTTATACATATAACTAACTCTGAATTTGAAGTAGAATTTTGAGTGGGTGTTATGATACAGTCATGTATAAGTAAAACATGACAATCATACCTCATATAATGTTCCCATGACTTATAGGCCAGATTTCAGAGGTCTTTGCTTCTTTTCTATACTGACACATTTTTCTTAAATGTATGTTTTTCTTCTTGTTAGAATTTCAGCAAAATGTCCTTGTCACTAGTGCCTCTTCCAGTACAGACTTCAAATAAGACAAACCTGTGTCCAAAACTCTGTTGCAGAACAGACAACACAGGCCAAGTGAAACATTGGAGACCTGAAGTTTTTTATTACTCAAATGAGACCCATAGTAACTGCTATTCTTGGTAGTCATAAACAGACACCTATAAAGCAGCAGGCACATAGTAAGTTCTCAACAACCGATAACAGTCATTATTAGATGTTTCTAAATGGTTGATGAATAAATCAATAAGTGAGGCAAACTCCATGCATCTATCTTATGTAGGTCAATGTTCTTTTTTTCCTCAACTGCTCCTCGTAAGTGAACTAGTTCCAAAGAAAAAAAAAAGAGAAAAGATTGTTAGTAACCAAAATATGATTTTGCACCACTGATTTCTTCCTTTTCATTTTTCATTTCTCATTTCATTTTGTTCATTTCTCTTTATCATGAGCTGCAACATTGATTTGACATGGTGCTAACTTACAGTGCTCTCTTTCTCCATACCTGCATTTTAAACCTTAGAAATAAACAAACACAGAAACAAACAAACAAAAATGTAGAGGGGTATGCATCAGAAATAACTAAGTAAAGAGCTAGTATACAAACACAACATCTGAAGAGGTCTAGCTTACTTCCAGGTACGGACATCTCTTAACCAAGGTGTATATATATTCTTGTATTTTATACTTTGAATATTCCTAGTTTCTCTCTGCTCTCCAGTAACATCTATAGGAAAAAATCTTTTTAATCTAACTGATATCACAAAATGTGAGAAGAATAAGGAGGAAAGTAGGTCAGACAGTTAAGGTAGTTGTTATTTTGCCAGATTTCTCTGATTGTAATTTGAGTTGCATTAAACTTGCTCCAGTTATGGATTTAAAAAAATATTTAAAAAATCTGATACATAATTATGAGATGTTTGATTTAATTGCTTTTAAAGTATGTAAAATATAAAAGAGTTTGCTTTTCTATTGATCTTATCATAAGCAATTTTTGTGCTCTTAAAAACATGACCAAAAAATATCCGTTATAAAATATACATACTTTGAAAAGACATCCAGGCATTTTTCAACAGTTAGAAGATATTCATCTCCCTATTCCAAAATTTTAGCTTTCTTTCCACTGCTCTTCTGGACATCAGTAAATACTTCAATACATTTATTATCTTGCTTCACTGTATTTATTTCATTTTCCAAAACAGGTTTATTTTTTAATGCACAAAAATGAAAATCATAACTTTTTTATTGATATTTTTATTTAACATTAAATTGTCTTCCTTGTTTGGGTATGACTGATAGTGAGTTCTTTTATTATTTAAAGTAAATTGTAGTAGTATTAGGCCATCATTTATAAATGCAAAAATACAAAAGCATCTTTCATATGACCATTAATATTGGACCAAAAGAAGAGTTTAAAATATGGTCTTAAAATTTATTTATATTATCCTTACATTCTTATATTTTTATATTAAATTTTACTAGATTTACTGTGAATCAGAAATTCTAGCAACTATGTTTAGCTTTCATAAATGGAAGCAAGAATTGAAGAGAATGTTGCTGTTTTTTTAGAGCATGTGTGTGCTTTTTACAGCTTTACATGCATTGGGTCTAAATGACTATAGAAAAGAATTAAGTAAGGATATAGCATAAATTCTTTTACCTGAAATGAAGGCATACTCTCAACAGTTCAATTAAAGGTTCACTTAATTTATAGTGTTCAAAAGCATAATGTGAGTAAGGGAGAATGTCCCCAAATTATAAAAGTTATTTTCATTTTGCATGTTATTTGACATCTATTTATTGAGCCTTGACTAAGAAAATGGCATAACTATCATCTCAAATTAATCATCTGAAGATTGAAATCTCATTACTGGTGTCAGTTTTAAGTTAAGTAAATATAATATCTGAGTGACTTGGATTTGGTTGAATAGTCACTAATTGAAATTGCTTGCCAGAGAATGTGAAACTCTATGAAAAATTGAAGTATGTGTTTTACATTCTTAGAGCCTTGTTTTCAATATCCAGCTGTAACATAAGTCCTTAATATCCATTCTCTATATCTTAATAGTATGAATTCATCTCAGAAGTCCTTCTATACATACATGTTTTTTAATATATAAGGATTCAGATAGAATTATCTGACATGTAAATTACATGTGAAGGAATAGCAATGCTTATTTAAATGTTAATGTTCTTTTGAGAATACACTATCTCAGATAAAATTTAAAAAAGTCTAATATGATTTTTAAATGTAAATTTTGACCATAAAGAAAGTGGAGGAACATATAGGTATGACTTTTTAAGAACTTTTAAAATCATATAGTTTCAAGGTTGTAATTGCTTGCTTTAGTTTAATAAAAAGGTGAGATGCAAATTTTTCCTAAACACTATTCAAAACAAGATGACACCCAGTGTTAGCCATTCTGTTTTCTCAATATTTCCTTCTATTTTCCTGTAAACATCTCTAGGTATTTAATTTTCAATTAACCTGTATATACCAACCACACATTATTCCATTCGTCTTTTAGGATCATTTAGAAATTTAAAATTGTTTCAGGAAGAAATCCTCAAAATTTGTGATACTGAGCTTCTGCTATTGTTGTCGTCGTTATGTATACTAGCTACATCACAGGGATTCTCTGAACTCTGCCATGGCCATTGTTACCAAAGTGTTCAATGTTTCAGGATATAAAGGATCAAGTAACACCTCCACGTTTCTTCACTGTTCCTTAACCACATTGATCCTCAGTCCCTGCTTCTGTAACAATGAGGACTTCTTCAGTACGCATCTTTTGTATTGTCAGCAGACACACCATTTACATATGTGTGTTTGGAGTTCCAGTGGTGCAATAGGTTAGCATGCTGTACTTATACATATGTGTGTTAGTAAGGGCAGGCTAGGTTATATGGCAGTAACTTTTAACCTAAAATGCCAGTAGTTTATAACAATAAGGTATATTTTGACTTCATGCTATATGTCTATTGCCAATTGGCTGAGGGTTCCACTCACGTAAGCATATAGAATGACTATAGAGCTTTCACAATTACAGAGCAGCTAGAGGATTTACTGCATGTTGTGAATGCATGCAGATACAAGCCTATAGTTATCCCATCCACTCAGTGTTGCTGGTAGCTGTGTCAGAGGGAAGGAGGAGCCAATAAATTGCACATCAGCTTTTTCTTGGATTACTTTGGTAACAGTATACAGTATGCCTAACTACAAAGGGTGAAGAAAATGTATCCCTGAGATGTAATGAAATGGAGATTTATAAATACCTGGGGAGATGCACAATGACCACATGTAAAATGTATAGTTTAATGATAAGCTACAGTAAACACTATTTATTTCAGGTATTATTAACAGGCTTTCATTTATTTATTAAACTAAATTTCATTGAAAATATATTCATCTTAGGTATGGAGTTAGATATTAGGAATATTTGGATGCATAAAAGAAAATTTCAGAACTTGAGGATACTATTGTCCAATGTTTCGGGAAAAGAGTGTCATTCTATTTTACCTCTGTTTACAAATCATTTCACCACAATTTTTTTTTTTATTCCCCATGATTCATTTACAGCTTCCCTAGCAAAGGCACCTGAGGCTTTTTTCTCTAACAGTGGTCTTTTTTCTCATTTGCAAAAGTGTTACCATCCAAATTGAAGTCTCCTCTGAGATACAAATCTCTGCTTCTTACTCTCTTTTGTTTCTCTTATCTTTAGTTCTACTTTCCTCAGCTCTTCACTCAGAGTCATCTTAGACACTTGCCCCAAAGCAACCTCCCCATTAAGTGTGGTGCTGCCACACCCATCCCCACCACAGTCTCATTGTACCACATACCACATGTCCAACCATCACTCTAACTACTTTAGCCTCTGTTTTTTTCTTTCTAACTTTCTCTACTCTTTCTGGGTTCACTTAACTCAATTTCAAGCTTATTTTACCTCTTCAAACATTTTTGTATTTTTCTTTTATTAAAATTATATTGTCTCCAAATGTTATACTGAAGCTGTCATCCAATATCCAATCTGAATCCACCTCATCTCTCAGTTCTCCAGTTCAGTTCCAGGACCAAAGAGCACTTTTAGAGAAACTCACAAAATGCACAAATAAGACCTTCAAACACATTCTTACTGGTCAGCCTGGCTTAGAGGCTGGTGAGCATCTAATCATAGTATTACAAAGGAAATTAATGCATGGTCATGAATTCACTTTTCTTTTTCCTTCTACATATGATTGTATGTCATTTCTCTTCCCCCTTATCTTTATGTTATTCTATAAATCAATGCATAATGTCTAATGCATTAAAGATACTAAATGTTTTACCTGTAAATGTGACATCACTATCTCCCAGTGCTATCAATTTACCTACACCTTTTATCTTTAAATCCAGCCATTCTTAGTCATATAATTTTTAAATTTAAATGTAATGTAAACAGTACATTTGAAATCTGGTTTAAATTTGCATTTCGCATATATCTGTCCTCACTAAAATACTCAAAAAGGTTCAGAAAGAAATTAAAATTCACATCATTGACACACACTATATCTGGCATATAATCTAGTACCAAAATCTGAAATACCGATGGAAGTGGTGAAAACTGGCAATAGGAAAAACAATATCAAGAACAAGAAATCATGACCACAAAAGCAACCATACTAGATTTGAGTTTAGAGTACATTCTAACCTCAGGTCATTAAACAGAAGCCACCTAAAAATAAATTGTAATTTATGACCAAGATCATAGTTTACATGAGCCCGAATACTTATGCCAACCAGGGATTTTGCCATTATTTTTATTTTAAGTATTACATGAAAGAAAAATGAAAATGTCCATCTCATATTGGGCATGCAGTATTTATTGAGAACTTGGGGTTTAATAATAACACAAAATAAGTTTAATAATATTCTACAGTAAACGTGCAGCATAACTATATTCTCCAATACCATATTTTAAATGGCCATAGAACTGAAAATGAAATAAAATTAACTTTTCTTTGATAGGATCACAACTTAGTTGATGTACATATTCTTGGAAGACTAACAGGAGATCCTTGGAAGTAATTTCTGTTTGCTGCATTATTAGTATTTCTTTCCTATTTTCAAAGTGCAGTTATCCTCTTCTAAAAATAAAAAGTAAATTATTTCAAGTAGAATGTATTTTCAGAGAATAAAGTTTTATCCATAGTGAGCATTTCCATCATTTTTTTTTTCCAAATGGGCTATCCATTTTGCCTTATTTTCTAATATATCACAAAAGTGGCAAGCCATTCTTTTCTGCAGGGACTTTTTTTTTTTCTCTTAAAAAATAATTGTCAGTAGTTATGAAAAAAATGGGGCCCAGAACAGCTCTTCTTTTGGAGTTGTAAGAATTTAGTTCGCAAAAAAGTACTTCAACTTTGTTTACACAGCAGATCTTCTAAGTCCTTGGAGTTTAATGTAAATAATGAAACATTTTCTTCTTTCTTGCTGGTGACAGTTCTATGTCTTTTCCAAGTAGAGCCAACAAGCCAGTGTGACTTATTTTCATCTTCAAGTCACAACACTTAGCAGAAACAAGAAACAAGCCTCTCAAATTACATTTACACCGAAGTAGCAAGACAAGTGTAATCAAAGAGCCGATTCACTAAAGTGCTCCCACTATTGCCAACACAGCCTAGGTATAGTTTGTCTTAACTTGGTTTAGACAGCCAAAGCAGTGCTAAAAACAGTACTAGTTAGTTACCCACAGTCTTAAATACTAGTGACTCTGAGGTGCAAGGTCTGTTTTGCAATGATTTTGTTAATGCTAACTCGGCCACAAGCTTATAAGAGTGCATTTAAAAGCATTCAGTTGCAAAGAGGAGACATGTTTTAAATACTTTTTTGACTGCTGTTAATCTGGTTTACTTATAGAAATTCAATACATGTTCATATCTATAAAATTGGTAGCACCTCTTTTGAAATTGCATTAGGTTATAAACCATATACATTTGTTGATATCTGACTTTTTTTTTTCTCTACATAGAGGGTGATTTATGTAGGTCAACCTAAAAGCCCATTTTACTAATAGGTTCTGGGACAAATTTCAGGTTTCTCAAAAAATTTTCATGCAGAAATATTCTGTGACTAGCCCAAGGTCACATGCCAGTTACTATGCCAGTGGTAGAAAGATTAGAATGATTACTTATCATCTTCTGAGGAATCATAGTAGAAATTTTTTTAGTTTGTCATGTGTCTCATGACCTTTCCTGCCCCTAGATTTCAGCACTCGGACTGCTTCGCCCCTGCTCCGTTTATTAACTCATACTCATTCTTCAGTTTTTGGATTAGAAGTGTTAAAAGAGAGAAGGCTGCTTGACATCCCCACAAATATGTTAAGGGTTTTTTGTTTATCTTCATTCATTAACCTCCTTCACATAACTTTCACACATCTAGTTACTCATAAATTGTAATAATTGGTTTGTTGCCTCTCATTCGTGCTAGACATACGAGAGCTCCATACCAAGAATCATGGCCACTGGGCTCCACAGTTTTTGACACAGTAAATTACAAGGCGTTCAGGTGTTTCCTATACTTGTTTACCACAAAGTCATTCTTAGCACCCTAAAGAAATAGAGTTTCGGTCACCAAACCAGTAAGCTAGAATATTACTAAATCATTTGCACTATATTAATCTATTAAAATATTCACTGAATTTTAGTAGTTAAAAGAATATGAAATTTTGTTAACTAGTTATCAACAAGGAACTCTATGGTATTAATATACATATTTAGACATTTAAACAGATATTGTAAATTTACCATCATGTTTAGAATGCTGTGTTAAAAAAACTAATAATTCTTCATTTATAACGGCTATTTAATTTTTACCTTATAATATAAATTACTCCACAAGCAACAACATAGGCATCTTGGGCCTTACCCAGAAAAACCTAGTGAGTATGTTGTAACATTTTAGAGAGGGAAATGTAAACACGTTCATTTCTCAAAATCACATAATATTAATTGCATTATACTGTGCTGCCTTCTTTAATGTTATAACAGCAGTATCTTTACTAACTTTTAAATAAACTTTTATTCCAGTGGATAGCTTAATTAGTAACATACAGTAAACTATCCAGTAGAGAAGCTAATTGCTTGATTGTCAAATAAAATAATAACAATTTCCCCTACAGTCAAAGCTCCACCACTGTAATTAGGTTTTATCGTACTTTACTCTGCAGGGAATATTAAAAACACAAGATGGGCCAATGCTATCCACTATATTTTTCTATTTATAGCATGATGCTAACTTACTACCTTGATGTTAGGGCGAAGACATCAAGAACAGAACACCATGGGCACTTCTAATGCTCAATTACATTTGCCTTGTAGATGTTAATATAAACGGATCTCAAAAAGGGAATGGTTTGCTGACTAATCATTTATAGTAAAACAAATTGATGAACATTTTTAAGAAATGTTGTGGATAACAAATTTTTAGAAAATAAAGCCATCGCAGAGTTTTCAAAATTGATATGGTGTTTTTTAAAAACATACATTACCCATTTTAGTGTTCTGTATATGTTAGCTCCAAATAAAATACAGAAAATATTGACTGATCAACTCTAATAAAAAGTAAAATTACAAAAAATTATATATACTGATAAAAATAAATTTATTTTATTTGCTATACACCCAAAACTTGTTATTTAAAAAATTTAACAGTATTATCAAAATAATAACAATATATTCTCATCTGTATAATTAGATAATTAAAATAAAAGAGCCCTTGTCCTGAAAATCATTCAAGTAAATTGTAAGTATTGATTAAAGGAACACATATGAGTAAAGTCACTTCCTTGGATGATGGCCTTCCTGATTCTAAAATAGGTCACCTGTCAAGAAGATGGATGGTTTCCCAGTCATCCTATACCATGTTCGCCACAAGAATCTGATGGTTTGATACAATGGAACTGTTACCTGATAGCATTTTGTTTTGTAATATATTTTTAAAAGGAAATATGAGCACATAAATGAGGGTTATCTTTTTTCCATATTACTAGAAGATAATGTATGTTTCTTTGTTCATGAAGTTTAGTTTGATAAAAAGAAGACAAACAAAACTGCAAGCAGTTTCTGAAAAACTGCTATCCATAAAAGCATTATAAGCTCCTCTACATGGAAAATACACAAATGTGCACAGGTACCTGTAAACCTACACATACACAAGGTGTGAGTATGAAATAGCAAGCTCAGTTTTCTCACAGTTTTCTATGTTGTAAAGATACATATATTATTATATATATATAATATATGGATATATACATATATATGTGTGTGTATATATATATATATATATATATGGAGAGAGAGAGAGGGAGAGAGAAATACACACAAATAACAACCAGTACATATATGAGTATGTGTGTATGTATTTAAAAATATTTTAATCCAAACTTCTAGGTAAAACCCTTGACTAACAGTTTTGACTGATTTTATCTTACTGAATTACTTTAATAGCTATTGCTCTTTGTTATGTATCCTTTCATCTCTGTAAAATGGCTACTTTTTAATTTTGTTTTTTATAATTAACATAAGAAATTTTTACATTTAATTTAAAATTTTTGTTAACAAACTTGTTTTCCTTTTTATGGAGTTAATGTAATTTACTACTGCTCAATTTAGTATAATGAACAGTGAATATGTTTATACATAAGTGACCATTCTTTATAGATACCTTTAAATTGATTCTTGAAGAGGAATGCCTAAGATACAAGTTACCAATTTGTTATGGCTGTCCACACAGATTTCCATGTCACCCTTAAGAGAAAGAGAAGTGTACAATATAGATGGCATTGCAACCTGAGCAGCATTTGATAGTAGCATTAAAAAATCTGGCAATGTAAGATTTTTTTTTAAAAGTATAGAATTATCATTTAATTCAATTTGGCAGTGATGAATTTGAGAGTTGTTTTACATGTGTTTGGATTTTCTGTTTCTTAATTTTCTATGTGTTCATTAAATTTTTAAAATTTTATTTAAAAGTTTAAGTCTCAGTGGAAAAAGCTGAAAATTGCTTTATATGAATTTGTATTTCTTGTTCTTTAATTTTCTCTTTGAGTTCTCCAACTATGTAGATCTCCTTTTACCTTTCAATACATGGAATAGTGTAACTGCATGTTCACAATGAGCTTAAGTAACAGATGTTATTAGATATATAAATGCTAGAACTGGATATCAAAAACAGGGCTTTGGTCTTAGACAAGGTGCTAAGTTTTTGCCATCACTGATCCACTTTCCAACATTTTAACCCTTCTTTGTCCCTGGAGACTGAAACATGTGGACTCCGTTTAATGGGTCCCAACATCCTCCAACTTGGAGTGAGCAAATTGAGATCAGGTTATTTATTTTCCAGTTTCCTCCCTGTAGAGTTGCCAAAGACTAGCTTCGTCCCTCCACCAAAAGTAAGAGCTCTGCAGGAAACCCTCTCCACATACTCCCTGTGTCTTCCTTTTCAGACACTAAATCTCTCCCTTTGACCTTGAGTGGAAAGACAGATATCTCTCATTCTTACAAAAACCAGAATGGTAACTCAGTTTTGTGTGTTCTGCTTTCATGTACTTTTTATTGTGGCTTCAGAAACATTTCTAATGAACAGAATACATAAGCTTTTCTATGAATGACAGGTAGGTATGGTAAAATTCATTTCACCTTCACTCTTAAATATCTTGGCAGTTACGCACTTTTAGATCGATAATTGTTTTTTAATAAAAACTTAGGAGAAATTACTTCATTTTCTTCTCACCTCTGTTACACCTGATGAGAATTCTGCTATTAAAATAATTGCTATCCCATTATGTTTTTTTCCTTTTTCAAGATTTTGTTCTTTATATGGGATGATCAGGAGTTTCATTAATGTGTACAAAGACATGACTTTATTGTTGTAAGCTTGCTTGGCTCCTTATCTGTGTGTCAATCTAAAGGAACACTTGCTTTCTTAATCTGTATCAATCATTTTGCATAATGTATATTTGCACGATTGCATAGTTTCACAGTCTAGGCTACTTGCAGGATACTTGGAGAAAAGTGTAATTATACAATGGAAAGACAAGACAATGACCTGCTAACCCAATAATCAATAATAGTATTATTAATGGGAGGCAACCAGACAGCATGTGCCTTTCAGTACATACCCAATGCTGTTTCCCTTGCTTACAGAATCCTAATTTTTAATCATATTCGATAAAATAACAAACATGCTTTTCTGAAAAAGCTAACTCCTAAAATAATACAGTCATGTCTAACAATGTTGAAAAACATTTAAAATTAAACATAATTTACAACCTAAGTAGATATCCTTCCAAAAATGCTACACCAACTTGTAAGCTCTTAGAATTTTGTTTCCAAGCAGCTCACCATTCTCCCTCATTTTTTCTGCTAACTCAGGTGACTGGAGTGTACCTCACACTCAATGATAACCAAAAATGTTTAGACTAGTTAAAACCACTGTGCTTGCTATGTTATTAAAATATCAAGAAATATTTCTTAGCTGCGAGATACCCTCCATACACATGGTTGCTACCCTCAGAGCGTTTGCATAGCTTTTTAACATTTGTCTTTATTATTCATCAAGCTAACTCTCAATCCTCATTGCTAAGCTTCCAGGAACTTCTGAAGTCTTACAGACTTTTCCTGACTCCTCACACTTAATCACAGCTATGGTTAACATCCCTTTTGCAGATTGTACTTTTTTCATAAAGCATATTAGTTGTTAAATAATTTCTGAAGAAAATTTAACCTCTAGGACAAAAGAAATCATAAATATTTTATTTACCACTATGCCCTAGTGCTTGGCAAGCAAAATGCCTGGTACATAGTAGGAACTAAACAAATGTTTGATAAATGACTAATTAAATAAATAAGTGAATGTCTGTTATTGCATTTTTCATTTATTATTTTATATCACTAGCCAGTAAACTTACATTTCTCAGTGATTAGTACTCCTGACACATGGTACTTGGCTGACACATGTTTTTTTAGAAGTTATTTTAAATACTTTAAAAATAATAGTGATATTTCAACTAACTGATGAAATTTAACAGATTTAACTACCAGTTATTAGATTACACTCATATTGTTCAAGATGGTCAAACATGTTTAATAACCTGATGCCAAAATTGACCACTTTATTAAATGTCTGTATTGTAAGGTACCAGAAAAAATGCTACTTTAAAATTTTTATCCAAACTTTGTATATATTGTCTGCATATTTAATTTAAAAAGAGGGTAAATTTTACTCTATATTACTGCCCAGTAGGCAATGTATTCTCATTTTTACAACCCACTCTTGTCAATAAGGATGACGTAAATTATAGTTTAGGAATAGTTTCTAGTTCCCATACATTTTCTCATTTGATGTTTATTTATATATGATTTAATGTTATAGGCCCATGCACCTCAGTGAAAACTTTGGATTTGAAGCTGTAAAATATTTATTATTTTCATATACTGGATATTGTACTCCACCTGGGAAAGACCGTTGCATGATACTTATAAGATGATTACCACAAAGGGTTGTTCCAGTAATTTATGTATAGAATGCTCTTCTTAATTTATGAATTTCCTGAAGGCAAAATTCTGATCATTGATATTGTCAAGAGAGCCCTATCTATGTTGGAAGAGTTTGAATTCCATTGATGCTCAACCAAGAAATCTCTTGGAAACCATAATTAGGAGGCAGTGTGGTACACATGGTTTGATCCCAGCTTTGAATCTCACCGTGTGTCTGTGGGCAATGGTAATTCCAATATTTTCACATTAATTATCTCATATGAGAGGTAAAACCTTTTCTCCTCACATACTAAGATTGGTGGGAGAATTTTTAATCATTCCTCTTTTTCATTTTTTACTTTACATTTCAAAATCAATAAATTCATTTACTGTAACCAACGACACAATACAATGAACACTTATCATTTTATTTCCACCACTGTCTCTGATTCCAACCATGGTGAGTGTTCGTGCCCCTGTGCAGATGCCTACCCCTTTTTCTCCTTGCTATGCAAACATTTCTAACATATATACAGGTCACCTTATGGCCCAGTTTTTGCAAGAAAATGAGTTTAGACTTGCTTTCCTAGAATAATTATTAATAATGCAGCTTTTGTCTGAAACATATCCAGATTTAGACAACAGATTACATAGTCACTCTTTTTCAAGGAGTTTTCTTGTTTATTTTTAATTTACCTGTAGCTATTAGTATAATGCTGGGCATTTGGTAAGTTATACAAAACAATAGGTGTTATTAGAATTCCTATTTCTTAGCACCTACCAAATATTTAATAATGTAGTTATAGGGAGAGTGGTTTAGTACCAGGGCTAACAGTTGCATGGATTAAATGCCTTATTGTTAAAACATTTTGATACCTTTTAATGGGTAAAATTTAATATTACTTATTCAAACAAGACAAGTAAACTCTATGATCTCTCATTTATAATACTATTCCAGGGTTTTATATTATAATCTTAAGTTGAGAGTAGAGAGGAGCCCATGTAATACTAAAGGTTCCAGCTTTCAGAAAAATTAAATGATTCATTTCAGGTCACACAGACATTTTGAGCCATTCTCTGCCTCAGCTCCCTATTGAAAATGTGTCCACACAATGTGAAAAACACAGGTAGGGACCCCTTCTTTAGGCTATTTTAAAACAGAATGTGATTAGTGTAATTGGTCTCATCTGGTGGTATAAGTTGTTGGTACTTCCTTTTTCCTTTTTATTAAATTCATTGGGGTGACATTGGTCTATAAAACCATATGGGTTTCAGATGTTCAGTTCTATAATACATATTATGTTGTACTGTGTATTCACCACGCTAAGTCAAGTCCTCTTCCATTACCATTGCCCCCCCTTACCCTCTTCTACCTCCCCTCACCATTTTTCCACCTGGTATTTGAATTTTTTTTTGCTATTGTTCTGTTAGAGAAAGTAGGTGTTTTCAAGTTAGCAGGCAATTCTAGAAATAGGAGGAGGAAGAGTCCACCTGCCCAGCCAGGTAGACAGCAGGGCCAGCCTCTTCATTTAGGAGTCTTTTTGGGGATCCGAATATCCTGCAGGCCAGGTTTTACTATGTGTTCCTCACGTCCCCACTTTACTTCTGTCCTCCACCTCCCCAATGATCACCGAATAATTTTCAGAAAAGTCAAAAAGACAGAAGTTTTATGAAACAAGTTGATACAGTGATTTACTAAACATAATCATTTCTCCACCTGCTTGTTTCTTCAGTTTTCTTAGTCAATTTAGACTCCAACTACCATATTTTATATATAGCAAAGGTAATGCAAAAAAGGTAAAAAGGTATTCCAAAGGCAAATGTGCTTCATTAAAATGGATAAGAGAAAATGTTTTGTAAAAATCAAAAGAAGAAATATAATCAGAGGTTTATAGGTGAAGAGCTCATTTTGTTTTGAAATAGGGTATATTTCTTCAGTAATTCTGCAGGTTTACTGTCACTGTGATTAAGCAGATGAGCCATGCTATTGAAGAATAAATAGCAGATATATTTGAAGTTCATATAAGAGGAATATAAAGTATGCAATCCTTGATGATATAAAATGAAAGAAAATGGGGAGAGCAAGTATCAATATTTCAAAGATAGAGAAATAGTGAGAGAAACAAAGATCCTTATGAGGAATTTTTCAACAGGTTCGAAAGTTCAGGTAAGAAAAGCCTCTCCAAATGTAGATGGTCTCTGGAACCATATTGTTATTTTCAAAGGAGTTATTTTTTATCTCCCTCTCTCTACTTTTTTTTGAAGGCAAAATGAGCCAAACTCTTTTTTATGAAAACCCTTGATGTTTTTTGACTGGTTATTCTTGAAAATTAGCTACATTGTTCAATAACTGTTCAAAAGGCTCAATAATATTTAATACAAATATATTTATTAAATAAATCTGTATATATTTGTCAATATGCTTTGGATTTTGACACTTATTTGTATTTTAGGCATTGTGTAAATACTAAAGATCTTAGTAAAAATGATAGTATTAGTCAAAAAGAATGAATGCAAACAGAGGTTTAAAACCCCTTTTTATGTTTTCCTCCTTGGTTAAAGTTTTCCAAATATGACTAAGGACAATTTTGGGGCTTTGTTTGGGAGAGGGTGGGGAGGTGGGGGAGTTTTAGAGTAGTAACCACATAAACTGTAATAACATTTGTTGATATTTTTTGGATACTTAATACAGGTCAGGTATGTATTTAACATATAATATATATTGTCTCATTTAATCCTCTAATCCTCCTATAGTATGTGGTTACTTCTTTAAAAGTAAATAAATTGAATGGATTCAAATAGACTACTTTCATTTTATAGTCAAGGAAACTGAAACTGGGTCCAAGGTAATAAAGTTTAACTGCTGGAGCTAAACCCAGATAGTTTGATTGGATCTTATTTTTTTTAATTATGTGATGTAGTATATTTGATATAGTCCTCCACATGCTACAGGAAGATCAACATACACACATGTTAAGCAGTTATCCAACTCCACTGTTACCACATCCCATTATTTTTCTAATACTACAAAGATTCTGAAGAAATTTTTTGTTGTCACATTTAGCTGTGCGGTGAAATGTGCCTGGATGTTTACCAAAGTCAGTAAGGACTCATATTTTAATGATTACCCATTAAGGTACTTTTCTTTTCAGCATTTTGAATGTATATTTATCCATCAATACAAACACATGTGTGTGTATGTATATATGATATGTGTAGATATATACACACATACATATACATACATACATATTTATATGTAACTATAAATATATAAATATATATATTTACATATATATATATATATATATATATATATGTAAAATCTTCCTGTGACTTTTTGGCACAAAAAGAGGGAACTGGTTGAAACTGGTTGAAATGGAATTGGTTCAGTCCCCGATAGCCCATGTCTCCTCCTCTCTTGTCACTGGGTCCATCAGTCCCTGTAGTATCAGTCACCTTCAATCATATTGGAGTGTGTGGTTCATATTTGACTTTGCATGGACACCCAGTCTATATACCACCAATCTAACTTACTCGAAGCATATATTTTTCATCTTTTTTGCAGACAAAATGAGCTAAACTCTTTTTATGAAAACCTTTGATGTTTTGTGACTGCTTATTCTTGAAAATTAGCTGCATTATTCAATAATTCTTAAAAAAGAGTTAGTGGATCTTTCCTAAATGCATACTCTACACTACTTTTTGGACAAGGGTTCTAATTTTTCATGACTTTATCAATTTAAAATAACATTTCATCAGTCATTATTTATAATGTGTTTATAAAGTGCAATATTATAGAAAAAGATATCCACACATTTTTGTTATATATTTACATTTTATGTAGTAGCAATCAAAGAGAAAGAGCAAACAGTATCAAATTAGGTCAGTCAAATTTGACAAATATACACAATGTAGTTTTGTATATATGAGTTAAAACTGAATATTGCCAACTATAGTTCTGTTCAGATGTTGATAAGCAGGCAAATAAGTGTTAGAATGCTCTTTTAAAGAATAGAATATCAAGAACACTCACATTGGTATCGATGCTCTTCAGTTTGAATTTTAAGTCTAGCTCTTTCTTGGGCAAGTTAGTTGATCCTGCTGAGGTTTGGCTCTCTTATGAACAAAATGGAAATAAAAACACCAACAACTACTTTTTTAGTATATTGTTTGTCTTATAGAAAGGCCTCACACATGGTAACTAAATTTTACTGCATTAAATAAATGGGTTTACTTGTCTTCAAGTAAGTGCAACTCCAATATGTTGTCAGAAAATTTGTTTCTTCTGAATGCACATTTTCTTCTATAATAAGAAAATGCAGATTCCTAAATACTTAATACTGTTTAAAGTTGTTATTTACTGCCTTGTCTAGTATAAATGTCTTCCTGTCTCACTTGGTCTTTGTGGTGTTTTACCCTCAGGATTATAACATTATCTCTTTTTCAATGTCTGGAAAATTCTTTTGCTTCAAACTGATTACAATCTTTAGAACTACCTGGATTTCTATAAATGAATAGCTCAAGTAGAAGATATTTGATTCTCAGAATGACCTTAATTTGCGCTCAATCAGAAGGAACATTTTCAAAGATGTAAGGTGACTGCCCATACAGTAGAGGTAGTGAACCATTTTTTATAGCCTAAAATGTCAAATCCTTCCTTTATAGTTAAGAAGATTAATATAAAAGAAGGTCATATGCCAACATCCAATTTATGAGAATGTGATTTGTATTAATCTAAATCATTGAAATTATGGCACCTTAAAAATTTCTCTTGCTATAAAGGTATCATAATTTAACATATTAAATATTGATAGGATATTATTTAAAAGACTGCTTAAATATGTTACAGTATATAAACAGATTATTTAATATTTTCTGAATTAGATAAAGGAAAGATATAAATGAGTGAAGTATTCTAGGTTTCTCAGGGTAGCTTAGGTTAACGTAAATGTCTAAATTGTCAGAAAGTTTCAGAAATATAAACCTTAAAGAGAAAACTTTTTTTCAGGCACATGGCTGAGCCATCTTGGAAGTGGCTCTTCCAGCCCCAGTCAAGCCTTCAGATGATGCAACCTCAGTGGAGATTATGACTAAAACCACATGACAGATCTTGAGCCAGAACCAGCCAGTTAGACCACATCTGGATTCAAGGTCCTCAGAAGTTGTGTGAGATAAAAATAGTTTACTATTGTCTTAAGCTACTAAGTTTTGGGGTAATTTGATTTGCAGCAACAGAGAACTAATATACCCTTCTCAAATGGGTTAGTCACTTTTATTGAAAGCTTTTACTTTAATAATTGAAATTATTTAAATTTGGCATAAATGTGAATTATTTTCCCTATTTTATTGCAAGTTACCAACTTTCTTACAGATAAATAGTGCATTTTGATACTGGACTTTTGAATTTAATCCTTCTTACTAGAGTCTCAAGAAGAAGAGTGATGGCTAGCCTGGTGATGGTGATGTTTCACTAGAATTACAGTGACTCTCTTCAGAAGTGTGCAGGAAATGACCTTAGGGGAATGACTACTAAGGAGAGATACCTAATGCTTTAATTGAATGACAAAAATTGTTGAACATTTGAGCTTTATAAGCCACTTTAAGAATAAATTGAAAGACTGTATTATTCTAGAAAAATAATTATTATTAGTTTAAGGATAAAGATATTGAAGATATCAAATCCATCAGTTCTAGTGTGTCATTTAAGGCCAGTTTCCTTGTTGATTTTCTGCCTGGAAGATCTATTCATTGATGTCAATAAGGTGTAAAATCGCCTATTATGCCTGTATTTCTGTAGATCTCTCCCTCTATGTCCATCGAGGTCCACTTTATATATTTAGGTGCTCTTGTGTTGGGTGCATAAATATTTAAAATAGTTATAGCCTCTTGTTGGATTGATCCATTTATCTTTATGTAGTGTGCTTTATTATAACCTCTGTTTTAAAGACTTTATGTCTGATACAAGTATTCCTACGCCAGCATTTTTTTTTTTCATTTCTGTTTTCATGAAATACCTTTTTCCATCCCTTTACTTTTACTCTCTGTATCTTTGGCCCTATAATGGGTGTCAAGACAGCCTATGGATGGGTTTTGTTTTCTTATCCATTCAGTTCCCCTATGTCTTTTTATTGGAGCACTTAAGACATTCACATTTAAAGGAATTATTGATAAGTATATATTTATTGCCATTTTATTCTTTCTGGTTATGTTCCTCTGTTTTTGTTTTTGTTTTTGTATTTATTCTTATTAAATAAGACTGTTCAACATTTCTTGTAATACTGGTTTGGAGGTAATAAACTTTTTTTGCTTTTTCTTGAATGGGAAGCTCTTTATTTCTCATTCCATTTTAAATGATAGCCTTTTTGGGTAAAGCAATCTTGGTGGTAGGTCCTAGCTTTTCATTACTTTGAATATTCCATGCATATCCCTTTTAGCCTGAACTGTTTCCCTTGAGAAAACAACTGATGGTCTTATGAATGTGTCCTCGTAGGTAAATAACGTCTTTCTCATGTTGCTTTTAAGATTCTCTCTTTGTCTTTAACCTTTGCCATTTTAATTATGTGTCTTGGTGTGGGCCTCTTTGGGTTCATTTTTTTGAGACTCTCTGCATTTCCTGGACTTATGTGTCTTGTTTTTTCACCAGGTTAGGGAAGTTTTGTTATTATTTCTTCAAATAGGTTTTTGATCTCTTGCTCTGTCTCTCCTTCTTCTGGTACTGCTACGATGCAGATATTGTTAAATTTCATGTAGTCCCAAAAGTCCCTTAAACTGTTCTCATTTTTTAAAATTCTTTCTTTCTTTCTGCTGCTCTGACTTGGTGTTCTCTTCTGCCATGTCCTCCAAATCAATGATTCGATCCTCTGCTTCATCTAACCTATTTCTTATTCCTTCTTGAGTATTCTTCACTTCAGTTATTGTAGTCCTCTTTTCTAAATGGTTTTTTTTTTCATGGATTCTGTGCCCATGTTCATGCTTACTCTCTCATTGTTTAAGTTCTCACTGATTTTATCCATTCTTCCTCTAAGTTTCTTGGGCATCCTTATAACTCTTGATCTGGTATATTGCTTGCCTCCATTTAATTTAGTTCTTTTACTGGAAACCTCTCCTGTTCTTTCATTTAGGTTATGTTTCTTTTTCTCCCCATTTGTGTTTGCTTTTGTGTGTTAGGTAGATCCGCTATGTCTCCCTACCTTGTTGGCATGGCTTTATGTATTAGATGTTCTGTGGAGCTTCGTAGTACCGTCTCCTGGATCACCTGAGCTAGGTGCTCCAAGACTGTTCCTTGTGTGTAATGTGAGCTCCTTTGTTACAGCGGAGTTTTGATTGCTGTTTGCCTATCCACAGATGGACTTAATCCTTGGGTTGGCTGACTGAGGATCAACCCCGACCACAGTGTATGAGCTGCTGTGCTGTGGCTCACTTCACAAAGAAAAATTTACCCCAGCAGGGTCTAATGCTTGAAAAGATGTCCCTTTGTGTATGCTTCTCATGGAGCTGTTTGAGTCATGATCTGATGTTGTCTGAAGCCAGCCACCAGATGTGTTGGTTCTGAAGAGTATTTAGAGGAACTCCAGTGCAAGTCAATGTCAGATGGTGCTTGTTTCAAGACCTAGGCTACCTGTTCAGAGTGATAAGGAAATCCAGATTTTGGCTACCTCTGCTGGGTATGCATGGAAGGTTGCCAGGCTGTGTCCCAAGGCTGGCTTCCACCAGTTCTGAGCCAAGGGGCATGTCAGCAAAAGGTTCAAGTCACACTGAGATCTGGCTTTGCTTAATGGCTGCCTATTAGGTTCAGTCACTGAAAGAACCTCTGTCAGTATGCAACATGTGTGGGTAGGTTCTCGGTAAGTCACAAGGAGGGGTGAGTGGTATTCAATAGTGAGTTCACAGATTCAAACTCAGCCCAAGTACTAGACTTTTGGACTCTCAACAAAAGTCTCAGGCTACACCAAAGCCAGTGTCACTTGCCTGGGGCCTTCGGACCTTTGTGGTGGGTCAGGGTTTGAGGGAGACTTCAGGGTGGAGCAAGCAGAGGTCATAAGACTAAAATAAATTAAGATTTGGCCATATGGAAAGAGGGCTCCACACAGAGCCTGTGGTGCTGGTTGGGAATGCAAGGAAAAAACGACCCTCAACCCAGAGCCACAAAACTCAGTCTCCTCTTGTCCATCTCTGCCAACCCCCAAGTCTGCCCAAGCCTCCTTGAAACCCTTTCAAGAATACCATATAATTTCACTTATATGTGGAATCTAATCAACAACAACAACAAAAATAGAAACAGGCTCATAGATACAGAGAAGAGACTGACAGCTCTTACAGGGGAGGCAGTTTGGTGCTGAGTAAATTAGATGAAGGGATTTAACAAACAAACAAACAAACAACAACAAAAAACTCATAGATACAACAACAATATGGTCATTTCCAGAGGGAAAGGGAGTGGCGGAGATAAAAGAGGGTAAACTGTAAAGTAATGGAGACTTGATTTTGGTGTTGAACACTCACAATACAATACACGGTTAATGTATTATAGAATTGTATGCCCGAAATCTATATAATAGTATTATCCAATGTCACCCCATAAATTAATTAAAGTTAAATAAAAAGAATAAAGATATTGAGTTTTTGTATTATGTGCCTGCTTCCTTGATATTTGTATTTACAATAAAAATACAGGTATATAAGTATTTAAATAGACATAATTTCAAGATACATTTTGTGCAGCAAAACTATCTGGATAATTTTCATCTTTTAAAATTTAGTTCAAAAACAGGGAAAAATAGCAAGTCATGACTTCTTTTATATTCTCTTTTAATATTAGTTGGTATTTATTTTCATAACTGTCAGTATCTAAATTTATTTATTTTACCTCATAAACAAAGTGCAGACAGACTATAATCATCATCAAAATGCACAAAACCAATTAATTCTACTTCAGAGCTGCAATAAAAATGCTGCATCTTGCTTCTTACATATAGCAACAGTAAAATATTTTGTTCTTTATTAATTCTCAAAGTTGTATCAAAGCAATGTTGCTATTTTATAAGAGATGAAAAGCACTGACTTTGGGATTCTAATTCTAGCACTGACCTTCATGACTGCTCTTCCATATATTAGCAAAGTGACCTTGGACATGTCATTTAAACTTTATGAGTCCCAGTTTTTCTTCTCTATAAAAGTGGGATAATAACTTGCCCTTCTTAAATATCTGATTACTGGGAATGTCAAAGTGTATAATGGATATTAAAACACTGTCAAAATTAAAGCAGTACTGTTATTATTATTATTATTATTGTTTTATAGTTCTTGTTTATTTTTAACATGTCTTAATAAAAAGATGTATTTTATTTATTTTTTATTTTTTGGTATATTTTATTGATTATGCTACTATAGTTGTCCCATTTTATTCTTCCCTTAACCCCCTCAACCCTGAACCCCATCCCATCATCCCTGCCCCCTTAGTTCATGTCAATGGGTTGTACAGGTTACTTTTTCAGCTTCTCAATTTCCCATACTATCCTTAACCACCTCCTGTCTATTTTTGTTTTGTTTTATTTTGTTTTTTTTCAACATTTTCCCATCACCACTTTCCCTAGCCCCACCCACCCCCACCTCCCACCCTCAATCCTCCCCCCATTTAGCTTTGTGGATGGGCCCTTTATGCATGTTCCTTGATGACCCTTCACCTTATTTTCCCCTGTTATCCTCCCCTCTGGTTACTGTCATTTTGTTTTTTATTTCAGTATTGCTGGTTATATGTTGATTGCTTATTTGTTTTGTTGATTAAGTTCCACTTAAAGGTAAGATCTTATGGAATGTCTTTCACCACCTGGCTTATTCCACCTAGCATAGTGCTCTCCAGTTCTATCCATGTTGTCATGAAAGGTAGTAGCTCCTTCTTTCTTTCTGCTATATAATATTCCTTTGTGTAAATGTACAATAGTTCTCTAATCCACTCATTTACTATTCGGCACTTAGGTTCCTTCCAACACTTGGCTCTTGTAAATTGTGCTGCTATGAACATTGGGGTGCATAGGTTCTTTTAAATTGGTGTTTCAGGATTCTTAGGGTATAATCCCAGCAGTGGAATTGCTGGGTCAAAAGGCAGATCCGTTTTTAGTTTCCTGAAGAAACGACATACTGTTTTCCACAGTGACCACACCAGTCTGCCTTCCCACCAACAGTGTACTAGGGTTCCCTTTTCTCTACAACCTTGCCAGCAATTGTTGTTAATTTGGTTATGATGGCCATTCTGGCTGGTGTGAAGTGGTGTTTCACTGTGGTTTTAATTTGCATCTCTCTGATTACTAGTGATGCTGAGCATCCTTTCACGTGTTTCTGGGACCTCTGAATGTTCCTCCTTGGAGAAGTGTCTGTTCAGGTCCCTTGCCCACTTTTTAATTGGATTGTTTGTCTTCCTGGAGTGGAGTCATGTGAGTTCTTTATATATTTTGGAGATCAAACTCTTGTCCAAGGTGTCATTTGCAAATATATTTTCCCATGTGGTTAGTTCCCTTTTCATTTTGCTGATTTTTTTTTTTTTTGGCTGTGCAGAAGCTTCTTATTTTGATGAAGTCCTATTTGTTTATTCTTTCCTTTATGTCCCTTGCTCTAGGGGACATATCAGTGAACTATTGAAGCATGGAATATCTGGGATTTTCTTGTGTATGTTCTCTAGAATTTTTATTTTGTCATGATGTATATATAAGTCTTTTATCCATCTCAAGTTGATTTTTGTGTGTGGTGTAAGTTTGTGGTCAGATTTCATTTTTTGCATGTAGCTGTCCAGATGTCCCAATACCATTTGTTGAAGAGGATATTTTTTCTCCATTTTTATGCTTCTGCCCTCCTTGTCAAATATTAATTGACCATAGAGACATGGGTTTATTTTTGGGTTCCCTATTCTGTTCCATTGATCTGTGTGTCTGTTCTTATGCCAGTACCAGACTGTTTTGTTTACTGTGACCTTATTAATACAGACATTTTGATGATGTTAATTCTTCCAATCCATAAACACGGTATATGTTTCCATTTATTTGTGTCTTCCTTAATTTCTTTCTTCAGTGTTGTGTAGTTTTCTGAGCATAGGGTTTTTTCCTCCTTGGTTAAGTTTATTCCCAGGTACTTTATTTTTCTTCTTGCTATAATAAATGGGATTTTTCCCCTGATTTTCTGCTTCAGATATTTCATTGCTGGTATACAAAAATGCCTTTGATTTCTGAATATTGACTTTGTATCCCACTGTTTTGACAAATTCACTTATTAGGTTGAGTAGTTTTTTGGTGGAGTCTATAGGGTTTTTTTATGTACACTACCATGTCATCTGCAAACAAGGACAGTTTTACTTTCTCCTTTTCTATTTGGGTGCCTTTTATTTCTTTTTCTCTTCTGATGGCTGCAGCTAGGAATTCAAGTACTATGTTGAATAGAAGTGGTAAAAACAGACACCCTTGTCTTTTTTCTGATCTTAGTGGGAAAGCTTTTAGTTTTTGGCCATCAAGTATAATGCTGGCTGTAGGTTTTTCATATATGGCCTTTATTATGTGAGGTGTGCTCCCTCTATCCCCACTTTGCTGAGTGTTTTTATCATAAATGGGCACCATACCTTAACAAATGCTTTTTCTGCATCTATTGATATGATCATATAATTTTTGTCTTTTGTTTATGTGATGTATTATATTTATTGATTTGTGAACATTATACCATCCTTGCATCCCTGGGATGAATCCCACTTGATCATGGTGTATGATCTTTTTAATGTATTACTGGATGCAGTTTGCCAATATTTTGTTGAAGATTTTAGTGTCTATGTTCATCAGCAATATTGACCTGTAGTTTTCTTTGTTGTGTCTTTATCTGGTTTTGGAATTAGGATGATGCTGACCTCATAAAAAGAGTTTGGGGGTCTTCCCCCTTCTTGGGTTTTTTGGAATAGTCTGAGAAGGATAGGAGTTAGTTCTTCCTTAAATGTTTTGTAAAATTGTCCTGTGAAACCAGCTATTGACAATATGTCACGATAGATGATACTTTAGCAATTGATAAATAATCATTTAGCAAATGATAATAATCATTTACAATATTGACATTGATTCTGAATTAATATTACTGGGCATATGAAATGTTTAAGAGCACATTTAAGGTTACCTGGCAAAACAGTCATTTGATTATTAAATATTGTAAGATATATCATTCATGTTAGTTCAATAATGTTGAACAAGTTAAAAGTGATGCTTAAACCAGAGTGGAGAAGTTAAGTGTGAGTCAAACTCATATTTCACAAATAGGTACTTGATATTCCTGCATATTTTATGGATAAAAATAATTTTATAATTTATTCACATTAGACATATTCTTCTTCATGTAAATCCCTGTATTGTAAAGGCTATAACAATTTTTGTACTGTATTCATTTGGTATTTATAATATATTAAGATAAAAGTTTTGAAAATTTGGATATATTTCATTGTCAAGAAGCTATAATTATTAGGGAAAATAGTAGGAAAAAGAGAAAGTCAATTAAAATTTAGTGACATTTATAAATGTAACCAGTATTATGGAGAAAAGAAAGAACTGCATCAGATTAAATCTATAAACAGTAAGCAAATTTCAGATTTGTAAATAATATTACTAAATAATCTGTTTGAAAAATGCATCTTTTTAAAAGTATTATTTAAAGTCTAACATGTTTCCTGAATTTTTTCATCACATGGATTTTCCTCCTGTTGATGCTTCAGGTTAGTGAAGTTGAAAGGTTTACTTTACTCAATTCTAAAACAAATTTTAAAAAATTCTTAGAGGAAATTTAGATGTCCAGGTTAGATGTACTGATGTAGGAATCACTAACTCTATGGTACAGAATGAATTCGACATTGACATCCTCATAATTTTTGTTCTTTTGAAGAAAAAAAAGTTCAAATGTTTTGTGTTAGATTAAAAATTTGTACTCCACTTGTCCATTCAAAGTTTTACTTATTTTCAGTTAGTCGTGTTCAAAATAGTTGTGTGTTTTTTTTAATTAGGAAACTGATGCTCCCTCTTATACTCAATAAATATTTATTGATATTTGATTATTATAATGATAGGGTAAATGCAAATGATACTGTATACAATGAGTCCTTTTTCCCTGGCTGTAATTGGGTACAAAATTGTGTTTAATATGGATACTACCAAGATTTTTCCTTTAATATCTATTTATTTGTTACTCTAAAATGGGGGTGGGAGCAGTGAATGCAATCTGTTTTGTAAATATATATTTTTTGTAGTACACACATTTAACAAGTCAAAGGAATATCACTTTAATGAGGTGCTACTGATTTTGGTCATAAAATATACACTTAAATATTTTATTTGTCATTTATAACTTGGACAAATTACCTAAACTCTTATTTTCATTATCTGTAAATGCAACTAGGGAATGCATATCTCACAAGCCATCACAAAGAGTAAACTGAAGAAAACTGATAAAATACTGCTTTGCAAATCATGAAGATCTACAGAAATGTTTTGTTGTTGTCATATTACTGTTAGATGGGTACATAAATAATTGGACATGACAAATGCAAAGAAGCAAAGCCAGTCCAACAGAGGTAGAATCAATCTATTCTGATACTTTGATGTAATTTGCACTGCTTCGGACTAGCTCTAGGGAAAGATAAAAGTAAGACAATGACTAAAGAGAACTGTGGTGAGCTACTTTAGAATGAATAAGACGGGGCTCTCTATTTGCTGCTACTCAAAATACTTGTCAAGTAAGAGCACTATTCAGGAGACAACAACAAAATAGCTTCCACTTATCTGCCTTGTCTATAGGATCTTTTTACTATGTTCAATGGTTAATTCAAGCTTCTGACTCTTCAAAACAGAACATGCAATTTTCCCCATATCCCATCCCCTTGAATGCTGATTTCTAAAGGCCAGTCTGTGAAGGGTAATATGGCAAGCAGGATAAGCACGTGCACTGTCTTTTGGGTAGAAGCAGACACTTCAGAAGCTTCAGGAATTTCCTCTTTGGGGCTTTGGCACACCTCACTCTGCACTTGGGACAAGTGGAAAACTGGTTGCTATGCATCATTATAGTCTTGCAGGTAATTGTGTTGATAGAGTGTGAGGATAGTGTGTTTTAGGACATACTTGCTTCACATGGACTGAATTCTAACAAGATGCTGTCCTATCTGACTTAGTGAACATGAAGCAAGTAGGTCTTGATTCTTATCAGTCATAAGGTGCATTTTATTCCAAATAACCTCAATATTTTGTATCTAAAGAAGTTTGGAGTTTTATGAAGATACTGATAGAATTTAATAGAGTCACTCATTCTATCCTCAGAAATGAGAACTACAATTTATTATACACAGCCTTGTATAAAGGAAAATATGATGCATGCACAGTGCTTTCTTATATTACTCTCTTTTCTTTCCTATCAGACAACTCATGTAATACTAGGTAATTTGGGGGCTAAGGACATAGTCTTATGCATTCTGGTTCACTGTTGTATCCCTTGGTTCTCTTGCCCCAGGAAATCTACACTGTATTGCTTGGTTCTTGTTTCAGTACCATTACTAACTCAGAGAACAATATTAACATTCAAAGTCTTCATTAATTTGTTTCTCTGGAAATGTTGGCTGTCTTTCAGGTGGCTGCATCTGCATAGTGCTGCAGATTTCAGACAATAACCTAAGCTTTGTTAGTCTTTGTTTTGTTCAATAAATCAGTCTCTCCTGGAGTGATCTTTTGATTTGCTATAGCATTGTATGCAGCATTTAAAGAAAGGTCCTTGTTGGGATAGTATGATCCATTCAATTAATATTTATTGAACACTTACTATGTGCCAAGCATAGCAAAAAAGAAAACAAGCAAAAAACCCCCCTTGAAGTTTATCTTCTGACTGAGAATAAATGAAAAAAGCAAATAAATATGTAAAAATATATGCAGATGGGGAGGAGGCAATCAAGAGCAATAAAGAAAAGGAAAGGAATATGCTAAGATGTGGGGATTCAAATAGTATGGACAGGGATTACCTGCCTGCTAATGGGATATTGGTGCAAATATTTGAAGGAAGACAGGTGAGTACTTGAGGATAAGCATCCAAGGTAGAGGAATATAGCGAGAAATATTCTCTGAGGTGGGAGTATGTTTGCTGTTCCAGAGGATATCCAGGGTCAGTATTGCTAAAGCAGAGCATTCAACAAGAAATGTAAAAGAAAGGAACATTAATGAAATAACAGAGTAAAGAGTGCAGAGTAACTTTTGTAGCACTGTATTGGCTTTGTTTTCACTCTGAATGATGGAAGAGGCTAATGACTGGCCTTGGCCAGAATATTGGCATCAATCATTTATTTGCCAAATCTTTATTGGAAGTCTTATGTGTCTGACACTCACCTAGGTAATAGGCATACATCGATAATCCAAGAGACAGGAGTTCAAGCTATATTAGTGAATATATTCTAGTGGTTGAAGAGAGTATTGTTTGTTTTTGCCTCTTTTACAAATTACCATAAATATTATGAATTCCATAAGATAGATTTATTACCGTACAGTTCCTAGGACAGACGTGTGCCTCTAAACTAAAATCAAAGTGTTGGAAGTGTCTTGTTTTTTCTGGAGGCTGTAGGGTAAAAGTCTTATTCCTTCCCATTTCTGGTTTCTAGAGGCCACCTTTTTTGTCTGACTCAGCCTGCACCACCACCTTCAGAGCATCAGTATCTAGGCTAGTCCTTCTCACACTGCATATCTATGGCTCTCTTCTTAAAACAAAGGAAGTAATGTGACACTTGATAATTGAGGACATTTGATAATCCAGACTAATATCACGAATTTTAGATCAGTTGATTAAGGATCTTAATATTATCTCATCTGTAACTTTAATTTTCCTTGCTATGTAGTTACAGATTTTGAGGATTATTTCGTATAGACTTTTCTTCTGGGAGATCATTGTTCTAGATACCACAGGAATAAAATAAAAGCAATGCATATGGTAATGACAACATGCTGACCGCTCTCTTAGACATAGGCTATAAGAGGAAGGCTGCCGGCCAAGAGCTTAGTGACTAGGTAGCTCGTATTGGTTCTCTACCAGCCAGACTAGTCAATGATAGCAGAGAGCGCACAGCAGTGCTGCATTTTTTTTCCTTTGAATTTGCAGTTGGAAAAAAAGGGATCTCCTTTTAACTATAACCTTTTGCCCCATGTTCCAGGGGAAGCTTTATCAACATAGACTGAACATTTTTAATTGGCATGTTTTATTTAGCTCAGTTGTTGACCATAGAAAATACTAGAATGCTTAAGAAGGAAAAAAAAAACAACACTTTTTAATGGAAAATTATATTCACATGATCTAGTAAATTTACTTTCTATCATATTTTAGTGAAATCTAAACACCTTATCTTTGTCTCTAGCCCTTGAAGTTTTCATTTCCGCCTATACCTTTCCTTTGAGTTTTCCATTTGTTTGCCTAACATCAGTCAGAATAGCCTTCCTCCTGTTGCTGAAACGTGCCGAGACTTTTCTCGCTAGCTGAACACTCCAAGACCTGGTTTTATTTTGGTTCCTCCCTGACACTTAGGCCCCAACTTAAGTTAATTACGCACTAATCACTCACTAATCTTCAGATGGCTTTTTAGATCACTGAATACAAAGCCTTCCCACTCACCACCAGTCAGTCCTCTTTTTTAAATGACCTTTACTTTCTTATTATTTTCCTTCTGAGCATTTATCGCTGATATTTTCTTATATGTGTGTATGTATTTTTTTTAAATGATCTTCCTCCCTATCCTTAAAGGTAATTTATATCTAAGCACTATCTTCCTAGTGCTTAGAAAATGACTAGCATGTATTAGATACACAAAATAAATATTTTAATTGATGAATGATTTTAATTATATATATGTCTCTCTCTGCGTGTGTGTGTGTGTGTATATATATATATATATATGCATATAAAAGTAATCATTCTAAAATTTTTAACCACCTTATTTTCTTTTGTCCCAAAAGAAGGAAGTATGAAAGAAGTAACTTCTTTGCTATAATCACAGATGGGAAAAGGAAATCAAGGAGAAAATAGAATCAGGTAAATGAATAAAAAGTATAATTAGGAAACCAGTTTTAGGCCCTATGTCAAGCATACATTTTCCTATTACTATAAAATATACCATTAACTAAGATCTAGTTGAATAAGGCAGGGGCAAATTAAATATTTAGCAAACAAATTATTTTTCCTTGCCTAATATTGCTACCCATTAGTGGTAAACTACATTTCCCTGATTTTATCTAATTTTATAAATGTAGGTTGTGGCAGCTGAGAAACAAATATAGTTGTTTACAGTGGCTTGCTTAATGTTTAAATTACTTTAAAATGAAGTTTTTGAATTATGATTTTTGTAGAATAATCACCATTGACATTTGCTTAGTATCTTATAAAAGGAATGTTTATTTGCACATCGATATTTAATCTTCACAAAATTCCTGTGAGAGATGCGTAAGAATCCACTGTCTTCATTTAATAGAAAAGGTAAGTGACTGGGTTACTTCCCCTGAGCTGCAAGGAACCTAGACAGACCCAGACCCAACCGGTCAATTGCTGAATATGAAACTCTTCATAGATAGTCTTCACATACACACGCTTTGCAAACTGTGACGTACAAGTATTAGTTTTTGTTCTTTAAGCATGTACCTGCAACCACATCTTTTAACATCTTTATATGTCATTGTAATGAGTAAAATGTTTAAGATAAGGTGTTCATTCGCTATTCTGCTCTATTTCACAAAATTTATTTCCAAAATATACCCAATAAAGATTTTAAATGTAAAGTGACAATATAATTATGCTTAGTTAAGCATTCACAACAAATATTTCCCACTTGTGAGTAGCCAAGTGAATCGTTGCTTCAATTTATTTTTATAAAGAAAAGTAAATAAGAGGCTTTGTTATATAACAACAATTATTTTGTGTCAGAGATATTGTGATACTTCACATGTGTAAGTTTCAAAGACTGAAATCTAAGTGATTAAAATATTATAGGTATATTTCACTTGATAATAAAACAAGCAGTGCACTGGAATTTGGGAAGACCACTTATAATGTTGCACAATATATTCAACTGCTTGGAATATAACCTGCAATTTTGTCAAATGTACCCTACATAAGACTGATCAGGATACCTAGATTTTGCATTTCACCTTACTTAGCTAACTTACAGTCCTTCTATCTTTAACAGCATATAGAAGAGCTGGTTTTATTTATTTTAATTTTGAAAATATGCCAATTAAGTTAGGACTTAAGCTAAGATATGAAAGTTTATAAAATTTGTGTTAATCCCTTAAAAATAATTTTTATAATCCCTTAAGAATAATCACATTGAGGCAAATAAATAGGATCCACTAATTTTGATAGCTCAGGTCATAAAAAAGGTTAGGAAAAAATTCAAACAGCCAAGCAGTCAAGGTTAATTTAATTTTAGTTACTTTTTCATATTTTAAAATTATATTTGTTATTTTGCTTATGAACAGAATATATCAGGCTCAGAAAAGATATTGCCTTTATTTGATGAATTTATTTATCTATTTACTTTGTTCTATGGCTCATACACCATATAGATATAAGGTGTTTGTTTGTTCCATATAAACTAACATAATTAAGATATATCAAATGCATTGTAGTTCAACAGCTTGTAACAACAACAAAAGGACTTAAAATTAAGTTAACCAATACAACAAAATCTATGAAATACCTACAAATCAATTTAACAAGAAACCAAGACAAACTACATGCCAAAAACTATAAAATTTTACAGAAGGGCACTTAAGAATACTAAGTAATTGAGAATTCAATCATGTTACTGAATGGGAAGTCCTACTATTTCAAATACATGTCTTTGTACATTCTACTGATGTAGTTAATATACTTTAATGTAGCCAATGATTTGTTAAGTTAATGCTTATGGTCAGCTAGAAGAATAAATATGCATGAATATAAGAATAGACCCCCCAAAAAGCAATAGGGAGAAACAAAATGGAGAAAATAAGTTATACCATATAACAAAACTGTATATCACAGTTAGAGCAAATATTTGCAAATAAATTAGTAGAACTTATTGAAAACATTAAGAAATAGATATAGATTTTGTATGGGAGTTTAGGGATTAAAAACTATAGGAAACATATATCTTATTTCATAAATGATATTGTAGCAACTAACAATCTATCAGGAAATAGTTTAAAATTAGGACCTTACCTCACAACATTAAAATTTTTTTTATTGATTTATGAGGCCTAAAGAATATTTTAAAGCACAGAAACACTGGAAGAAAACATAAACAAATTTTATTATCCAACGTAGTGGTTGGAAAATCTTTTAAGACATGAATGAAACTTAGAAACCATAGTGGGAAATGTAAATTTGACAAAAAAACACAAATAAAAAAATAACTACAAAATCTCTATATAATAAAAGATTCTCATAAACAAGATTAGAAAGTGTCTAAGTTCATCTCACTGAAAGAAAACCCCAAGCAAGAACTGGGGCTGGGAGGTTCAGATTAGAATGCAGGAGACAATGTGGAGAGAAAAAGGAGCCAGTATGGGTGGGAAGAGTCTTGAACTTTCAACTGCACAGTTACAAGATAATTTCTGCAAGTCTAATACAGAGTCCTCAAGACAAAGTCACCCAGAAAACCATCAGTTCTCACTGGAATGGGTCTGTCTGAGTATCTCCACCTGCTTAGTCACTGGCTGGGGGCAGCTCTTTGGAGCATCTTATATAAGTGAACCTAACAGTTGATTCAGTGCAGAAACACTAGGACATGAGTCAATATTGTTCACACTGAGGGAGACCTGAGGGGAGCATTTCCATTTCCATTTTATAACAGAGGGAAAAAAACAAACATACATCATTAAGAATAATATACCCAATAGAAATGCATAAGGATATGAGCAGACCTAGATGTAAAAAATATGAGGGGGGCCCCAAAACAGAATTATCTCCTGGAGAGTGTGGGTCCCTTGTAACTATAGGCTTCTCCTGCTAGGTGAGTGTTCTAGGAACCCATCTGTATCAGTGCACCAGCTGGTGTTATTGTGAGAGGCTGCATTCAGCATAGGTTTTCTGGCGACTCTTTCAACGTGTTTGCCCATTTCACGATGGGTGATTTATCAGTACACCTGCCCACATGTCACTGAGTTTAGCAGTTTTTGACCCAAAACGGCATGACGCCCATGCTTCAGCCTCCCTATTTATCCAGTCTTGCCCCAAGCGACTTTTACTTGCTTCCCCAGATGAAAAAAGTCCTTAAAGGGAAATGTTTTGCCAGTGTGGAGGAGGTGAAACAAAAAATGGCAGAAACACTCAAAGGTGTCAAAATCGATGAGTTCAAAAACTGATTTGAGCAGTGCAAAAAATGTCTCCACAGGTATTGCATCCAATGGAGAGTACTTTGAAGGTGACTGAACTTTAAACATGTAAGAATAAGTATACAATTTTTTATGAGTAAATTCCATTTTGGGGGATCCCCCTTGCATATTTATATCATTCCAAAAATCTATGAAAAAATGCTTTCTTTAATCAAAGAACTTTTTTAACAAAGAAAGAAAACATCAAGTGTCAACAAAATACAAATTTTCACCCACCAGAATAACAAAATCATTAAAAGATTTAAATTTGTCAGTATTATATATGGCAGCAAGCAATTTTGAAGGGCAGCTGGACCATAATTCTAAAAATGAAATTGATAGCTTTTTAAAAAATGAACAAGATCACTTCTAGCTTTCTAGTGCAACTATTTCAGAGATCCTAAATGTCCACCACTAAAATAACGACTAGGTAAAGTATTGAAAATTACTTATATTACTTCAGTTTCCAAATCAACAAAAGAGGTGCAATTCACAACTCACTGATTATTTTGGTGTGTGTAGATTTAGATGTGACATTTAAAGTATTCATAATACTAACCCGCATATAGTATGTACTCAGTATTTTATAACATTAATTAACACTATGGAATAATATATAACAAAAAAAATGAAGACACATAAGCATATACAACTGAAATGGAAATGATTCTTGATTTTAATTGACTGAAAAGACCAAGTGGCAGAAAAATGATATGTTAGAATATATATTCATATGCACAGAAAAATGTCTGAACAGATAGTCTATTAACTGTTAATAGTAATTCACTCTGGAGAATGAGAAGGAGTTAAAAGTGGGGGCTTTCAATATTTACTCAATAAATTCTGTATTTTCCACTGTAGTTTAAAAATAGAAGCATTTTAAAAAATTTTAATTTATGAATTTGAGAAAAAAGAATGATATTAGTAATCTTCCAATAATATAAAACTACATTAAAGTTAACTACTGTGCACTTAAGAAACAAATCAAAATGAAAAATGTGTTTTGAAACTAAATATTTCACTTAAAAATATGTTAAATATAGCCCAAACATCATTTACCCAATGCTTATTCATCCTTTAAAAGAGAATACATATTTGCTTTTGATTTGATTTGTGTTTTTCCTGAGAAGCCTTAATGTTTTTATAAATTCTGTATTTCTAGGCCACTATAAGAATGGAAAATGTCAGTCTAATCAGGAATTTGTGATGTAGTTTGAAGTTAAAAAGTGAATATAAATTCTAAACCAAAATTCTTACCAATACTTTTAGTACTACCTTTGTCATATGTTGTTGTGTGGGTATGCTTGTGCTGGGCTGACCAATTACAAAAAAATAAAAGATTACTGTAAAACCCAAACAGCAGCTTTTTTTTTTTTTTAAATTCTGCAATAGGCTTGCCAAACCATTTGCTTCAAGTGTTTTAAGCAGATCATAGCAGTTGCCACCATGACCGAATGGTTAATACATGATCTGAACTGAGACAACTAAAACATTCTATTTATTTGGATAGTGTAATTGAAATATGGAACCTTTATGGCTCAAACATTACCAACAAGAATGCTTTTCTGGAATTTGGTAATTGTGAAGCAATCTCCCTTCTAGTTGCTAAGCTTTTAGTGTGCGAATCAAACCTAAATCTGGCCATGTCCATGTTTCAGAACTTGCCCTGGTCTGTGTGGAAAATAGTGAAACAAATATCAAAAGAAAAATATGTGAGGAGGGGAGGGAGGGGGGGTTGGAAGATAAGGACAGATAAAGACATTTTAATGACATCCAAGTTGCCCATCTAATTGTTTCAATCAGAATTTCTCCTATGAATCGTAGGGTAAGGGAGTAGAAAGTGTTGAGAGTAACCCAACTCTTATTCTCATAAAATAGGCTGAGAGCTCTATGATAATGGTGGCTTGTTATTTTGGCAACGTACCACCTATAGACATGAAAAAAAAATATGTAAGTTAATGATGCTTTGCCTGCGGCCCCCATAAGAAGTAATTATTAATTTTTTGCCAAATAAATTCTCTGTAGTTTTCATTCATCTTTCATTTTCAATGTGTTACTGAAAAGAAACATCCCAGCAGTTGCAGTTGCAGTGCGCAGGAAACCTAAGAAATATTACTGGTAAGACCTTTGTAAATTTCATTGATCTTATGGATCTAAGGCACACCAATGGAACAAGTGAGGTAAAATATCCATTTCATCATAATTTGACAAAGATTTATATATAGCATTTAAATAACCCCCTTTAGTATACAGTAAGAAGTTATCTTTAATCAGTATTGTTAATTTAACAATTAGCTTGGGGGAGGAAAGAGAAGAAAATTCATTAACTATGAGGCAATTCAAGATAATTTGCCCCTTTCTATGCTCAGTGAAAGAGGAATTCTAAAGTTTTCCCATGTGCCTACATGTCTTATTTTCTTAGATTTCAATATTAAATGTCTATAACCATACTTCATAGTTATAATTTTCACACACAAATTTTCATACTTACCCATTTTTAATTATAAGATGGAAAAAAGGCAATTAAAGTCCTGTTAGAAATTTGAAATATTAACCCTGAAGTCAACTTAAAAAAATAATCGAATGCACACCTCTGCATAATTTCTTCTTTGTTCCAGGACTCAGGTTTTCTCCTAATGGAAAAAAAGAAGTTGAACAACATGCTTTTAAAATTCTTTTTTAGCTTCAAAATATTATGAAGTGATGATTCAAGATATATAATTTAGCAGGGCTGAATAATAATTGCTTCCATGTTATTTAGAAAGAACACACATCAGTTAATCTTTTTTGAAAAGTATAATTGCAGTAAGTGCTTTTGCCTTTCTATTATTTTCTTAATGTAGATTCATGAAGTTGCTCTGACATAAATTTAGCAAGTGGCCTTAAAATAATGGGGTAAGCAGAACATTTGTGAAATCAAGTTGGTAACTAAGATAGTTCTTTCTTTTAAAAATCTTGCGATTAATTCTTTATTACTTTCTTCACTTTCTTAAATTTTAACATAGTTCATAGATTTATAAATATATACATATACTGGTGTAAGTGTATACATATATGGATATCTGCATGTAAATAATAAAATGTTCATATTGCCTTAACTACAGAAAAGTCGTTGCTTCTGTTGCTATTTTCTATGAGGAATGCTTAAAAGAGGGTGTCTCATACTGAAATGGTGTCAACTACATTCAGTGTAACCTCACAGAAATTTATTTCTCACTGTTCAGGAGATTGGAAGTCTGAGATCAAGGTGCTATCACAGCTGGGTTCTGGTGAGAGCCCTCTTCCAGGTTTCAGACTGTCAACTTCTTTTATTCTTATGTTGCAGCTGAGGTTTGGCCCCCCTTTTAGGAGGGCATTAATTCCATTCATGAGGGCTCTACCACATGACCAAATTAACTACCAAAGACTCCACCTCCAAAGATCATCGTATTTGGGATTAGATTTCACCATGTGAGCTTGGGGGAATAAAAACATTCATTCCATATCATTATTCTTCTGGTACATATTTCCAAGAGGCCCCACCAAGTGATTCTTGCATCTGATTGACCAAAACTATTTGTCATGGCCACACCTAGTTGCAAGTGTTTTAAAAAGACCAATTTTATATGGGCATATTCCTCCACCCCCAACAAACTGAGGTTATTAAAAAAGACAATGAAAATGGGTATTGAGTAAGCAATTAGAAGAATATACCACGACACATAATGCTAGTGGCAAGGAAATTAAATTATCTTATTCTCAAAGAAGGATTCCAAATGCAAACTGGCTGGTCATGAATTACTGAAAGGGAAGATTCACTCACATTGATTATTAAGTTGTCATTTGTGGTTTATCTTTTCTTACTGTACACAGTGATGCTCTTCTCTACTGCTTTTTATAGGCTGTAGGTTTTACAGTGAATAAAGAGGGCTAAATTTAGAGAAATGGCACTTAGAAAATATATATATTATATTAAATATATAAAATATAAAAATATATTTCTCTCTATATTATATATAGAGAAATTATATAGAGAGAGAAATATATAAATATATATATTTAGAGAAATGGCAAATTTAGAGAAATATATATATAAAACATGGAAATAAGCTTAATTATATAAACTTTTTGAAAAAGCTTATCACTTTGAGATGTTCATTTTCTTTCTTGATGGTACCTGTATAGTTTGTATACATGTTCAAAGATATTGCCAGTGAGACTTGTATTTGTTGTCACAACTCGTTGACATATTAAACTTAGTTGCTATTAATCTTACCTTACAGATGAAAAAACTGGTGTTCAGAGTTACTGACCCAAGATGATGATCTTTTTTTGAGCATATAAAAGTGGTAAAATTTCTTATGGATTAATATAAGAATCCTTTAATAATAAAAATTTGTACTCATGAAACTAAGAGTTCATATTGCAAATAAATAGAGAGAACATAACTATTCAGATACACAAAGATAGGAGTTATTCTTTAAGTGACATGAGGATTGAGACATGTCATTAAAAACATTAACAAATAACCATTACTGAGGTCTGTTGTTCCTCAGTCTTTCCTGTTCTATTCAGAACAGCACATTGCTATTTGGATAAACTATAAACAATTTATTATGAATTCTAATAAAAGTTAGGGTAAAATCTTCCTGTTATTTATAGCTTGATGGATGTTCAAGGTGGATCTCTATTCTTCTTCATTGATAACCCTTGTGATTGAAAAATACTAAAATTAATTATGAGTTTTTAAAAACCTACATTTTTGAGAATTTATTACAAACCAGGATAGGAGGCTAGGTCTATTTGATGGCACAGTTCTTCTTATTTTTTTAATCAACACCCAAGGATACATTTTTATTTACTCTAAGAGAGAGGAAGGGAGAGAAACATTGATTGATTGACTTTCATATCTGTTCTGACAAAGGATCAAACCCACAGCCTAGGTATGTGCCCTGACTAGCAATTGAACCTGCAAGCTCCTGGTGAATGGGTCGATGCTCCTACCAACTAAGCCACTTAGCCAAGACAGTTATTATTCTTAATCATCATGATAACCCTGCATGTATGCATTGCTATTCTAATTTTAAAAAAAATGTATTGGACGTGACATTGGTTAATAAAATTATATCAGTTTCAGGTATACATAACTATAATACATCCTCTGTATAGTGTGTCCTGTATTCACCATCTCAAATCAAGTCTCCCCCTGTCACCATTTATCCCTCCTTTATCACTTTCTACCTCCTCCCATTCCCCCCTGGTAATCACCATACTGTTATCTGTGTCTATGTGGGTCTTTCTTTCTCTTTCTTTTCCTTCCTTCCTTCCTTCCTTCCTTCCTTCCTTCCTTCCTTCCTTCCTTCCTTCCTTCCTTCCTTCCTTCCTTCCCTCCTTCCTTCCTTCCTTCCTTCCTTCCTTCTTTTGCTTAATATCTTAAACTTCTTCCCTAACCCTTCCAGCCCCTCTCCTCTAAGAGCTGTCAGTTTTCTGTATCTCTGAGTCTATCTTTTTGTTGTTTATTTTTTCATTAAATTCCACATATAAGTGAAGTCATGTGGTATTTGTCTTTTTCTTACTGGCTTATTTCACTTAGCATAATCCTCTCCAGGTTAATCCATGCTATCACAAAGGTAAGATTTTCTTCTTTTTAATGGCTGAGTAGTGGTTCCATTGTAAAAATGTACCATAGCATTTTTATCCATTTATCTACTGATGGGCACTTGAGTTGATTCTAAATCTTGGCTATTATAAATAATACTGCAATGAGCATAGGGGTGCATACATGTATATTCTTTCAAATCAGTGTTTCTGGGTTCTTCAGTTATATTCCCAGAAATGGAATCACTGGGTCACAAGGAAGTTCCATTTTTAATTTTTTGAGGAACTTCCATACTGTTTCCACAGTGACTGTATCAATCTGCATTCCCACCAACAGTACACTAGGGTTTCCTTTTTACCACATCCTTACCAACTCTTATTGATTATTGATTTATTGATGATAGCATTTCTGACAGGTGTGAGTTGATATCTCATTGTGCTTTTATATAATTTGCATTTCTCTGATCTTTGGTGATGTTAAGCATCTTTTCATGTCTATTGACCATCTGCATGTCTTCTTTAAAGAAGTACCTATTCAGGCCCTTTGCCCATTTTTAAATTGGGTTTTTGTGTGTATGTGTGTGTTTTTCTGTTTTATAAAAAGGAAGCAGCAAGTAGGGGATATAAAGTCATTTGTCCAAGATGGAACTGGGGTTCTACTGCAAATCCATGAATGGTAAACCTCTGAGCTCTTTATATTACATCTTTCAGTGCCCTCACGGTGTTACTCCTTCTCACTAATATTCAGTGATCATCATCATCACTATCATTATGTCTTCTACTAGGTTTGTTTTCTTCCAAATCTCTGAGTAAACTGAGTTAATTAACATCTTGTCAATTTCTCATTAAAGATACTCTTGTAGGAGATCGTTTGTTTTAGATTGTCCCTTTAATAACATTTAAATATTTTTGCAAAATTTTAGCACATTTTGTTTCATAGCACCTCTTTTTTATGGGCCTCATTCCAAATTTCCATTGCTGAGATGAGAGAAATTAATTATTCTAAATTTATTTTCAGCAGAGGTGTTTAGCATCGCCTGGGATACACCCACTCTTCCCATCCCCCACAGTATGCTTACATGCATCACAATGCATTTTTTTTTTAACAGCACTTTCTGTTTATATTTTTGCAATATGAAAACATCTATTCGAGGCAAGGATCATTTTGTTGGAAGAAACACAAATCATTCATCCAAGTTTGAGTTCATTAGAGTGAGCATCTCTTTATTTGAATTCAAGAAAAGACAGATTTTAGCTGACCTTATTATAGGCTTAACTGGAGGTAGGGGTTAAAGTCAGGAGATGAGACATACCTCTTGACTGCTTGGCCTTTTTTCTCTCCGTATCTTCCATACCCTCTCTTCCTCTTCCTCCGTGTGGTCAATTCTTTCTACTATTGCACAGCTGAGTAGGTTTGCCTGCCCCAAATCTACCTGACCTGAGTGATCCCCAACTATTTTCTTCAGACTATGTTTTCTGAATTTCTATATTGATATCCTTGGAAGATAATATGTAGAAAATAAGAGTATGTTCTGTATACCCATGGTTCAGCTTTTCTCTCCTGGTATAATCAGCTATCATCACCCAGAAGGTTTTGTAAATAGAGTCCCATTAGTGGGAGCTGTTGATAAGAAGTAATTTCAAAGTAGGGATGTGGTTTTGGCAGTCACCCCAAAATTTAGTACTTTGCACACTTAACAGAGTAGCAATAAAAGATAAAATATCTGGCAGAGAAAGCTGAGTACTGTAGTTCATCCGTATTCTTTATAATAGCAAAAATTAACTCTCAAATGCTTACCATTTACCAGTGTGTTGCATATGATATTCCTCACACCAATCCTGTGAGCAAGTTATCATAACACTTTATAGGGGAGGAAATTATATATGGAAGGAAAGTGAAGGAATTATACTGTTTAGAGAAATCAAATTATTTACACAGACTAGCAAATAGTAAAATAGGGATTCGAACCTAGGTAATTTGGCTTCCGAGTCCACAATTATAAATTTCAAACCACACTGTTTCCATAACTATTTTTAAGGAAAGTAATTCTCTTCTTGCCAGACTTGCCAGCTGATTGGGCTGTTAACATTATTCAATTTAAAATACTTGGTTCACTATTTTAGCATTTAGAGTTTGCTCTTTGTATGTAGACGTTAATTGTAGGAAAGTAAAATCAGGCAGAAAGACAGAAAGTTCTTGTTAATGACAAGAAAATTTAAGACACTATGTTTTCAGAAAACTGAGGTTGAAGGTGACTAAAACCCACTGGAGTCTGATGGCTCTTTGGTGGTCTATATGATACATGTTGGTGGTTTCTCTTTTGTTACTCTTGAACAAATGTTCAAACCACTAAAACCACTTAGGAAATTGGCACTTGTAATAGGAATAAACTCAACTCCTTATCTTGGGAATCCTCTACCATGGAGAAGAACCATCTCAGGAAAAAGTGCTTGAAAAGTCCAAAAGGGGGAAAATAACCCACACTCTCTATTGTGTCATCATCTATCCTTAAGAGATTTCCATTTTAAATATAAAATAATATAAAGTAATACAATAGAGACTAATACGAGGGAAAGAAGCCTCTCTCATTTCTGTCTCCCTCGCCCCCTCTTTCTTTCTGTGTCTCAGAAAATCATGATTTTCAAATTAACAACTGCATTAAAAAATACAGTATTATATTAGTTTCACTGATACGACGTTATATAACTTACTAATTGATTCTGCCAATAAATCTCATACCCATCTGACACCACACAGAGTTACTAGAACATTATCGACTGTATTCCCTATGCTGTACTTCACATCCCCATGACTATTCTGTATCAAAAAATGTGTACCCTTAACCCAGTCACTTTTTCTACCCATCCTCCCAACTCCCATCCTGTTTCACAATCATCAAAATGTTTTCTGGATCTATGAGTCTGTTTCTGTTCTGCTTGTTCATTTATTCAATTTTTTAATTCCATTTTTGAGAAATATGTATTTATTGCCATTTTATTGTTCATATTTTTATATTTTCTTCCCATTCTTCTTCCTCTTCCTCTTTTTCTTTTCCTTCTCCTTCCCCTCCCCATCCCCTCCCTTCTTCTCCCTCCCCTTGCCCCTCCCCCTCCATTCTCTTCAAAAAAGATCCTTTAACATTTCATGTAATACTGGTTTGTTGATGATGAACTCCTTTACCTCTTTCTTGTCTGGGAAGCATTTTATATCTTCTTCCATTCTAAATAATAGCTTTTCTGGATAATTTTGATTGTAGGTCCTTGCTTTTCATCGCTTTGAATACTTCTTGCAAATCTCCTCTGGCCTGCAAAATTTCTGTTGAGAAATCAGCTTACAGTCTTATGGGAGCTCCCTTTCTGGTAAATAACTGCTTTTCTTGTTGCTGTTAAGATTCCCTCTTTGCCTTTAACCTTTGGCATTTTAAATGATGTGCCTTGGTGTGGGTTTCTTTGGGTTCATCTTGTCTGGAATTCTCTGTGCTTCCTGGACTTGAATGTCTATTTCCTCTATCAAGTTAGGGATGTTTTCTGTCATTATTTTTTTAAATAGGTTTTCAGTCTCTTGCTCTGCCTTATGTCCTTCCAGCACCCCTATAAAATGTTGGTATGCTTAACATTGTCCCAGAAGTGCCTTATACTAACCTCATCTTTTTAAATTATTTTTTGTTTTTGCTGTTCTGACTGGGTGTTTTTTTATTATTATCATTTATATTCCAATTCACTGATTTGATTCTTAGCCTTATCTACTCTACTTTTGATTCTCTGTAAATTATTCTTTATTTCAGTTAGTGTATACTTTATTTCTGACTGGTTCTTTTGTATGGTTCCCATGTCCTTTTTAATGCTGTCGAAGTTCTCATTAAGTTTATTGAGCATCCTTGTAACCAGTATTTTGAACTCTGCATTTAGTAGAGTGCTTGTATTTATTTTGTTTGGTTCTTTTTCTGGAGTTCTGTTTGTTTTCTTTGGCACATATTTCTTTGTCATCTCATTTTGGCAACCTCCCAGTGTTTGTTTCTATGTACTAGGTGGAATTGCTATGCTTCCTGGCTTGGAAAGTTAGCCTTATATATTAGATGTCCTGTTGAATTCAGTGGCACAACCTCCCTGATTATCCAAGTTGGGCACTTCCGGTGTGCTCCCCGTGTGGGCAGTGTAGACCCTCCTGATTTAGTTGAGCCTTGATTGCTGTTGGTCTATCAATGGGAGGGATTTACCCCCACTGATTGGTTCTAAGGACTGGCTGCCACCAACCAACCACCATGGAAGCTCAGCAACGCAGGACTTACTTCAGCTGTGCTCTGGTGTCCACTGAGTTGTTCCCTGAGTGTATCACTTGTGGGGGTGGTTGGCTGGTGTTTTACTATGGTCTGAACCTGTCCACTGGGTGCACTGGCTTGGGCCTCCTGGGAGATGCTGGCCAAGGTCAGCTGCTACCTGTGTTCTATCCAGAGCCACATGACATGAGCTACCAAGCTATCTATAGACGGCTGCTATTTGTGCTAAGATTGGAGGTGCCCAGGCCAAGCTGTGAACTAAGGCTGGCTGCTGCGAATGCTGAGACTGGGACCATTTAACAAGAGGTACAGGCACACTGAGGCAAGATGCTTCTTGTTTGAGAGATTTTAAGAAAATATGAAGCATGGGCCAAGACAAGCTATTCATATGGAAAAATTCATATGGAAACAGTTTGGGTGGGCCTGCAAATTGAGTGGGGCAGGGTTTCCAGGAATCACTAGGGTGGGGTGAACTGCGTGAGTCAGGTTGACGGGGATTCAGATATGGCACCAACCTACTGGCTCTATAGTTGAGGGGGCTCTCAGAAAAAGAAAAATGGCCTCCTCCAGCACTTTTGTCTGGCAGAAAGTTGCCTTTCCAGCTCTTGTCCTGATGTCTAAAATTCAGTTTCTCTGTATGTCCCTGGTGTCTTTCAAACTGCTGTCCCAATGCAGGAGCTCAGAGAGAATGAATTCAAGTAATTCTGTGACTGGGCCTCTAAGAGGACCTTCCTGGGATTCCAGAAGTTCTTCATCTCACTCAGCCAAAATCCCTGCTGGTTTTTACAGTCAAAAGTAATGGAGACCTCTCTTCTTGGCACTGGAACCAAGAATGGGGTCCTAGTATAGAGCTGGGAACCCTCACTCATCAGGGGGTACCTTTGCAGCAAAGATATCCACCCTGATTATCATCTGACACATGTGGATGTGAAACCAGCATGTCCCATGTCTCTGCCCCTCCTACCAGTCTTCATGTGGCTTTTTCTGTAAATCCTAGTTGTAGGACTTCCATTTAGCTGGATTTCAGATAGTTCTGAATGATGGTTGTTCTGTAGTTTAGTTGTAATTTTGATGTGGTTGCGGGAGGATGTGAATGCCTATGCTGCCATCTTGACCACAAGACAACCACATTTTTCTAACAGTAATTCAGAATATCTTATCTTTATTTACTTATAAACCTAAAAATTAGAGAAGTATCTATTCAGATCCTTTGCCCATTTTTCAATTGGATTTTTTGTCTTTTGGTGTTGAGTTTTGTAAGTTCTTTATAAATTTTGGACATTAACCCCTTATCAGGTGTATCGATGAATATGTTCTCCCATTCCTTGGGTTGTCTTTTTACTCTGTTGATATTTTCCTTTGCTGTGCAAAAAGTTTTTAGTTTTATGTATTCCCATTTGTATATTTTATCTTTTGTTTCCCTTGCCTTGAGAGGTATATCCAATAAATCATTGCTACGAGCAGTATTCAAGATTTTACTGCCTATGTTTTCTTCTAGGATTTTTATGATTCTGGGTCTAACATTGAAGTCTTTAATCCATTTTGAATTTATTCTTCTGTGTGGTGTAAGACGGTGGTCTAGTTTCATTTTTTCTGCATGTATCTATCCAGTTTTACCAACACCATTTATTGAATAAACTGTCTTTAACCCATTGTATGCACTTTCTTCCTAGAGGACATATGGATGGCCAATAGACATATGATATGATATGCTCAACATCACTAATCATCAGAGAAACACAAATTTAAACCACAGCGAATATCATCTCACACCTGTCAGATTGGCTATCATCAATAAATCAATAAACAAGTGCTAAAGAAGATGTGGATAAAGGGGAAAACTTTTTGGATTGTTGGTGAGAATGCAGATTGATGCATCCACTGTGGAAGGCAGTATGGAGATATCGCCAAAAGTTAAATTGGATCTGACTTTTGACCCAGTGATTCCTTTTTTGGGAATATATCTGAAGGAACCCAAAACACTAATTCAAAAGACCATCAGCATCCCTATGTTTATTGCAGCATTATTTACTATTGCCAGGATATGGAAGCAGCCTAAGTGTGCATCGGTAGATGAGTGGCAAGAACAACTATGGGACATTTACACAATGGAATACTACTCAGCCACAAAAAAGAAGAAAATTTACCTTTTGCAACAGTATGGATAGACCTGAAAAACATTATGCTAAATGAAATAAGCCAGTCAGAGAAAGACAAATACCATATGATTTCACTCATATGTAGAATCTAATGAACAAACTGAAAGAATAAAGTAAAATAGAGACAGGCTCATAGATAGTGACAGGCTCATAGACAGCTAAGTTGGGTGGGGAGGTTAGAGAGTGGAAGAACTGAGCAAAAAGGAGAAAGGATTCATGGACATGGACAAAGTATGGTGATTACAATGGGAGGGAGGTATAAAGGGACTAAATAGTAATGGAAAAATACAACAAAAATAGAAATGAAAACAAAACTAAAAATTAATGAAATTTGTTTTTGTAACTTAGTTTAAAAATATCTGATAGAGCATATTTTTATAGTTAGAATTTCAATGACTAGTTTATCAATATTCAAAACCATATAGTTATCAAGTTGTTAAAAGGATACAATTTAACATTATCCACTAATATTTTGTCATGGATTGTGTAATTCTCATTCTGTGCTTGTAAATCACAGGTTTTAGCTGAGGAAATGCAGAGCAGTTCATATAAACTATACCATAGTTTTTTATATGCCCTAATAAAATGTCCATAATGAAAAATCAACAGGGTATAGCTATGTACCTCTACAATGAGACTTAAGTGTACTAAATCTTAAAATGTTAAAAGAAAAACAGATATATTTTAAAATGTTCAACCATTTATGTACTCACAATATAAGCTATTTTTCTACTTTAAAATCTTTTCAATTAGAGTTATTAAAACCTAAAATTTTAGTGAGCCACTCAATTTGATACAAAAAAGGTACAAATGTACCTTTTAATTTTTTAAAGGTTATTCCTGTAGCACAATTCTGAGTCATTTAACTAAATTTAGAACAATGATATGCCTGTGCAAAACATTTAAGAACCACATATTTGAACTTTCTTGAACTATTTTATTTCTGGCACTATTCAGTTTTCATTTTGTCCTATGAATGAAAACAACTTTGTCAAGAGAGACACAATTTTTAAAATGAATATTTACAAATTTAATTACAACCAGAGAGATGATCTGGATATATTTAAAAATATACAAAATGTTTTTTCAAACTTTAATGTTGCAAAGCTGTTCATTTAATAGATGCAGCTGGGAATCAGATAAGATAAAAAATAGAAAAGGTATTATGAAACTCAGAGTGTTGTAAAAATTTTCACGTAGTAATTATCTGATTTAGCTTCTTTCGTAAATTATGTGTAGGGTCTACTGAAAGCAAAGGGAACACTTTAAAAAAGAAAGAATACTTATCTACTCTCAATATATTTCAAAAAATTTCAATTGTGCATATTTAAAATATATACTTCTGATAATAAAAATAAACCATTTTGTTTTAGAAAATAAAAAACAAACAATTTAAAATAGCTCTAGGTATTATAGTACATATTATCTTATTTTTACATATATAATACAATGTTAGAACATATGGGTAGATACCCAGATATATACATGCACATATATGTGCACATATATGCACACACTTACATATAACTTCTGCTTTTTAATTAATATTACAAAAGAATGCATTTCTTTCTTTAAATGTTTTTGAGAAAAAAACATACTTACCACTAAATAGAAACCCTGGTGCTGAAATGCATTTTTTTGCAGTATGAATTCTGCTATTTCTGTTGCATTTTGCTTTCTAATGTGGATATCATTTTTGTGTAGCTTTTTACAATATTAATTGTACCTTCATCTCTTTCTGTCTCCCTATTCAAAGAGCTGATTTTAATATTTTATACTATATTCTATTACCTGCATCTTTCTGTTTTGTGTGTGTGTATGTGTGTGTGTGTGGCTTTAAAAGTACCATATATTTGTATAAAGCATATTGCAGGTGTTTGTAAAAATGTTTCTACTTTATTTTTCAACATTGTTTTAAGCTATCACTTCCTCTGCATTTCTTCCATTATTTTGAAAAATCTTGTTTCTCACCTTTAAAAGAGCATTTTGATATCTGGGTCCACAGATTTTCTTTGTTCCTTTTATTCATTGACCGTGCTGCCACTTATAGACAGGAATAACCCTGTTCTTTTGTTTTAATATCCAGCAATGCTTCTTATTCATGTGACTAGCCATTTCATTCCATTTTCCAAATTCCGATTTGCAACATGGCCCATCCTTACTTGGAAGAATCTGAAGATTTTAGTGAATTTCTTCCAGAATATTCCCTGCTTATTTTCCTTGACACTGCTATAGTTTAAAGGATAAAAATTTTATGTAGTCATATATATCTTTGTCTATAATTCTATCAACGCAGTTTATAGGCTATGAATTTCTTTGAATTTTTGGTAGCCAAGAACAACCTTTCTAAACTTCCAGCAATACTGAAGTATTTTCCTTACTTTAATTTTTTTTTTGACAATTTCTGTTAAAAGTCTTGGCATGCTGAAGATTTAGACATATTGCTGACATAGATTTCTTTGAGTATTGTGCATTACAATATAGGATGCAAATGAATTTCATGAAATTTTGCATGTTAAATCTTTTCAATCTAATCACATGCTCCCAGATTCTTAGACATTAGTTATTTAGCCATCGCCCCTGCCTCCCTAGCCCCCAACACACATCCACCTTCTATTTTGCATACAATAGGTTCTCACAATATGCCTTTTACTAAATTCACTGAAATTTAGGTTCCCTCCTGCTCATTACACCAGAAGACATATAGGCTGTATTCAAACAAACTATATAGTAGGCCTATATTGCCTTTGGTTCTATGTATCTGCCACCTGTTCTTAGCACAGTGTTAATAAAAAAATAAGAAAGGATGGAGAATGTGGCTAACATCTCTTTTAGTCTGAATGAGTGTATACTATATATTTGGGTGTCATGGGCTTTCATATTACTTATTAAGTAGAGATTGAGGGGAGAGACTTTGGAAATAAAAATGCCTAAGAAGCACTGATTTGACTCTTCAAAAGTGATGTGGCTTTCAATAATTATTTTCATATTTCTACCAGAGAACAAAATGAGAAAAATATTTATGGATATTTTTACCAAATAAATCAATGTTAAAATAAAAATTATGTTATTATTTATTCACTATTTTATTAATATTTATAATGTATAAATATTTTACTTTGAGATCAGTATTATAGTAAGTAAATATGAAAAATATTATTTAACTAAAACTTGAATTTAAGTATTAATGTTGTGATATAATTTAGAAAAGGATACATTCAATATAAAAATATATTTACCCTATTTATATTAAAGTCATGTTGGTATGTTTTCAAATTAACCTAAGATTTTGAAATCAATTTTTAAACTAGTAACCTATATTTATCTGAGTGAAAGTTATATTTGTCTGTGTGTATGTAAACTAAAAAAAAAAAAAAGTCCAGCCTCCTTATAAAAGGCTTTGACTATCCAAAGAAATGAAAAGTCTAAAAAAATAAATAACAAAAATGCAATACAACCTTTAATTCTGGGTCTTTAAAAGGCATTGTTGGGAGGCCCTGATTCATATCCCTCAGTGACACTTATACAAAACATAGTATTCTCTTCTTTCCAACTTTTCCACATCTCCTAGTTGCCTGGGAGATTCCTTCTTTATAATTGCCTTAAATCTTATCTTTCCACTCTGTTTCCCCAAATCCCTGGTCTGAATCTTTTCCCAGATTCCTTCCATGCCTCCAGTTTCTGCGTAACAAAAGCCTGAACTGAGAAACAGGGAAAAAATCCCTCAGAAAGCAGAATAAGAAAAAGGGTTGAGCAAGGAAAGTATAACGCTATGCTCTGAGTGCTTACGGCCGGGTGTGCCTTTGTATGTGTGTCTGAGAAAGGCAGGCCTAGTGGCAGGAAGAGATTAGGTGGGGAACACACAGCATTAATAAATACTTTCCCCATCACATCATATTCATGATCTGTATCCTTATTATATGCATGTTTTTATAGTTTAAATGAAACTGATGAAAATTCTGATTAATACTCGGAATGGTAATAAGAAATTATATAGATGATCCTCACTAGGCATATCATTGCACCACCTTTTCTAGAAGATTTTCTGTGAGAAAATCTGTGATTTTTCACCTTTTGAGTAAAGTAGTAATTGTTCAATGACTCGTTTAACATGTAACAAATAAAAAGAATTGAATGAGGGGCTTTAAAAATCTAAATTAAAAAAATACAGATACATGCATGTGTGTGTATAATATTTTTATATTAAAATTACTCTTTAAATTATGATAAGGAGGAAAGTTACTTGGAAATAGCAGGACTTTTATCACTCATCAGTCATAGAAAATTTACCATTTTACACATATTGGGTTTAGCAGCATAAAGTGGGGAAAAAGGTGAAGGTGTTGGAACGAGTCAACTCTCATGCCTTGATATTAATAATTACATGAAAAAATTAATTTTAAAATTGAAATAGACTTGTTTTGATTTACTTTAGATATCCTATAAAAATGAAGTAAATTTCTAATTTGGTTATCATTTACGGAGTAGGGAACTGCTAAATGCAATATCCCATATGATATGGTTGTCACATTTCTTTCTTTCACTTCTATGTTAAAAATCTTCAATTATTTTACCCTTATATACTTTTTATGGCATTATTCACTAAATAGAAATTTCTCAATTTCAGCTAAATGTTCAAAGGCCCTGAGTCTAAGGAAAAAAGGCACCACAGCTGAGAAAATGGATTTTCTTTTTTCTTTTACTTTCTTTCTTTTTTCTTTATTTTTTTAACACAGAATACTGTTGAGCATAGAGACTCAGGATCCAGGCTGCCTGGGTACAATTCTCGGCTCCAGTATTTAACTGCTCTGTGAGCCTGGGACAGCTAATTGACCTCGGTCTTCTGCACCTCGGGGTTCGTAGATCTACAGTTACACAGTACCCGTACAATGTTAATGCACTTAGAAAACTTAGAAAGTAGTATGTCTGCAATCACTCTTATGCCTAATTTTAAAAAAATACCAAATTAATCTAGATTGAGAAGAAAAAGTAGAGATATATAGTTAAAATCTTGCATTAATTTTTTATTAATTTTAAGGTCAAAAAGACACTTAAAATCCATAGGAACCACTACATATTTTCTCTCAGATTATATTTTACTCTCATTTAAAAAATTTGCTCCGATCCTGGTTAGTTTATATAATTAGGTTTTTATGGTTGCATTAAAAGAACTTGGTAGAATGCATTCTTTGTTTTCATATCCAATTGTTCTCTTTCCGAAGTATATGTAGCTGGCAGCTATTTTTGGGTATCATTGGTAACTTAACATCACCTTTTTATCAACCTTATTACTGGCTTTTTCTTTTAATAATTGGAAGAATGGAACCATATAAATTTCATTACTCATTTGGTTTTTTAAATTGATGAAAATTCCAGTGCTTTAAAAATCACAGTGTGCGTCATTAAATAATAAATACTGTCCTTCAAAAATATTTAACATTATTATGTACTATTATTGTTTTATAATCAGATACCATCAAACATTGAAAAACATGTTTAAGAAAAATTGAGATAGTATTAAAAGCTTGATGAATCTGGTTCATTTAATACATAGAGACATGACACCTCTGTGGAAAAATATTAATATATGGTTAGATAGATTTAGATCAGCTATATAATCAAATATTTTTTGTAATGTGTTAAAGTTATTTTTAGTTTGAGTAATAATAATGTTTGGGTACTTGTACACACATTAGACAATATGTTAGTTAAACTTAAGAACAACTGAATAAAATACTTCTTGTTATTTTTGAATACTTGAAACAACATATTAGTCAGAATACCCAAAGGAAACAGAAGGTGCGATCAGCAATGATTTGGGGAAGAAGATAAATAAGGGGTACTTTCCAGAGGAGCAGCTGGGTTAGGGGAACTGACGAGAGATACTGAGTCTCCTAGGTTCTAGCCATAGTGGAAAGCTAAAGGGGCAAGGGATAACATGGTATTTTGAGACACACATATGAGCTTAGCTGGAGCTATAGAATGGTGGTGTCAAGAAAGGACTGTAGTTTTACAGCAGTGCAGCCACTACGCGGGGGGGGGGGGGGGTGGAAACACAGTGCCAAATTATAGAGCAAATAGAGCAAAAACAGCGCCACCTATTAAAAAATAAATATATTTCATTCAATTGTTTCTCTTACCGCCTGCCCTCTTCAGTGCCTTTCATTGATTGGCAATAATCCAACAGAAGTCAACAGGCCATAGAACCAGGTGGATGCAGTTCCTAAAAGTTGACCGCTAGGGCTCAAAGCAGGGTCAATGATGGATATGAGGTTTGAGGTATGGAACACATAGAAAATAATCAGCATAATAAATGTTTTTTAAATATATGTATTATATGCAATTCCATATTTCTCAAGCATTCACATTTGTGTAACTTAACATTAGCCACATGATGATTTCAGTAGTATAACATTTAAACCATGTACCCACAATTATCACAAATATGACTCCAGTCATTAAAACTCCATGAATTGGATACAGTCAATACATTTTTTCACTATGTTTCAAGGTTTCCTAAGCAGCTTTCTTGGTGGCAAATCATCTATAACAAATTAGTAAATTAGACCCATTTAGTCCATTAGAGCTCTGCCCTCATTGACCAAAACAATAACTGGAGGGTAGAGGATTATCCTTATTTCATATGACTCATTAAAGTGTATGATTTCACTCTATCATCAATGTAAAATTGTTTCTATTTATAGTTTATGCCAATTAGCATAACCTTAAAAGGTGGAAAAAAGGGAGAATAAGTTAAGTGTACACCATTTCTACAGACTGAAGGAAAAAACAAAGATGGCAAAGTGAGAGAAACTAAACTAACAAGTCACATCCACCCATGGAGGGGTCACAGTGTACCTCTTTTAAGCATTGTCTCCCTTGGAACAGGTTACAAGCTTTCCTAGAACCTCATTACCCTGTTGTCTATTTCTCCTCCCTTATTTTCAGTTCCACAATAGGGAGTGTTACATCATTAGGAAGTTTTCCAACTATGCTATTAACATGCTTACAGGACATATTAGAACAGCAAATTATTGCTGTGGAGTTGCTTTTGGTGCCCTGAGACAAGACAGTATTTAATCTCCTCAAACATCCAAAATAAAAATGTAAATTTGAGGATTTCTTCTATTCACAGCAGGCTGTTAAAAACAATTATAAACCTAAATATAGCAAAGCTAACTAACATTTTGGTAAATGAAGTAACATGGTAAAATAAAGGAAATCTAAAGACAGACCAATCTCAAAAAACTGGTATTTAAGACTGTGCTTTTAAGACCTTATTTCACATTCTCTCTTTATTCTTATTTCACATTTGTTATGGTTGTTTTAAACACATGGTTTAATGACAATGACCAATCTAAAGAGGTTGCTGCCTTGTAATAGTAAACATATAGGGATGACTTAAAGAAGATACTTTCTTTTAAGAGGGAAAAGTAAACCAGGATGTGCAGAGAGTTCTCCAGGCTTGGTGCAATTGTCCTCAGGATAGATATCCCAGTCTAATTCTAGTGAATCACTAATAAGTCACCACAATAAGCAATTAATAATGGACACTTGTAGTATTATTAAGTGAGGAGTGAGGCAGGAATAGGGCTGAGTACAATCCTCACTGCTCCATTGTTTGAAGTATCCTGTGTTCTTCTAGAGGGCACCAAAGGATAGTTGTATAGAAGCAAGAGTAAATCTTCCCCTGGGAGCATTGTCTCTGTGAGATGCCAGCTTGAGCTGAAGTTGAGATGAGTTTCAAGTTGCTGAACACCCCCATACAGCAGTAAAAAGACAGAAGATATCGACACACTCAGATGCATCTTGTTAAAAGCTTCCTGCGGATTGGCAGAATGAAATCTTTATTTAAAATACACAAACTATTGTCAAGGGATAGATGGAACAGAGAACACAGTAAAACGGCCAAATGCTTTGCTTAACCCACCAGAAGCAGCAGAAAGGGAGAAGTGGTAACATTGTCTTTGCATCAACAGCAGAAAAGGTGGCTAACACCACCACATCAGCATCCATCTGCTCTTCCCATGGTTTCAAGATGCATTATTTCTTTTATTATTAATTATATGTGTTTCCGAGGGAGGGCAAATATATTATCACGAATAGCAAGAGAGGAAATCATTTCTGCTGCCACTTGACATTAAGTACAGTAGTGCATGTAATGAGTGAGTGATGACAGGAAACATAGCAACAGCAGCGAGCCCCAGCATCCCTTAGACCAATACGCTCCAGCTGGCTCTGGAGGCTCTCTAACAGAAAGTTCATGTAAAACCATTATTGAACACTGAGAGGAAGGAACTGAGACAACCGAGACAGGGTGAGTGGTGTGTATTTGTTCAGAGAGAGCAGGAGGGAGGGAGGGAGGGAGGGAAGGAGAGAGGGGGAGAGAATGAGTTAGTCATCATCTTGCACAGACAACACCATAAGGGGGCAGGTGCTTTGCATTATTACAAAGATAGACACACACACTGGCACACATGGTATAAGTCTTTTTGGCTTATTATCCTATCATTTCATAGAACAGCTTTAAGCGATAATGACTGTGTGCATATGAACCTTTTTGGATGAGCGAGCTCAGTAGGTTTAAGGAGGCTGAGCAGGGAGCCTGGCAGGGGGTGGGTTCAGGAGGGTAACCCTGGAAGAGCAAAGGACATGGCAAGCAATGAAGCAGGCATGAAAAGGAAAAGGTGAAAGGACCATGGGGAAAATGTCACCTATATTGGTTAAGCTTTATTTTTCTTTGGGAGAAAGTGACATTTCTGCTGTTAGATCATGGGCATATAAGGAAAGTAGATGGGTCAGTTTTTGGTCTTCCTCACAGTGCTTACAGCACCTTTAACCAGAGGGTACCTGGAAGGTTCTCGGTTGCATTAATGCTAATAGGACAATTATTTTGGCTTTTTTGTTTGTTTGTTTTTGTTTTTGTTTTAAGTACACTTAGTGACAGTGCTCTCTCTTACGCAAGACAGCATTTGTTGCCATAGCTGTATGCTCTGATCAGACATAAGTGCCGGTAAAGGGATTAAAAGCTTTCTGTTAGATTTCTTCCATCCTGCCTACCCTCTTCTCCGGCTCCAGTCCCCTTTGCTAGCTGTGCTCAGGGCGCCGAAGTTCCGCTTTCCTTGTTTTCGGAGTCTGTGATACAGCATCTCAGAGCCACTGGCCAGTCTACGTTGGGGTACTAAGCAAGTGGGAAGAAATCGTCCCCCCAATGCCTGTCCTCGTCCTCTTCTCAGTAGCGAGGCTGGCCGGTTCCAGCAACTCTTAACACAGCTTTTTCCCTTTTCAATCAACCACCTGGCAAAGCCCTATCTCTCCCTTCAGCCCAGGGTGGCTGCCAAGAACCCCAAGTGAAAACTACATCCAGTCTGGGAGATGAAGATCACCCCCTGCCCACGAAGCCTCGGCTCCCCTTCCCTTCTCACTAAAGAGGGCTCTTCCTAAGCATGGACTGTATTGCAAATTAAATCTGTCCGTTACATTTTTAAACTCTCCACGCTACCCCTTACCGCCAGGTTCCCTTCGAAAGAACCCATAAAATTACTGAAATCACGCGAACACCTGAAGAAGAGCAATCGCGGTCCACACCTGGGCAAGTCGTCTGTGGCTTTAGCGGTCGGGAATAGCCTGTGCCTGACAGGTCCTCGTCTCCCCGCGTGGACCGCGGTGCCCCGAGCCCTGGGATCTTGCCAAGGTCTCCAGGTCGCGGGGTCAGCCCGGTCCGCTCCGGGGCAGCTCGGGGTCGCCGCCAGTGCCCCCTCCTCCCGCCCCAGCTCCTGCGCCCGCGCCGCCACTGCCGCCGCCGCTACCGCCGCCGCCGCCGCCGCCGCCTCCCGGGCGGGCGCTCGGAACATCCCGCGCCTTGTCCTCCCCGCCCTGGCTCCCGCCCGCCGGAGCCCGGCCCGCGCCGCTGGCAGCCATCAAGTGGCTCGTTAAGGAAATGCAGGTGAGTGCGTGCGGCGGAGAGGCTGCTGTGGAGACGTGGGGTGTGTGCCTGTGTGTGCGAGCGGGAGGAAGAGGGAGCGCCTGCGGGAGAGCGAGCGAGCGAGCGAACGAGCGAGCGCGGGAGCGGCCGGGAGATGCTCGCCGCCTCTGCCCCCAGCCCCGCCGCGCCCGCACCCGGTGGCCCGAGCGTGTGGGGCAGCGCCTCGCCCTGACAACCGCTCGCCTCCACGCCTGCCGGCGGCTCCGCTGCTCCCCACCCGCTCCCCACCCGCTCCCCATCCTGAGCGCCCGCCGGCCGAGCCCTCCTGCGCTCCACCTCCTGCCCAGCCTCCTCCCCTCGCCTGGGCCGCCAGAGTACAGGTACTTTGCCTTCAGAATAATTGGCAGGACCCAAGACGGCGTTCGGAGCGCCCTGATTTCCTTCTATCTTACGCCTTCCTTCCGGAAAAGAAGATCCCACTTTTGAAAAACACACCCAACGCGAAGCACCCTACCAAAGCCGGAGCCCGACGGGCTTTTGTGCATGTGCTGTCCTTTCTTGCAGTTTATTCGGGGCCTGTGTGGAATAGAGAGACAGTTCTTTATCTGACTGGTAGGAAGGAAAAGAGAAGACTCCTCAGGGTTTCCAAGGAGGACCGGAGCGACTGCTTTAGTAAGTAAACTGAGATTCTGTATTTCTTGACTCTGAAGTGCAGCGAATGCTGAAGGCTTTTCCCCCAATGGCATGGCCAGTTTGTTCGTTTCAGCGGGGCAGAAGTTGACTTATATAACTTCAGTAGTTCCTAAATGAGAAGTGGTTTGCTAAGCATTTTTTTTTTTTTTTGAGGGAGAACATAGACACTTCAGTATGGACAACCTGACTAGGATGCGATTTTAAAATGCTTATTGTTCAAGGGCTATTGGGAGCCTGGCTTTTGAAACGTTGGGTCTAAGAGTTAAGGGTGATTACTTAGAAAACGCTTGAGAATTCTTACCCTACTGGTTTACTTCTCTGGCTACTGTCAATCTCAACCTTAATCCCCACCAACACCCACGATTCTCTGACTTCACTTGGTTGCTTGTTTTATCTTTAGTTCTGAAGAGAGCTTGCAAAAGAATTGGGTCAAGGGAAAGTTAATACAAATGCTTTGATAGACCGGGAGAAAATCCTGTTGCGGCTTCTCAATGCTTGTAGCCACAATAAGATGAAGAGGACAATCCTGGAACTAGCATAGTTTGGAGAATTTGGATGCAATTAATTTGGAGAGGGACTGTGAAAAATGATTTGGAGAGGGCAGGAGCTGGGACTGTGACTTTGACACAGCAGGTTATAAACTGTGACAGGGGCTCAGCAGCCAGTGACAGATTTAAGGTATCTCCTAGGGCTGAATATATCTGCATCAAAAACTTTTGCAGGCAGTATTCCTCTTGGAGCTAACATCATCCTGACAGTAGCTGCAGCATTTCTGTAAAAACAAGTAGGACACTCTTCTCTTTGTGAAAGCATAGCTATAGTATAACATTTGTCAATAATTGTAATATCTAAATAAAACCTTTGTGTTATGTCAGGAAAAATATAGTTGAGTCAGTCTGTTTTGCACAGAGGGAGAGAATCAATAACATTTCAGCATTTTTTTCCTTATCACTGCCAAATGGACTCTGAATCTAATTCTTCTTGCATTGTTTCATATACAGTAGATACAGTAGAAAATTCAATTTAAATAACACAGAGCTGATTTTAAGAAAATTCAAAGCTCTTTGACATAATAACACTCTTACAACTAGTGTAGAATAAGGATTAGAAAAAGTTTGTTTTATCTTCAACTTTCAGATTTCTGTTTCAGTATACAATATACTTTTCTAATCAAATTCTTTTAAGAGTTATAAACCAGGTTGAAAATTAAAACTACTGTTTCTTTTTTCAACAAAACACCTTCCTATCAATAAATAACTAAGGGCTGTCTTATATTTAATAGATCATCATGGTAAAGTGAAAAAAATTACCTTTATATTTACTCAAATAAGTATATAAAAGCAGCTATATTCATTCAGCATTGATTAAAAAAAAATAAGACTAAACCGATGTACAATGGTTTTAAAAAAGGAAAGATCTTTTGGAGTTGTATTTATTCAACGTTGAACCCCCTGAATATCTTGGGACATCAGTTTTTAGGGTAATGAAATAACCGTGGGACCATTAATGAATTTGTTGACACAAAGTTATCATCAATGGAAATCATTTGGGAAAGATATGTCATTGTTTCTTATACATTACTTTATTACCTATTCAAATGAGCTTTCTTAGAGATTTACTGTTCTTAGCTGCCATTTCTGTTATTGGTTTAAAATTAATTTAAATAATTTAAAATGAAGTCTTTGGTTGATCTGATTTGGATTATGGCAGGTGACCTCTACCCATTTGTGACCTCAAATAGCTGATAGGATGTCTGATGTTTGAAAAAAATAATTGCTAAAAAATAAAAGATTGTACTGAAGTAACCAAATCTAAGGGTGGTTCAAACATGTTATTCAGATATCACTATAGGACATGTTTCCAACAGTAAAAAAGGCATGACAGAATTGTTGACTCTGTTTAAGCACCTAAAAGCAAAGACTTACAGTTAACATGAACTAATGTAACACATATTCTACCTCTGTTATAATTATGTCATAGTGCTGAGAAAAACGTCCTGAATTAAACCATTTCTAGTAAAGCTGGCACATTATTTATGATCACTGTCTTTATATAATAGTAGAGAAAAAAGTCAAAGCTGAATGGAATGATTAAATTGTCACATTTCTTTGGCCACCAGCTTTCTGTGCAATACAGAGGTGGTTGCATCTTTAAAGTTGAAAGAAGAAAGTTGCTAGTGTCAGCAATGTGTTTTATTATGCAATTGTTCTTGTTATTCAGATCAGATAATGGCCCAATGAAATACATAAGCAGTCTTCAGGGGATAAATGATTAATTCCTCTAACATGTGCTTACTAAAGGAGTTCTAACTAATAAAGCACTATATACCTGCATTTGCTTACAGTTGCAGTTGGTGAAGGCAAACATACTTCTCTTTTCCTTTAATATTAACGTAGAATACACTGGTCTAATCCTGTAATAATAGTAACTTAAAAATGATCTTGTAGACCACATGGTCGTATATTTTATGGAACTCCTTGAATATTATTATTTACATAAAGCATTTAATTTAGAAAGTAAAACATTGTTAATCAGATGTGTGATATCGAAAGGCTGTTTTTATTAAACATTATTTTGTTTTTCGCAGTATGGGATGACATTCTGTCTCTTCTGTGCATTATTAGTAGGGTCAGATTTAACCTGCAAGGGCAAAGGACATTCTTCTCTAGTAATGTTAAACGTAAGAACAAAACTAAAATATTGCTGCTCCTATTAAAAAAATTAGCTGAAAACTATGTTAAAATTTTAGAAATGGCTAATATTACACATGGCAATCATTGTGTTTACTACTGGTGTAAATTGTTTAGCATTTAGAGAAGTCTCATTAATATAACTTCCAATATCTCTACATTCCAAGACTGGATTATGAGAGAATGTGGGGGGAAATGAACAAATTTTTTATGGTAATTTAGGAACAGATGACTTGAAATGCATGCTACACACTTTAAATTTATCCAGCTAATGTCTTCTTTTTTACTGAATTTTTGAAAATTGTGCTTTTCACAATTGCTTAATGGAATATACCTATCACTATGCTTTATCAATATCTCTCATGTTTAATGCAACAGATAACTTTATTTCAAGATTCCTCTGTTGTTTGGAGAAAATACCGTACTTTTAACACTGTCCTTTTAGGTTTATATCTATAAAGAATTTAATAAACTTTAGCAATGTAAATGATATGGTAATATATATTTGATGATTCTAATTTAATAGTTATATTGAAAATTGGATTGATAAGATTTTGTATCCAGTTGAGTGACATTTGAATTTGTTTATCTCCATATATATTTACATGCAAATTCTCTATGACTGCTTTCAGTTCATTGGGTATTAATCAGACTGTTCAAAAGCAATTTGGAATTCATAAAGAATAAATGAATTATCATTGGTATAATCAAACAAGGTACAAATTAACTTTACTTGCAGTAATGGTTATGCTTTTTCAAACTTTTCATGAAAATGTGTTGAAGGAAGAGTAAAAAATGAACTTTACCCACTAGATGAACACTTACATGATTGTAGAATCAAAGGTTTTGAGTTTTCTTCTCATGATTATAATTGGCTGTGTGATCTCAGGGAGGTAACCTGAACTCTCTGTACCTGGGTTTTCTCCTCTGTCAAGTGGAGAAATTGGTCTATAAATTGAGACCATATCAATTCCCAAATCTCATGAAACAGGCTAATATAATTAATAGTAGCATTTAGCAAATTTTCATATTATACTATGGCAGTTTGAAAATCCATACAGGAGTTAGGAGCAGCCATCTTGTTTGAAGGGAGGCTAAGGAAATTGTCCTGAGACCAGGTTGTCTAGGCCCAAATACTCTTTGTCTGCGGACTGGATATTTATTTGGAGTGGCTTTGGAGGAAGAGGATTGAGGTTATGGAAAGACAGGGGTGGTTAAAGTTCCTCTGAACCACTCTTTGCTACTGGAAGAATATTATATGTATAAGTATTTTTGGATTTGTTATTCTATTTAATTCCAGAAGGGTATAAGAAGATAAAAATAAAAGGAATTGCTTAGTGCCTTTTGACTTCCTTTTCTCTACTCTTAATTTCTTCATATATACTAGTTTACAATGTCATGTTTATATAAATATGCTCAATTAAGTGAACTTATATTTTGTTTTTGAGGTACATGTTTATGGACTGTAACACCTAGAAGGAAACATAGCAAATTTATTTCAACCCTATATTTTTAAGAGGAAATTGAAAACTTCCAAGATTAAAAGCTATAAAGATGAGATGAATTTCTCAAGTTTACAGAGAGATTTTATATTACAGAATAGTAGTATTTAAGATCTCACAATGGCAAAAAAAGGAATACATAATAATTTATACACCTATTAGTATATTATCAATAAAATGATTTTATTGACTATGATATAATGCATTTCCTCTAAAAATATTTTATAATAACAAAACTTCTAATCATGGAAAATTAACACAGAGAATTAGTATACATAAAGTTAATTTTAAGTGCTTGCTTTCCTTATAGAAAATCAAGACATTATTCCTAGGTAGGATTTGTATGATATAACTGATGAAATTGAAAACTTTTTCCCTTATAAGGAAATAAGTGTGGCAAATCTTTTCCTTTTCTGATGTAAATATTTGGGTAGTAGAAGTGAACCTATATCTCTATAAAATGTTTGATGTTTTAAATCACTAGAGTCTGGGAAACCATGCAATGTAAAATTTATTTACTTCTGAATGCAAGATAAACAGTTTAATTTAGGGCATTTATTTGCTTTTTATTTTGTGTGTTTGCATGTGTGCACATGTGTATGTGTCTGTTTAAATACATCCATTTAGAATGTAACTTAGTGAAAACAGTGTGCTTAAAATTTTAGAAGTGTGTGTACAATTGAATAGTCAAAGAGAAATAAGATATATTATGGTATAATGAATCAAGTTGCTCTCTGATCTGTTCTTAAATCCAATGAAAGTTCAACAATACACCATATTACCAAAGCCTTGCCTTTTCGTAATAACTATATATATTTTCTAAATACCACATTAAAATAATTTAATATTATTAAGGTTGAGATGTAGAATTGCAGAGAATAAAACTCCTGCTCTTTCACATCTGTTCTTATGGACCTTACTTGCCTGAATTAGTATTTGTACTTACACCGGGTGCTTAAAAAGGAAAGGAACAGACTCATTTGATTATTACATGGTTGATTACTTAAAGACAGCCATCCTAAATCTAAAACTAACTGAAATGTACGTAGTCTTAACTGTAATGGTGTATAAGATTCATTGTATATGTAATACTATCTGATTTACTTTGTAAGGGAACAATAAAAATATTATACTTAAACCCAGAATTAATGAACTTTTATAAAAATTCCTTTTTCAGGATTCAAATATTTAAGCCATCAGATACATAAGTCTATTAATGCATTCATTGTGTGGGAACCACTGTGAATTTTACTTAAAAAATATCCAAAGTTAAAATTTTTAAATATAGTTTGTATTTAAAAGGTGACCCCTTCAACAGCTACATGAAGAGAGAACAAAGCCAGACTAATATTGTGTATATATATTCCTTTTTATAATTTACCCACTAAGTAGGATTTGCATCACAGGATATACTCCTATTTCTTTGGTTAGATGGTCCTAGGTAGCTTAGGATGAAGGCCTAGAACACAGCCTCCTTTCAGTTTCAGGAAACGCTGATGTATAATTAATAATCCCCCCAAAATAGAAAAAGTGAAATAATGTTTACAGTTCTTAAATGAACTAGTCTAGACCACTTGTCCAAGAATGTTTATTTCAGTAAGAGGAAAAATAACCCAGTGTCCCTGAGATGATGTCCCAATACAGTGACTTATATAGCCTTTATGATTCAGATCAGAAATTCTACATGAAAGTAGAGTAAAAGAATGGAGAGAGAAGAGAATGGAGAAAGAAGAGACTTGTTAATCTCACCCTAGAGGATATATATTTTTTCCACTTCTTATTCTTGTGACAAATGAGTTATAAAATCAGAGATATGACTTTTCATGTTGGGGTAAATGTCATGAGATTAACAGGAGCCGGCTCATACCTTCACCTTGCAATAGTACCAGTTATTGCCATTGCTATAGTATATCCATCTGGAACCACTGACATTATTTTATCAGTTTATGATCTGTATTAATTTATTTTTGACTGTCACAGAAATCAAGGACAGGAGAATAATATAGGCCTAACACCTAAATTATGGCCTACTTTTAGAAGTTACACCTTCTTTTATTTTCCAATATGTATATATTGTCAAATCAGAATCACTTTTTAGGATTATATAGTATGTACCATGTGGCAGTGCAACTCATATGCTATCGGGGTTCCAAATATTTATTGAGTCTCCTATGTGCCAAGCTGTGTTTTGGGCAATATAAAACTGCCCAAATTGTGACCACCTTATATTCTTATGAAATATTTCAACATTATTAAAACAACAGCAACAAGAACAATGAAAAGCCCTTTTATTCCACAGAGAAAATAGAATCTCTAAACTCTCATGGGTTTCCAGCCTTTTGGCATCTCTGAGCTACACTGGAGGAAGAAAAGTTGTCTTGGGCCACATATTACATATACAAACACTAATGAAAACTGGAGCAAAAAAAGGTTTTAAGCAAATTTACGATTTTGTGTTTGGCCGCATTTGTTGCCATCCTGGGCCTCATGTGGCCTGTGGCCACAGGTTGGACACCTCCAATGAATCTCTCCTTTTAAGTCATTGAAAGTTTTCTAGATATATTTCCCCCTCTCATTCTCTATCATCCTGATTCAGAGGCATCTCTTTTGGATGGTAGGTAGAATCCTCATCAGTGATTTAGCAGCTGCAGGCTATGTTGTATTCACTGGAATGAGTTGACATCCTTTATCATTTTCAAACCTGGATGGCTCCAATGCTGATTATTCACATGTCTCACTTTCCATAGTTCCAGAGAAGCAGTAAGACACGATAAGCATATTACTATATTATCTTCATATTGACAAGGTATAGGAAACACAAATAAATCTCCAGGACACTGTAGCATGTTACAGTCTGTGTGTCAGTCCCTTATATTTCCAAATTTCATAGGATATGGTACGCATAGTAGTCAAGATTCATCTTAATTTTCCACCTGTAATCAAAGCATCATAGGAGAATAACATTGGTTTTCTCAGGAAAGAGAACAGAGAAAAGAATAAATTCCACTAGTACATTTTCATGTGTGAGTTATTTTCATAAAAGACCATATAATATGTACTTTGAATCAAATAACCAAAAAAGGAAGAAAATACTGTAACTTAAATATTTAGGAATTTACTTGCATTATTAGATATTTTCAAAGTTAAGAAATTATCCTAAATTTACATCTTGAATTTCTCTAGAAGAGATAATGAAAATATTTATGATTTAATTTTAAATAATTTCCATTTTTATGCTCCTAAAAACCATTATCAAAAATACACTGATGGTAGTACTCAACAGGCACATTTGAAAAACACTACCCAGGTAATGTGTTATTTTAATTTCAAGGAAACTTTTATATTTTCAAATCCTAAGGGCGATCTGTGTGCTTCATATGATAAGACAGGTATTTTTCCATCATTTGGAATTTCCCATTGTATTATATAATTTACTCAATTAGTTCTTAATTAATATTTGTTCCTGCTATTTATTTCAGCAGATTATTGCTTGTAATTTTAGTGTGTAAGAATGTCTGGTGGTTTCTTCTCCAAATGGATGTGTTCATTTGTGCTATCTATTTGCTTCCTCCTAGGAAACATGTGGTTAGCTCTGTAAGACAGGTTTAGCCTCATCATTTATACCTGCGTGGTGGAAGACAACAGAGCTTTCTTGTGGTAGAACTGTGTGCTTTCAAAGATTGAATTCAGCAGTTCAGTTTTGTGTTTTTCAGCCCTTCAGGAGGGAATGTCTTCCTTTTGCTTTATAGGGCATTGGTGCCTTCCAGTTTTCCTTGTACCCCCTTCACTGTGGGAACTTGCCAATATTTAATAATATGAATTTCCACATTTGCTAAGGAAACAGTGACTCTCTTACTGGCTTTTCAAAATAATTCATTTTAAGAAATATTCTAAAGGTAATATTTCTATCACTATCATATACACACACATGCACACACACTATTTTCATAGGAAGGAGTTATTTCAGGCAATATCTAAGAATGAAGCTGCAGATGAATCAGGTTAGGTGGGCAGGACAGAGAGATTATATGGTCCTTCCGGGGCAAGCTTTGCTTCTACCTTATTCAGTAAGCCTGTCTCTCCCCGCTTCTATATTTCCTGCTGAGTTTCTCTCTTCTGCCCATTTCTTTTGACCTTAATGGAAACCTGGTGTTACATGCACATAAGAATGGCTCTGTTGGTCATATGAGAATATAAAAGGGTATGTGGTAAAAACATTTTAAAATACTTATATCCATTGTTTATAGTGTGCAGTTCCCTTACAGCCCAGTCATCACTCTCATCATGTAACAATCCACATTTCATAAATAGCCCATCACTTCTTATGGTGGCTCAAAAAGAACGAAGACTTTTTTTTCAATCAGAGATGGCCTTAGAGTTTTATTTTCCTTTTCTTTTTTTAAAAGATTTTTTTTTTTAATTTTTAGAGAGAAGGGAAAGAAGGGAGAAAGAGAAGGAAACATCAAGGTGTGGTTTCCTCTTGCACACCCCCTACTGGGGACCATCGAGTGTGCTCTGCCTGCGGATTCCACGTTTTAAATCACTTTGTTATATTGCTATTTTGTCACCTAGATTTATAACATGTTTACCCACAATCGCATAGATTGTATATATCAAAAGTGGAAAAAGTGAGAGATCCAAGTTCTCCTTTTATGATACAATTCCTTTAAAATGAAATGAGCAGAAGTTATTTAGTTAAGTGATACCAAATGTAAATTGAACATTGTGAAAGTGTTGTCATGGTTAAGAACACATCAAGGCAAACTGTCTCCAGATAATCTGTTCTCAAAGTCAAGTGGGTCAGTGCATGGCACAATGCTTTTGACTGTATTCCTTTCCTTCCTTGGAAATTTTAATATAGTAGAAAGAGAACCTGATGTGCTCTCTGCTTTTCTCTGTGGTCCCCCTCCAAGCTCAGGTCCTTTCCCAGGAGTACATTGATTAAAGTGGTTCCCACTACTCAGGCTTCTATAACTTCAGGCCACAGATTTTATCCTCTATCAGCTCTGTATACACCTTGCTGCACTTGGTGAAAGATGACCAAGAGCCATGGTTTTTAGGAATCAACCAAGATGTTAGTGTCAGTTTGCCTTATGTAAAAGACATAATGGAATAGATACAGAGAGCAGGGAAGATTAGCTCAGGATATAGAGCAGAGTGAAATTTGGGGCCCCACCTGCCAGTGAATATAATTCAGGGAGCCATAACGCACATTTCCTGTGATAATGAAATGAGATGATGGGCATAATTAATTACAAAGTATAATGTTAGGGATACTGATCATAAGTGGTGAAGAAATAAGAAAAGGAAAACCAAAAATTGGTCCTATAAGAATCATTTAATTACAATTATTTGTGTGAATTCTTACTAGGTATGCCTCATTAGGTATCATTGCATCACATTGTATTTAATTTGATTTCAATAATATATTGGCTTTTTTTCCCCCCAGTAAATTGATCACTGTTTTCAAATTTTTGTATGACTACTTAATTGAAACTTAAAGATAAATTGAAGGACTATGAGTTACAACATAAGTTGTGATTTAATTTTTCAATTATGAGAACAGTAAAACTTAAATTGTTACCTCTATATTAACCAAATTAAAGAAATATTAAATAAAATAATCCTCAGTAAGCACTTACTGGGTTTATAATGTATGAGAAATGCTTGAGGCATATTGATGGAAATCTGGTGCCCCAGTTCTGAAAGGACATGAGAAATATCTTGGATGGTCTATAAAATTATCAGCAATGCTAGGAGACCTTTTAAAATTGAACAAAAAATAAATATCTTTGATTTTTTTCAACTTATTGAATCAACACTTCTTATGTCTTAGGTATACATTTGTCAAATTATAATTTTAATTAATACTAATAGGTGGCAAAGCACATACAGAAAATTGAAGGGAAAACATGATACCCAAAATAAAAAGTTAAAATTTGTTATAACTCATATTTCAAGAGGTTCAAAGCTCTTTTTTTCAGGTAGGAAAGACACTTAGTGAACAGGGTAATTGGATTATCTTCTACTCTCCCCTTAGGTCTTCCTAAAATCTTTCTTCCCTAAGGTGTTCTGATTACTTGTTAGGAACATTCAATGAATTTTTAGTTGTAAATAAGAACTGAGGAGTAGAAAATGTGCCAGCCTAAGCAATTGTATAATGCAAAGTTGTCCATTAAAGACCCTCATAGAGCTGTTAAACTGTTCAACTGCTTGTTACAAACCAGAATTTTGGCCTTCTGTCATTGAAAAGCTTGTAGGGGGAAGAGTGGTCAAGGATGAAAAACAAAGATGCCCTGGGATGGTTAATAGCTTAGCAGTAATATGTTTTTATTTCTTTTCAATTTACAAAGAAAGAAGACATAATCTTCAGATTCAAAGTGGTACTAACTATTCTTGAAATGTGATATATTCATATATACAATATAATTTTGGTATACAGTATGAATAATATAAGATATCTTGGATTAGGTTTCTGTAGACAAACAGATGTAATAGGTATTGGTTTAGCTAAAATAAGCAAGCTTGCAACTTCAAGAAAACTTTTTTTAGAAGTCTAGGTTTCCTCATCAAATTTATAGCAGCATCAACATTTAGCTTCGTGGTATCCTAGCATACAGTGATACCTACCAGTTACAAAGTTGTCAGGTTCACGTTTTATTTTTTATCAGATTTTTCCCTATGACCATAACTTTGCTTCAGAGTCTGACCGAATTGTCATAGTCCATTTGGACTGCTATAACAAAAATGCTATAGACTGTGTAGCTTATACACAACAGAAATTCATTTCTTACTGTCTGGAGGCTGGGAAGTCCCAGATCAAGGTGCTGGCAGACTTGGTGTTCGGTGAGAACCCATTTCCTAGCTCATAAACAGACTTCTTTTTGCTGTTTGCACATATGGAAGGGGCAAGGAAGCTCTCTACCGTCTCTTTATAAGAGCCCTCTTTTCACTCAAGAGGGCGCCATCCTCAAGGCCTAATCACCTGAATCTGCTACCTACCACCAAGTACCATCCAATGGGAGGATAGGTTTCAGCATATGAAATCTGGGAGGAAACAAAAATTCAGTTGATAGTACAAATCTTACCTGGATGGCTATTTCCTGTTTCCTTACCTCTGTTTTTCCTATGTTACCAAAGGAATTTTCTTTTTCAAGATGAAAACCTGATCATGCTTAAAACTTGAAAAGATTCATTTTTGAGAAGAGTATAATGTTAAAAAAAAATTGGTGTGACATAAAGTGATCTTCATTACCCAGGTTGCAAATTACCTTTTCATCTATTTCTTACCTTCTCCCCCATCCCCCATATATTCTATAATAAAGCCATATAAACACCTTGAAGTTAAAAATTGAGAAATTTAGGTAGCTCATGATGAAAATGATGATAGTGATGATAAAAACTTTTAACTGCATTTTCCCTGTTCAAAAAGGCTGTCTTACATTTTGTAATATTAGCTGTATGTGCTTTTCAGTCACAAATTTTGAATCTGATTCCAGAGTATTCTGAGTATCCTTTTCAGCCAATGACATATAGAATGCCAACTTTCGTGGGACCTCTTTCTTTTTGTGGATTGTTCAAACTGAACCTCCTACTACATTACTTCTGCACAACAAATTGATCTGTTTCTTTTGCTTCCCATCAGTAGCCAGTATCTGCCATACAAAGTAATCATCTCTAGCAAAATTTTATGTTGTGTTTCCCCTGCCAACTCCAAAGTGGTCAGCCTCCTTTGGCTTACCATCCTGGAACTGCGTTGGTTTCTTACAGTAGCCCAGCTCCCACAGCCACAGGCTTTGCTGCTGACAGCGGGCTAAGCTCCAGGTCTTTGTTGTTGGAGATGCTACTGTAACATCTGTTGAGTATGGCATGTATGTATTTACTCTCATCAATCTTAAGAATTTGGGTGTACTTTCCAGGCATGTGGCGCATATTCTATAACATGAAATCTGTCTTGAAGAGAATGTTACAGATGAAAACAACAGAAACAGTATATGATACTAAGAACTAAAAAAAAAAAAAAAAAAAAAAAACAACTATTGAGTATTTAGATAGAATATAACCATTTTTCTGCATAATTATCAAGTATAAATTACTTTTAAAAGAAATTTGCTTTTATAATGGTTTCAAAAAATCATTGATTTTGTTAAGATAATCAATTTTGAATGCCTTAAGAAAGTACTCCTGATTTTAAAGTAATATAAGAAAAAGCAATATAATCATAGCTTCCATCTATTAATGACCTTTGAAAATATTGCATGAAACCTTTCTTTAGACCATAAATCCAATAAATAATGTGATGACTATGGGAGACCTGCACCTTTATATCAGTAACTAAAACTGCTAATTATTAAGTGTGATCTTTTAGAAGATTTTGAAACCTCAGAAGGGTGAAAACTTGTGAGTAAAAGATGAGAGAATCAACATCTTTAATTGTTGATGAAAACTTTACGTAAGTGGAGAAAAAGATTGTTACTTAACAACCACGTGATCTGAGGGATAGTTGGGAAAATTATAATATATTGATGACCAAACTTTGAAAACAATTTGCAACATTTGTCCTGGTAAGCAGTTGTGCTTTTTGTTTGGGTTTTGTGTGTGTGTGTCTTTTCCCATTTAATAACTAGTCAAAGAAGTTTAGAGCCCATCTCTTACATTTTGGGTCATTTGTAATAATTCCCAATCTATATAAAATCAGATAAATTTAAGGCCTTTATAAATACAAATGTGATACTGCAAAAAATAAATCAGTTGCAAAGTAAATAATTTTAACTTAAATAGTTAGCATTCAACATTGTACAAGTTAGATTACAGCCTAAGCTGCTCTAATCATTAGAGCCCAAAATAAATTTTCTGAAATGAAATAGAATTATTTTTCTCCCATAATAGCCCTGAAGTGTATGGTCCAGTTTGATGGGGTAATCTTGTTTCACAAAGGCTTTTATGGACCCAGGTCTCTTCCATTTTGTTGCTCAGCTATCCTCAAGAGAATGGTCCCCATCTGCATGTTGAATTTAGATCATAATATATAGGAAGTCAAAGGAAACAGCTTTGCCTTAAGGGAATTTCCATTCCAGTCCCATTGAACTTAGTTACATGGCCATACCTGGCTGCACAGAAAACCAGGAAATGTAGTACTTAGCTGAGTAGTCATGTACCTAGCTAAAACCTGGGAGGTACTATTATTAAAAGGAAGAGGAGGAAAACATACTGAAGGAGTTAGTATTCTGCACTTTACTCATTTAACCCCCATCTTTTAAAAAATTAGTGATAGTGTACATTGTCTCCTTTCTCATTATATCCTGTACCATTCTCTGAATCTTGAATAGTTAAGATATTTTGCTATCTATACTGTAGATGAGATTAGTAAGAAAAAAATCTTGTGCAATATATTTAATTTGACTAATAACAAAGAAGAAACCTCAAGATGTTCAATGCCACATTCTTGTAATTATTTCTCAGAAGTAAAGGTGAAATCAGAACTCAGGTAACTTAACCCATAGTCCAGACTTCTCTGCAATAAAGAGCGTGATTGGATTTTTATACAGTTTTGATTTATTTTCTACACAGAGTCACCTGAGGAAGTACATTTTAAAGAGATTGCTAGAATGTTGTTACTATTTCTTCAGCTTCATTTATTCACCTTTATTCATTCTTTCCGTGCTAATGAGTCTGTGTGGGTGAACCCTAAGCAGAAATCGAGAGCAGGGCCTTATTTACTTTAAATTATGATTACGATGGTAGATTAATTCCTTTTTCTGAGAACACACCTACTTTGAGCCAGGAAATTGAAAATGCATAATACTTATGATAAAATTGAATATGTGTCTAAGATGAAGTCAAAGAATCACTTCCTAAAGACATAGAATTGATACTTTACAGTGAAATCTAAGTCTCTTTAGATTTTGTAAATTTTTCTGAGTTTAAAAAACTGAACCTCAACTGTGCCTGCTGGTTACTCATCCACAATTCAGTTTTTGGATAAGACTATCTTGGTTTCTGATGTACCTGCTGGTAGATTTGATGAGGGCAGCAAATGACCATATCTTGCATCACTCCCATCAATCAGGAATGCATTAGCCCTCATGCTTTCCCAGAGGAGAATTGTGATGAAGTTGTCCAGAACATTAGAATAAAATGAAAGCTTATAGCAGATCCACATAGAAGGATCCAGTGTTCAATGAAAGTCATATTACGATTTTAATTTATACTGTAGAATTTCTTATGAGTAAAAAGTGCTTCTTGCTGACATTCTAGCTGTAAATAATGCAAGAGTAAACACTTTAATAATTTCAATTAATTCTGAAGTGTAGCTTTAATTTTTCTAATTATAGCTGATATTTCTAAATCTCAGACTTCTGGTGGAAGTTAATGAAATCTTTGCTTACCATTGCAGTTACATTATAGAACTTGCTGTTGAAGTGCAGGATGCTTTAATTAAAAAATATTTTCTAATCTAAAATGAGCTGTTTTAACTCCTTAAAAAGTTTGAAGTCATGGATTACTTTTAAATGGCTATAAAATGAATTTAACTGCATTTTAAAATTTCTATTGATTTTCTATTTCAGTGTTAATAAGATACCAGTTTTTCTTCTTGGAGTCATATGGTAAATCATTGCATTTAGCTCGGTAAATTCATTTGAAGAATAAACCACTGATAGTGCTCAAAGTTTATTTACACAAAGGATAGTTTCTTATAAATTTGCTTTGGATAGAGAAAATCAAGTAAGACATTAAATTATTATAGGCTATAAATAGGCAACTTAGCACATGTAAATATACCTGTATTTATATATGCTAAACAATTTTAGTGGACAGCCTTAGAAGCAAATAATAACATATTTGGGGGGAAATATTTGGAGACCCCTTTTATGTTCTTTGTTATTATTTATAATACTGGTAACAAAGCACTTTTTTTTTTAAGGAATCCTTAGTATCTCATTTGATATTTATAATAACAAAAAATAACTCAAAAGATTTTGATGTATCTTAGGGAAAACTCCTTAATAACAGTAACATAAATATAGTTACGTAATGGTTTTCAGCTTTTTTGGAGCAGTCCTTTTAGAAAACACCCATGAATTTTTCATGTTTGGTTTAATTTATGTGGCAAAAATTACACATATGACCTAAGGCTTGGTTTTTATAACCAGTCAAATATTTTGTGGTTTGCACATACTATACTTAATGTTCAAGCAGTATAACTAAATGTTATTCTAATGTTAAATACAGATACCGTGAACAATTATAAGACTTTTATCTTACAGTTTAGCCAAATCTCACGTACATAAATTATATTTCTCCTAACAAAGTCAATTCCTTTTCTTTAACTTTCATTCTTGACTATCAGCTTATATTCAGATTCTACCAGATCTTCAACATGTTTACCATTACACCTAATTGGAAGGTATAGATAAATTTTACCAAAGCTCTGCTTAATAAAAGTAATTAATGTATACATTAAATTATACATGCATAGGAAATAATAGTCTATTTAAATGTCTTTTTTTCTTTGTTTCCTTTTATTTTATACTGCTTTTAGAAATTGGTCATTGTTTACAACCACAAAAGACAATATCATTTAAGAAAACAATTATCATAGTAATTGATAGCCTATCATGGTCTAGTCTATTGCCTGCATATGTCAGGGACTCAGTAAATGTGAGTAAATTAATTAACATTTATACACTCACACATATGTGTATGATGTATATTATATATAAGCATAATTAAGTGCTTCAGGGAAATTTTAATAATTTTTTTCTTTCTGTGCTTAATGTACATTCTGTAACAAAATAAATGATTAATACATTTGATTACAAAAGAAGCAGCTAGCTATTTTTAAATACATTGTTTAATAGTTGCATTAATCAGAAGCCTGGGTTTTAGAAATAGTGACACTTAGGTCATTTTTAACTCTACTAATTACTAGATTCTTGTTCTTCAGCCATTTACTAATGTCAGTAAACTTTAGTTTTCTCCTCTGTAAAGCGGATCTCTTATTACACACCTGAATGTGTTTCTGTAGGATTGTCAGAAAGCAAGTGTAGGTATAAACACACAAGTATATTTGTATGTATGCAACTGTGATTATGAAGGACTAGAAGAAATTATTTAAAAGGAAAATAGCTTAAATTAAGCATTTTTAAAACTACAAATCATGTGCATAAAGGGGTAGAGGTAATGAAATATCTGGTCCTTCCTTTCTCTTTTAGATTCTATAGTCCTTAATTAATATACACTACACTAATGCCTATGTATTTTTTCCTCTCATTACTTGCCATTATTATATTATGTTCTTAATTTTTAAAGTCTTACTTTAAATTTCTTATGAAAAATTACTTTGTCGTATTTGCCTTCTTTCCAGGTAAAGTAGCTATAGCTTATAGAAAAATATTTTAAAATGCACTTTAAGGTGGGCTTTGGAAAACAGCTAATGCAGATCATTGACATGTTTGTAGTTCTAATTTTAATTTATTATGGAAATATATAACAACATTATTAATCAAATAAAAAAGCTCCTAGAACTATTAAATAATGCGAGCAAATTGTATTTTAAAGTATAGATATAACTCTGAAACTACATGGCATAATGAGCCAAAAAACAAAATCCAATTACCTATGGAAGATCAACTTATTTCGTGAACCAACTGAGAAGGAAACATGTCTTTCTGAAAAGCCCAAGTTGTGTTTGCTTCACTTTGTAGAAATTTTGAAGCCAAGAGAGCTTACTGAATTGTCACTGACTTTTCCAACTTATTTGAAAGTAATTATTGGTTATTTGAGGGAAAATTCATGTAAAGCTATTCAATTAGTCATAAATTGCCTCATTATCTTTTATAGTTCATCTCTGTTTTTATTTTTAATTTACTTTTCACCATTAGTTTTATTTAATTAGCAATTAACTTTTAAAAACTTCTTTAAAGCAGCTGCCTAGATAATTAATACAGTTCTAGGGATTTCTGTAGATTCAATAATATGTTAATGGATACTTGGATTTGACCTATGCTTCATTTTATTTTCTCTGAAAATGTAACCTGAGTTGGACAAGAAGCACACAATATAAGCAAATTAGTTATTTTAAATTCTGAGGTTAACATATGGTCTAATTATCTACTATAAAAAATTATCATTTGAATAATTAAGTCAGCCTGTCATTGAGCTTTTAGGGGGGTACTCTTCTGAGTGTTTTCTTTTTCACTCCTTGACAACCTGAAAGTAAAATTCACATCACTTCTACCTCTTTAAAGTGCAAATCATTCCATAAAGAAGTAGCATTTTTCATTTAATTATATACTGACAAAGACAGGCTCAGAAATTTGTATCCATACTTCAGTGTAAGGATACCAAATATTTTATCCTCAGCTGCCCTTACCACAGATCTTTGAACTAGTAGACATCTTGTGATACCTCATTAGACAGAATAATTGTGGCAAGGGTGTAACCTTGTACCTCTGAAGGAGTCTCTTATTGGATGGATGGTGTGAATCTCATTGGATGGATGGTGTGAATGACTAAGTGGGTCAGTCTCAGAAGATTGCAAGCCATTTGTTCTCATTAGGCTTCCAGACATAAAATCCAACAGCGTACCAGGTTGTTTGAGAAATGCAGCAATTTATTGGAGGCATTTTTATACCTGCCTCTCTTAAAGCAATCAGCAGTTCAAAGAACATAAATTAACTGAAAATTCAGTACAAACAGCATCACTTTATTTTTGCTATATTAAGCTCCTTGCTTGCATTTGGGCTGATTTGATATTAATCAGTGATCATAATTTTATAGGTGCTTTACCTTCTCGAGTTTAGTTAAATGAAGGTTGAAACATAAAAAGGCATTTCTGGTGTCACTAGTAAAGACTGTAAAAGCAGTCTCCAGGTATGTGCAATATAATTTCTCCTTATTTATTTTTAAGGGAAATAGGGAACCCAAACTCTCTCAAAACTAGAGGGAAATGGTCTTTTGTAATTACTAATAAAGGAAATTATATGATCTGCTTGTTTAGGCTTATTCTACACAACGGATGACAACTAATATAAATGATTCAAAATAAGTAGGGAAGATAGAAGCATGACTCAAAAGGGAGTTTAACATTTCTTTTTAGGAAGAAAGGAAAAATCTAAGTATTCCCTGTTTTAATGATAGTGACTTGGCTCTGTGCTGAGTATATGTTTTTGAAAACAAAGAAGGTTGTCATAACAATGAGAGAAATTACTTGAATAGGAAAAAAAGTGCCTTCCTGGGGTCGAAGAAGGATTTCAGAATGGTAAATTTTCCATTTTCTGTCTCTGCAAATAAGAAAAAAAAATATGTGTCAAGGCTACAAATAAGCTTAGATTTTTTTAATAGAAATGCATATTTTGCTTTAAGCTTTCCCTTCATTTGAAAAATAGTTCATTAAAATCTCTTTGGCTCAAGTTCTAAAACGATGTCTGCCAAAATTCTTAGAAGAATTCCCAGTTCTCTTTGTATTAATATGAAGTGTGTCATATATATTGAAACAGGATTATTCATGATACATCCTTAGAGAAATATAGACATATTTGGAACAAGAACACAGTTCTGAAGCCACTTGTAACAGACCTCCAAATTCCTCTGTATTATTTTTTAATATAAAACTTGATGGTCTAGGCTTAACCAGTCTATACATGTAAAATGAGGTCATGTTTGCAAAAATATCCAATTAATAATGGCTCCAAGCACCCATGTTTTTAATTGCAGGAATTTTGGGCCTTAAACAAACAGTGTCCGTTTTAATGTTTTATTTATTTCTTCATGGGCAATCACTCTTACATATGCTCTAGAACTTTGTTACTGAAATTCTGGTCTGCGGACCTGTAGCATGTTTATCACCTAGACACTTGTTTGAACTCTCAGGTCCCAGCTCAGACCTTTAGTTAATAGAGGAGGTTCCTATTAATGTTGGAGAAATGCTGCTTTAGAATTCAACTCCATGACTTTTTGATTTGGCTTACTTGTCAAAGTGCCATGCCACTTTATATGCTGCCAGAGGACATAATGAATCACTGCTTGGCCATGTGTAATAGAAGTGGCTGTTATCTGTAGATGGGGTTACAACTCAGTCATTATGAGATGCTTACGATGTTCCATCCCTTTACATTTTCTCCCAACCATGCTGTCATTTTAATTTTTTTCTAAAGTTTTGGGGATACAGACATTTGGTGAACCTAAAGTATAACTTAGAATGGTCCACCCAATTTAATTTCTTTCAGTACACAGGCTCAGACTGGTCGCCGGGGTCCTTGTAGGACACTTCCTCACTTGGTTCAGAGCCCCTTGCCATAAGACCCCTTCCACAAATATTGGGCTTTTGTTTTCGAGAGTTGAGACCCAACTCATACTTTTGGCAGATTAAGAAGATTCTAACTCTAGTGTAAAAGTCATCATTAGAGTTCCCATGGGTCGATCTAGGTTAGACATTATGTTAATGATATTATATAAAAGCTGTGCAACAAATTATTCTCAAATTTAGTAGCTTAAAATAACTGACCTTCATATCTAGGAGTTTCCAGGGTCAGAAATTTAGGAGTGGCTCAGTGGGGTGATTCAACCTCCGAGTCTCTTTACCGGCTCCAATGTCAGGATTGGGGGTAGGGAGAATATGGGCACCTCAGGCCTGAGTCTAAGCCAGCGCTTCAGTTCCTCACCATGTGAGTATACTATGGCTGTTTATGATATGGCAGGAGAGAGACGGTGAGGGAGGTAGAGAGCAACGGAAAATAATGCCGTGCTGCCTTTTGTGACCTAGTTTCCCAGCCACATCATCACTTCCACCTGATTGTGTTCAATAGAAATGAGTCACAGGAATTTAGAGTCACTGGGGCCATCTTAGAGGCTGCCTTCCACAGCCTTTTGCTCAGCTTGATTGGTAAGTGGTCTTCCTTTAAGATATGACCTTGTTCTCTGCTTCCAGCTAAGCATTGTCACCATATTGTACAATAAATAAAACTAGACATACATTAACAGCTGGCCTTCTTTGCATTGTTTTAAACAACCTTCCACATTGGATGACAACTCTTCTAAAAGCCTTTCTGAAGCCTTTCCAGCTGAGCTCCTCATCTCTTACAAATAACTCACAAACCAAAACAAGACAAAGTGAGAGATCCACCAGACCCTTTCACTTTCAGGAAAACACTCAATAGTATAAGCATAGATGGTGCTATTTACATACATATAAAATAAATATTTCTTACCTTAAACTTGTCCTTCACTCACACTACTACCCCTGTACACATGCAGGTATGCATGCATGCAGATGATTTGCATCCAATATCAGGTGTTCAGTTTTCAATAGAAAATATCTGCAGCAAGGCTAATAGTGTCTATATGGTTCTCCACTAGAAATATTTGGGTGGGTTGCTGGTTTACATTTATGAGACTAAAGGAATTTTGAATTGGTTGCTTAGGTAATGAAAGAGACTGCTTCAAAAATGGATTTGGTAGAGAATAGATAAGTGTATAATAGCATAATCACACAATGGAGTACTATACAGCAATATAAAATAATATACTACAGTTACTCACAAATACGAATGTCAGAATATTGTGTGTTTATTGAAAGAAGCCAGAGACAAAATTTATGATATATATATATATATAAAATATGTTTTCATTCATCTGAAATTCCAAAAAGGACAAATTAATTCATAGTTTTAGAAATCAAACAAATGTTTGCCTGAGAGAGGGGAAGATATAGAAGATTGACTACAAAGGGGCATTTAATTATTTTAGGATAATAAAAATGTTCTATATCTTGGGATAGTAATTACATGAACATACATATTTTGCAAAATAACTTAAAATGGGTGCATTTTCATTTATTGCGCATAAGTTATACCTCAATAAAATGGATTTTTAAAAGGCAAAAAGAAAATGAGTTTGCTAGTTCATATTGTGTGTACAAAAGTATTTGCAATAATTGTGTGACATTTTCCATCTTCTAACTACTGTTACAAAGTAACACGAACTAAGTTTCAACCTGAGTATTTTGATTCTTATGACTTAAGGCACTAAATTTGAATATTATGGATTATTGCCTTTATTAGGTGAACACACCTCAGAGGTTTGATTTTGAGAGTATGACATTGTAGATTACGAGAGTATGACATTGTAGATTACTGCTTTTGTTACCCTTGACATAGTTGTCAAACTTGGCTGATAAGATTTGATCTATTAGTTTTTTAATGTTTTATTTATTTTTGTACTTCTTTCTTTTTAACTTGAGTTTCTATAGGCCTCATTATCCACTGGTTACAAACGGTGTCACATTAATAGTAATAACAAATTTCATTTTTATTGAAATTTTCTAGTTTATACATGTTCTTAGGAAAATGATTCCTAAATACTTTGCTGAGTCCCAGGCAGATATTTCACGTGTGTTCAAATATACATTGAATCAGATGACGAATCAGCTGTCCCATGGCTTCTGCTAGTGCTTTCCTCTTTTCCTGATTCTAAGCCTGGTCCCGTGTAATACCATGTCCACCTGACATCTTATGGCTGCCACTGGATCCATGAGGTTTTGCTATCCCCTGTCAGGAATTTACTGGGCTCAGAATTTCTATTCTGTCTTCTAGATGAAACCCTGGAGAGGCCTCTAGCTGTTTCCATGGTAATTCATCAGTAAGCTAGACAAGAATGTGTCCTCCTTGTCCCCTCTTTAAATGCCTGTCATACTTTGCTATAGGATTGCTGTTTATGCTCTATTGCCTCAGTCTGTTTATTGAAGGAGTTTCTTCAGTTTTACTTAGACGCTCCCTTGCAACTCTGTTCCATTGGACTCAAATGTGAAACTGAACTGGCAACACTTTCTTTGCTCCGTTGGACTCACATATGAAACTGAACTCTGGGTAATTTGACAGTCTGGTTCTATACTTCACTGATAACGTCCTTTCTTCTCCTGTGACTAAATCTTTTTTATTTGGTCACGTTTAACAGGTTTGCCCCCCTTTTCTCTTGAGCTATGTTCCATTTCAAGGGTATTCTCAGTCTCTCTTGTTAACAATTTTTTCCAGATCCATTTGACTTCCTTATTAGACCCACACAGACATTTCTGACATCCTTGTTTAGTTTCATGTGAGGATTCCTACTATGATTTCTGACACTCAATTACATATAATTCCAACTTTATGTGGAGTTTAAGGCCTGAGTCCTGATAAAATTCCATACATGAGACAAACTTAAGAGGTTCTTTTGTATCCAGACCTATTAAGTCATTGAGAAAATCTTTACTCAGTTTTTCCATCTGCAAAATGAGTGTTCTACTTCATTCATTCTACAATAAAATAAGGTTTGTTATATTTCAGTGGGAAAAATAGATAGCATACAATTTAAATATATAATTAAATGTTATTATTAAATATTAAGAAGAAAAAAAATGAAGGGTTGTAGGTAACTTTGCAGTAGTGTTTAAAATTTAAATAGGTGGCCAGAGAGGCTTTCACTGAAAAGAAGGCATTCGAGGTAAAAGTTTATGGAATAGACATGCTTAAGTGTCTTCCAGATTTTTGTTTAGAAGACATTAAAGGTGACAATTTCTCACATTGAAATATACTTAGTAATTCCTTCTTCACTAGAAAATTTTAATAATAAGTGTTTCTATATTCAGTGTGTGCATTTTAATTTTGAATACAGCCCTTTAAGTCTAACTCTTGTGCTCTTCTACACTCAATAGCATCAGTATTACAATATGAGTTCTACATCTGTGGCTGGGCCATTTATCCAGGAAAATGAGTTAAAACTATTTTTGGTTTAATTGTTTAATCATGTGTTTGTGTGTACACAAAGCCACAATGGCACCTTAATGGTCCCATATAGACATAGCTACTAAATAGCATTGGTAAAAGCACCTTCAAGTGGAGAATCCCCACTCCAGAAACTCTTATTTTGTCATGAACACCATTTTAGTCACTTCCTTTATAGTGCCTTCAAAATATAACAGACCTTGGAGTTAGACAAACTTTGATTTGGACCTTGGCTCCTAAATTTAATGGCTGCCCAGGTGCTGAGACCATTTAATTATGTGTTGTTGTTGAGCGTGTATTTTGAGTTGGGCATTATTTAATGTACTGAAGATAAAAGGGTGCTTAAAAAAGCCACTATTATAAAATTAATACTTGAATTATCATAGATGGGTTATCTCATTATCTTTCTATAATACTTTTTACATAGCACTTCATAACTTATAAAGCATTATCTTCACTGACCTACTGGATACTTGGCACAATGATTGTTGAATTTATCTTCTGTGTGGATAAACCTTTTGTATGAGTTATATTTCCATCTAGTAAACTAAGAATGTGATCATTTTTGTCAGCAAGGTCTGCCTTCATTCAATTTTTGGTTTATCCCCTATTTTCAGCTTTCATTGAGCCCTCTGTGGTTTTTTTTTCCCTTCTTCATCTCTGTTTGTGGAGCACTCACATATATGCCTAAGCTCTGTGGTTCCCACCCTAGACTGTGTGAAAATGTGAAAGGAAGAGACCAGATCTCCAGTTTGGTATCTGAAATACCTTGTTCAGTACTGAGAACATGGTATATGAGGAGGGACCCCAAAAAGCCTGGACTGACCGTCCAGATGGTGGGCCCCTTGTAATACAGCCTTCTCTGGCTAGGTGAGTGTTCTGAGAACCCATCTGTATCAGTGCACCAGCTGGCATTGTTGTGAGAGGTGTGCACTGACCTTCAGTGAATTTTTTTTTTTTGAAGACTTTCAACACATTTGTCCATTTCATGATGGGTGATTTATGAATGCACCTGCCCACACCACACTGAGCGTTCAGCAGTTTCTGACCGAAAACAGCATGACCCCCATGACCCACCCTCCCTATTTACCTGATCTTGCCTGGAGTAACTTCACTTTTGCTTCTCCATACATAAGAAGCCCTCAAAGGGAAACGTTTTGATGATGTGTAAAAATGTGAAACAAAAAATGGTAGAAGCACTAAAAGGCATCAAAATCAACAAATTCAAAAACCGTTTTTAGCAATGGAAAAAAAACCTCAGTAGGTGTTAGGTTGCAAGTGTGTGTTCGCAATATAGCCTTCTCTATAAGTCAGCCGGTAATCTGCTTGGCTAGCTACCTACTGAGCAACCTGGCACCAAGGAATAGACAAGGTCGCATGAGCAACTATGTTATTCACTCAGTTTTTATTGACTTCAGGTTCACTCAAAGTAGAACATCAACATACATTAATATGCTGCTCACACTCTAACAATCTAAGAAAAATGTAACACACACACAGAGCAATCAATGGGCGATAATGAACCCGGGTCCCAGAGTCTCAGTCTGCAGGTCAGGGAGACAGCACAGCAGACAAGGGAGCCATCAGCATCTTGCAAGGAAGAGTCTCAGGGGCCAGGTGGGCAGCATGGCAGACAAAGTCCTCAGTCCAGCAGGGCAGAGCTTCTGGGATGCCAAGGGACATCAGTGTGGAGTGGAGTAGTACTCTGGTGTGTGGAGCTCAGCTGTCTCAGCAGTGCCCTGAAACCTGCTTCAGTTATACCCTTGAGAGTGATGTACTCCACCCTCCTGGGTCTTTTGATAAGTGTCTTGGCACCCCTGATGCCAAGAGGGGAATTCCTCAGGAGACTATCTGTGGGTGGTCCCACTCTGCAAGCACGACTATTCTGGTCATGTGTGCAGATATTTTAGGTGTGTCTCCTTGCCAGATGTGTCTAGTGTGACTTAGGTAGTTTCCCTCTTGAACCAGGGGTCATGGCTGACTGGTAGCCATCTTGGTTGACTTGAATGACTCCATTTTGTTTTATATATTTTATGCTATCTTCACAGGACCAATGCCATTTTATTGGTCCTGCTCTCCGGAGTGTATTGCATTAAATGGAGAGTACTTTGAGGGTGCCTGAAATTTAAACATTTAAGAATAAATACACAATTTTTTATAAATTCCAGTTTTTTGGGAGGTTAACCCTTGTATTTGAAAATAGTCCTTAAGTGGGGAAGTTTAAATGAGCATGTTATCCTCCGGTGACACTTATGTGCTCCAGCCCATTTAGTTTCTCAGAGTATCAATTTCTTCTTTTGAAAGAATGGATGTAATTATGGCATGCCTATTAAAGGATTGTTGTGAGGGATAAATACAAGAATGTGGATCAGGCCCATTTAAAATTCTATTACCTTATAAGCCTTTTCCAAATGTTATTACCTCTTCTTCTCTTCTTCTAATCTAACTTCTCCTCCACATTATAATAATAATTATTATTATCGTTATTATTATTATTTTATTTTCATGTTTAGGAAGAAGGCGCTATTTGGGTTAAGTGGAAAAGGCTTTGTATACCATAGACACTCATTAATTCAAGTTGATAATGTTTATTAAGCCTTTATTAGGTCCATAGCACTAACATACATGCTATATAAATACCAGTGAGTGAATACAATTTTCTTTAGCGTATAATTTCATAGAGAATATTTTAATGTTCCCACCCAGGGAAAAATAATCCCAAGAGAGGCGTAACTGCAGAAGCCTGAGCTTCTCTGCGCGCCTTCCTCCTAGCTGAAAGTAGGACCTTTGCTGTCAGCCGCTCTGACTCCCTGTACATTATCTGTCACAGTGCATCTCTTTATGCTTCTGCTTTCACCACTTCACTTTATCAGTTTAATAACATCTCCAGTGATTTGTTATTAGTGCTAAATATCACCTCAAGATTTTAACACTGATTCTATTTATTAGATGTTTCATTTCTAGGATCTTGTTGGTGAAATAACCAGTTTTTAATGTCTATTCATCAATTTTATAGAAAAAATAACCAAGATAGTTTTGTGTAAAATGCAAAGGATGAATGAATGAGCATCAATTTAACATTTTATGGGGTTAAAAAACAAAGAAAAATATTTGTAAATTGAGAGTAGTTATGAATCTGAAAGTTTAATTATCTTGACAACAAAAAAATCACTTATAAATGTCATATCTATGTAAATACATGCACCCATAAATTTTTGAAAAATCATTTGACAATTGATAGTACCTTGCTCTTTTCTAAGTATCAGGTAAGAGGATATAACATTCTATACGCTTTAATCATTGCTGCATTTTGGTTTTCAAGAAAATTATATGCCCAGAAGCTAACTTTATGAAACACATATAAGAATGTAGTTCATTCTTTTAAAATTCTTACTATCATTGTAGTTTGTTTCCCTTATGACAACCTAAAGAAGATTTATTCTCACACACTACTTTAGGTAGAATTGTCATGTAATTTTTATGCCCCCTTCAAAAAATACTTTTTGACATCTTTTCTGAATATTTCATTCTCATGAATGTTCCTTTCTATGTCACTTTTTATTGAACTGAATCTAGCAATTTGAGTTTGGCATGATACCAGCCTATATTTAGCATTCTGTCTTATAAAGCTCCTCTCCCCATCTCTGCTACAAAAATGTAAGGTTCACATTTTTTTTCATCTTATCCTCGTAATTCATGCTATTTAATCCTAGAAAAAATAATCATGTGTCTTTATTGAGTCTACCGTATCTCTCATTGCAAGTTGCTGGGAGACATTTATTTGTCTGACAACCAAAAACAAGAATCTCAGAAAATTTTTTGATTATTCGAATCTCTTATAATTTATTTTTCTGTAAAATTTTTATTGGATTGTGTTTTAAAAAGTACATCTTATCTTTATGACTTCAAATAAATATCTCAGGTTAGGTATGAATTTTATCATAGAGCATTTATATTTATAATTTTGTACTCACACTGTATTCCTTTCCATTTATGTACATTAAATTTCAGGTTCTCCTTGCTAACCTAGTTGGATCAATGAATATAAATCACTTACATTTGAATTTGATGCACTTTTGTTAGTTTGTGAGATGTTATTTTTGTTATCTAAGCTGTTGAAAATATAAAAATGGAAAAAGCAGCTGTTATCCTGAAAAGTCTCTAATATTTTGACAGGGGTCCACTTCCCTAGCCACTTGTGTGTATGTGCACGCATGTGTGTGTATGTGTGCTTTATCTGCTAATTGAAGCTTATTTGCACTCATAGTACTTAGAGACACTTTAAATTTCTCCCGTTTTTACTTAAAGAAAAAAAACAATATATGAAACAGGCTTTTACATTCAGTATATCTGTTGCTACAATAGTTAACATGATGTGATGTGAGATTTCTGCATGAAATTTTCAACCCTGAAATTCTTTTTGATTGGAAATGTTCATTTTCTAAAAGCCTCCTGGGGAAGTGTAAATATTTTCATCTTGAATTAGATAATATGTTCATTTTTTACTTCTAAAGATGAATTTATTTAATCAGATAAGTTATTATCTAACCAATGAGACTGGATGTGAGTTAGACGGGTGTGTGAGAGGTACAGAGTATGAGCTACTGTCTAAAGGTGGCTTTGAATCAAAGAATTGCACAAATAGTGATGAACGGGAGAAATGCTAAATATTAATAATAATTATTATAAGCTATTTCACAGTTTATTTTTGGGTGTTCAACATTTTAAAACATGATTCAAAAACAGATACAATTAGTTCATTTCAGATCATCATTATTTATTATTTGTTTGAAAGCTCACATTTGTTAAGTTGCATATCATGCTATTTTTGGCCTAAGCATAGTTTGAGTGATGCTTTCCAAGGTCCAGCAAAGAAATTAATGTTTCTTTGGCAATGAGGTCAAATTTCTGGTTCAGAAATAGTCCAAGAGGTATCCCCATGTTAAACAGTTGGTGCCAGATACTCATTGTTCATTTATGTTTTCAAACCTCTTCTGCAACCAACCCCGCGTTACGTCTTCGAACAGATGAACAGGATCTGGTCCTTTCCCTCTGTGGATTATCTCTACTGGTGTATGTTATTTGCTAGGACGCATATTGCTTATTCCTCTCACTATGTTAAGAAGAATTATAATAATTTTGTAATTACAAAGTGGAAAAAAGCATATGTATAAACATTTACGACTGTATTCATTTGGAGACCAATGAATTGATGCCGCACTATGGATTTGGGGAATAAGGTCTCAATGAATGCTCAACTATAGTTCTTAGGTGAAATATGTGATTTATTTCTTGTATAATGAGACTTGATTTTATGAAATACCTATCAGAAAACATAATTAAGCAGAATATAAGGGTATATAAACATTCAGTTTCACTTGGAGCTTGAGTCAGTGTTATAATACACAAATCACCTAATGTGCTCTTCAGTAACTTAGTTGAACTCATTAGCGTATTGATTATACTTGTAAATTTTAATAAAATCCATTATGAAATCCCTACCATAACTGCCAAGTTCATAGGTGTCAGTGGCCCATCAGTCCTTTCTCATTCTCCCAGTCTTTATCTCTCACTCTATACTCCTCTGATTTCATAGCTCATTTTTGGTCTCTTTCTTGGTAATATCTCACATGTCATTATTTTCATCACTTTTTTTATACTGTCTTCTTCCAGATTTTATTACCTGTAAGCCATACTTACCTGGCTAGACTTAATCATAGATTAACCCAGTATTATTAGTTCATGTTCTTGACTCTGTCAAAAACATGTCTCCCCTTTGCCTCCCTCCTCCCCGTCTTATTTCACTTCTACTATTCCTTTACACATTAGCTAAAATGTTAGTTTACTATTAAGTAAACCCTTTCTGTCACTGCAAACTAGGTTGGGTTACCCCATTACTGACTTCTAAACTAGCTTTTAATTCTCTCTTTACAGTATTCTAATTGCCATTGTTTGTGTAATTTTTCTTTTGTTTAATGTTATTAATTCTTCTAGTATATTTTTCTTTTGGTCAGAAGTTCAGTGTCTGTCTTGCTTATACAGTTATCCAGAGAATAGGGAGAATTCAGTAAGTTTATATTAAATGGATGGGTACGTATTATATCTGATCTAAAATGGAAATAATCAAGAATACATGGGTAGTAATACCAGAGATATGGTGGAGGAGACTTCTAGGATCTCTTCAAATTTTGAGTCTGTGCTCTTTCTAGATGAGAATGAAAGAACAATTAATTTATCTACATAATATGGGTATAGTAGAAAAGTACACTAATAAATTATGTTTTAATAGTGTGAATTTGATAATTGTAGTATTACTTCTAAATTAACAGGAATACAACATCAACTTCACATTTCGTTTAAATTGTATCTTTTAGAGTGGGACAGAATACCAACAGCATAGGCTATGCTAAAAGAGAAAGAAAAAATTAGAGGAAAGCACTATGAAGAATGCAGACCCAAGTGTAAAAATGGACCTGCATTAATGAACAATGGATAATGGCTCATGCTGCTTATTGTTGACCAATAGTTTTGTCCAGATGCCCATTAATCCAGGAGCATGTTCAGCTGCATATGACTCTAATACATGATTTGATCCCACATACAGTGTTGCATGTTCTGTGAGGAATAAAGGGCAAGACTTCTAAGAAGCACTTGATCAAATCTCTAGAAAAAAACTATCTTTGATTTTTCACCCATGCCAAAAGGCTACCATAGTACCCCAAACATTTCTCACTTCACAATCCAGGCACCCTTGAGTGGAAGGAATTATAAATTCAGGGTTCGTGGTTTGAATTTTTTGTTTGTGGAACTCTTAGAGGATTCCACTTTCTTTTCAGCAGTGTAGCTTGATGGTATCTTGTAAGAAATATTAAATAACAATATAGGAACCTGTATTTGAAAGTGTCTGTCTATGGGAAACTTAAATATATTCAGTTTTAAAAATATCACTTCACTTCTACCTCTGGCTGGTGTGTAGCTCAGTGGATTGAGTGCCGGCCTGTGAACCAAAGGGTCACTGGTTCAAAACCCAGTCAGGGGCTATGCCTGGGTTGTGGGCCAGGTCCCCAGTGAGGCACATGTGACAGGCTACCACACATTGATGTTTCTCTCCCTCTCTTTCTCCTTCCATTCCCCTCTCTCTAAAAGTAAATTAAAAAATTAAAAAATTAAATAAAAAATGTGACTTCACTTCCATATGATAGTATGATATACCACAGAAATGACCTAACTGCTATTACTAAACCATGGCATAGTGAAATTAAAAAAAAAAAAAATGTTGACTTACCCAATTAGCACAGCAAGTGAGTTGTCTCACTCCAGCATGTGGTAGGTAATTGTACACAAAATACACGGACCCTGCTGAACTGGCATTATTTTGATTCCTGGTTACTATCACTGAGGATAACATTATAGTCTTAAATTAGCTGCAATTGTGACTGTCCCTGCTTGGTCACTCTTTGAATATAACTATAATAACTTTTGATAAAGAGTTCATTTCTTTAACTGCCCCTACCATGACTTTCATCACAATGTTAAACGAGAAAGTTTAAATTGTTTGGCTAAATCTATGAATAAACAGATTAACAGTCTATAAACTTGTCAATCTCCTTTCAGCATTAGCGTGGTTATAATTATCTTGTCTTGAATTGCATGTATCTATATTTATATCCACATATTTCCTCAAAATTTAGAATACAGTTAAATCCACTGGTTCATTTTAAGATTGACATGGATCTTCTGAGACTTAATGTTGTTTCTCATTTGTTGAACAAATACTTCTACAGTACTTTATATGCACTGTTAATCAACTGTTAATCTTTATGATAGTGTAATGTGGAAAGCATGACTTCTGTTTTCGTTTTAGAGGAGAAGTTGAAGTGCAGATATGGCATGTAACTTGCATAAATATAGATACCTGGGAGGTGGAAGAACCAAGGTGGGAAGCAGCCTGGCACCTAAATCTGAGCTCGAGGCTCTTGCGTTTTGCTGCCTGTTACTGAAAAAGTAATTATATGGACTGAATGTTTGCAACCCCCAAGATTCATAGGTTGAAACCAGAATGCGAAGGTATTTGGAGTTTGGGGCTTTGAAAAGTTAATAGGTCTTAAGGTAAGAGTTTCCATGATGGCTTTAGTGTCTTTATTAGAAGAGGAAAAGAGCTTGCCCTTTCTCTCTCTGCCATGAGAGTTTACCATGAGAAGAGGGCTATCTGTAAACTAGAAGGAGGGCCTTAACCAAGAATTTGACTGTGCTGGCACCCTGACCTCAGACTTCAGCCTCCGGAACTGCCAGAAACAAATGTTTGTTGTTTAAGCTGCCCAGTCTATGGTATTTTGTTACAGAGGCTCAAACTGACTAAGACAGTAATGTTTCTCTGACAAACATTTCCTATAGTTGAAGAAAATAAGTGAACTATTTGGTTTTCATTAGACGTGCATGTTTATGTTATATTAAAATCTATGTGTGTGATGATACTTTAAATGTAGTAGATAAAATATTGTGGAAATAGAATTGATTTAAGATCGATCAAATTTTCCTGGGTGTATGCACAGTTACACTACCCATGTGATGCAGTGCAAATTATTTTTTCTCTGAAATCTAGTTTCTTCCTCTGTGAGTTAGGTATTATAATTCATAAATTTCAGGTGTTCATAACTGTTTTAGTATTTGGCAGTATGCAAAGCTATACATGATAACTTCTTATTGCTCTATCATCTTTGAGTACCACAGTTCTGACAGACTTTCTATTCAATTCCATATCTACTCAAAAAATAAAGTAATATATATCAGCAAAATTTTGTGTCTAAAAAAAGTAAAGCAAAGGAAGCAAAAAAATTTAAGAAATCAGAAAATGTTTAAGCTAATATTATGTTCACAGCATATAGATATTTAGATTTATATTTTATTTAAAGAATTGATATATTGATATAGTTTGATATATTATTGACTGAAATAAAAACACATTATCATGATACTTTTATAAATATTATTTTTACATTCCAGCTAACACATGCTAGAAAATTTATAGTGACAACCTGTGTTATTTCACTGAAAAGTTGTTTAACTTAATATAAGCTAGATATTTTGCTAGAAGGTGTTATTGGTGCTATATGGAAAAGGAATTAGGTTATGTTCTCCTGAGTTTAATATAAGACCTTTGGTAAAGCATACCATTGCTATCACATAATTAAGCTAGAACAACAAAGAGTTAAACCTCTCATTCTGATTTCTACTGATTTAAAAATTGAACAGAAAACTAGTATGAATGGAAATGACAATGCTGTAGGCTATCATTGATTCACAACATACATTCGGGCATATAACAATCTCAACTAAACAAATCTTAAATATTTACTTCCACAGGGAACCAAATGAGGTTCTGAATTCCCAGTTATTTATCAGTATCATTTTTTTATAAAATTACTAATGACTCACATAGAGGCTGAATGAGCACTGGGTAATCAACAATTCCTCTTGGGCTCCTTCTGCATTTTTGTATAAAGAGGTGAAATAAAATAAAACAAACACCCTGAAAACCAATTATTACTATTAGGATCTAATATAAATTTTTTAAGTATGAGTTTATACTGGTTTTCTTTCTGTGGTAAAATAATATGTATTATAATATATTCCTAAACCCAAATTATTGTCATCTGGACCCATAATTATCTTTAGATTAGAAGCTTCAGAAGGCATTCAATAAATACTGATTGCTATACCTTGAAAATTTTTTAAAATTTTATTTACTTATTTTTAGAGAGATGGGAAAGGAGGGAGAAAGAAAGGAAGAGAAACATTAATGTGTGAGAAATACATTGATCAGGTACCTCTTACACAGCTCCAGCCGGGGACTTAGCCTACAACCCAGGCATGTGCCCTGACTGGGATTTGGACTGGTGACCCTTTGGTTCACAGGCTGCCACTCAGTCCACTGAGCCACACCAGCCAGGACTATACTTTGAAAGTCATATTTAGTTTAACTCACTCTTGTTCTTATACTGTAAACATAAATTATAATCTTTGAAGAGTAGATTGCATTTTTATTACTAAAAGGACTTCTAAAATTATTTTAGTGGTGAAATTGATATCCTGTATGCATACATTAACTTGCTTTAATCAATAAAGTATCTTAGGTTCAGTATTGAATTCTAATTTATAGGTAAGTGCTTAACCACCTAGTCTAGGAAATCACATTTGATCAGTGTATAAGTTTGCTATTATTGCTGTAACAAATTATTATTGACTTAGTGACACAAAACACCTCTAATTGATTATCTTTACATTTCTGGAGGTCATAATTCCAAACTGAACCTCACTGAATGAAAATCAAGATGTCAGCAAGGCTGCATTTCTTCTAGAGGCTCTAGGGAATAATCCATTTCCTTGTCTTTTCCACGTTCTAGAGGCTTCCTGCACTTCTAGGCTTCTAACCCCCTTCTATCTTCAAAGTCAGCAATTAAATTACTCAGCCATCTTTTCCTGGCTCCGATTCTCCTGCCGAGCTCTGTCACTTAAAAGGACTCTTTTGATTACATTGTTCTCATGAGATAATTCATGATAATCTCCCCATCTCAAGATCTTTAGCTTCATTACATCTTCAGAGTCTTTTTTGCTATATAAGGTAAAATAGTCAAAGATTCCAAGGCTTAGAACATAGACATTTTTGGACATGGGAAGGGCATTGTTCTGCCTACCACAATGAATACAGTAGATATTTTAAGGTGGGGGTGGATAGGTACCCACCTAAACTAGGCTCACTTCCTTTCTTGGAAAAAAATATTCTATTTACAGTGATGTACTGCTCTATTTCTCTTACTTCCATGTGCTCCCATAGTCCAAATTATTTCTCAAGCATGTGCACACACACAGTCATCATCATCACCTTCACCATGAAAAATTAAGGATGGTAATCACAGTCAAGTTGAGCAAATAATTTTTATCTCTAAGAAATCTGTAGACTCAGGGTTAAGAATGCTTATCAGTATCTTCAATGACTTAAATAGAAATGTGGGTAAGAAAACCAGGACAAGAAAGACTATTGGGTGAAATGTGCTTCTTTGCCTCCAATAAAAAAGTTGAAGCAGATTTTGTAGGAGAGAAAGGACCTCTTCTCAAAATTAACACAAAGGGTAACTTAGTTATTCATGGATTTCTAGTTCATGTTTGGAATCCCTGTGAGGCTGGCCTACATTACCTGACTCTTGGGTTTTATGGCAAACCAATAATGTAATGGAACCTGCTTTTAAGAACCAAAAGCGTGCACATACTGCCAACTCTGAATTCAATAGCATCATATTGAAAGCATGAAATTGACTATGATGGGAGTATTTACACCATGGCTATTGGTGAATACCATCAGTGTGGGATAGAAAGTCATTTGGTAAATATTTATCAGTACATAATCAGAATGCTAAATCCTTCAATTAGTTTCTTTCTCTTTGCATTAGTTAGTTCAACAAGTTTTCTTGCAGTGAAAAGCACTCTGAGGGACTAATACAAATCTAGGCTTAGGTGGAAGAAATTATTATAGAGTGTGAGTGGCTGATTAAAAGATTAGCATACATTTTTACTCATTCAGAATAAAATAATATTTTGTCCTTAATCTCAAACATTACAAATGAAAAATCAACCTTAACTGTATTCTACCAAATTACATGTGGTCCTTCTCTACACAAATATTAAATAATTTTTTTAAATGATGAATGCAAGGTAGAAATATTACATAACCAAATCAAGATCAGCTGCAGATTTTAAAAGCCAAACCAATCATTAATAACATTGGCTTAGAAATTTTCTTTTAATCTGTAATTTTATTCATCATTTACTATAAATCAGCAGGGGTGGCAGAGAATAAAGAAGAGATCATAATTAGTTTGTAATTATAATGTTTTCTGGCTCTAAACACAAGATACATTAGTTTATAAACTAAACTAAAGGTTTGGGAGTCTCATGTGATATGAGAAGGTCTATTAAGTTATTCAGAAATGGATATCCTTAGTAAAGAATAAATATATGATTTGTTTTATTTTTTAAAAAGTTACCAGCATATGCACAGTATTTTTAAAAAAATTAAAATTTAGAGTTTTGAAAATATGAAAAGGACCGACTTTCTAAATTATTTTGATGACATTTTAAAGAACAATTTATTTCTTTCAAACAGATGTTCTACATTTCTATTTCAAGCCCGTTTTAAATGTTAAAAAAAAAAAAGTGGAAACCAAATTGCAAGAAAATAAGTATCAGAGACATTCCTACAATGAACATACCAAAGATAAGAGTGAGTGATAGCAATTAAGACATTTTCCATTTGTTGGCATCTACCCTTGTTAACAATGATGTATTTAACTTGGTTAATTTTTTGTTCACAAATTTGTATTTTATATTTATAACCACCTGTAGTGTTTATGACAATGTGAAATAATAATTAAAATATTCCCTTGGAGCTATTGAACATATGGCACTTTGAATCCTCTGTTGATTATACTGTGACACTGATTCTATTTTTTTACATGTTTTCTCAACATGGTTATTTTAGGTTTTGCTAAAGCTTCAGAAGCAAGACAACCATTTAAAAGGAAAAGAAGAATCGGGTTTGTCTTTCCTTCTTTCTCTTTTTCTTTCTTTCTCTTTTTCTTTCTTTCTTTCTTTCTTTCTTTCTTTCTTTCTTTCCTTCTTTCTTTCTTTCTTTCCTTCTTTCTTGTCTCTTTCTTTCTTTTCTCTTTTTTCTCTTTCCTTCTTCCTTCATTTTTTTCTTTCTTTTTCTGCAGGGAAATGGGCTATACAATATCTTTGATGCATGCTTTGTCCAAGCTAAAAATAAAAATATGACAATTTGGTGTATTTGAAGTAATTAGGGTAAGATGTCAACCTTTCCTAAATTCAATCAAGACTGAGAAATAATAACCTTACATGCTAATGTCATTCAGTCACTTTATTTCAGTGTGACACATTAATTTTTAACAGTAACAGTCAACCCCATATCTAGTGAATTACCTGCATATAATAGATCCTTTTAAATTTCTAATATTGGGATTCCATTTTTAAGGTGAGGATTGCAGATTAAACTTTTTAATGTGTGAAATAAAAGCATCATCTAAGCACTGAGAGTATGAATGTAACATTTGAAACAACCGATCATCAAAAAGAGACATAGAATATTTGATTCAAAATCACCATGTGTTTCTAAGCAGTTATCATTGGTAAATCATTCACATCTTTTTCCTCAATACTGAAAATTCTTATGAGATATCATTAGACTGTTACAACTTATAATGGAAAAATCAATGCAGTAAGAAAATTAAATTTTACTGATAGCCTTTAGGCAAAATGCAATGTTAAAATGCATTTTAGCTTCCCATGTGGTTTATAGGCAAAGGAAGAAATGGAATCTGGGTTAGCCTGTCAGTGCAAAATATTTTTTTAGAAGCCGACAGTCCCGCCTGTGAACCAAACTCTTTCCTAATGCATTTGTTTCTTGATTACTTAATAATGTGAAAATAACCATCTTAATTTGATCATTTGAAAGGTCAGAAGTCTGTTCTACTTAAGAAAAAAAAATCCCTAGTCAAAATCAATGAGGAGGTTCTTCTTCATGTTAGGAAGAAGAATTAACAGAAAGAAAATAGATTTATCTCCTGAGTAGTGTAGTAATGACATGTGAACCCCTAAGGAGAGAAAGGGTTGGAGGGGAGAGAAACAGAAAAAGGGTGGGGAGAAAGGGAGACAGAGGGAGAGAGTGAGGCTAAAAAAGAAAATTCATCAAGCTGCCACTTATCTCTTGTGAAGATGTGACATATAGACACTTGAGGTGGTTTGTAATAACCATTAAGTGACCACTTTCTCTTGTTGGTAGACAGATATGACAGACATGGATTGACACTCATGCATTTTACTCATCCTGTATCTATGATAAAGTCATGCTTTATACGAGTGATTTAAATTACTATGTTCTTTGCTTAATTACCAAGGGGAATGTGCACAGTTAATTTCTAGATCATAAACAAAGACACTAGTGTTTTACAGTCACCACACTGCCATCCATGTCCGTGAGCCTTTTCTCCTTCTTGCTCAGTCCTTCTGTCCCCTCAGCCCCCCACCCCAAGCTGTCATCCACATTGCATCTATGAGTCTGTTTTCATTTTCCTTGTTAGTTCAGTTCATTCATTAGATTCTGCATGTGAGTGAAATCATATAGTATTTGTCTTTTTCTGACTGACTTATTTCACTTAGCATAATATTCTCCATGCCCACCCATAATGTTACAAAGGATAAAATTTTCTTTTTTATGGTCAAATAGTATTCCATTGTATAAATGTCCCATAGTTGTCTTATCCACTCATCTACTGATGGGCACTTGAGCTGCCTCTATATCTTGATGATTGTAAGTAATGCTGTATTGAATATGGGGGTGTTTATATTCTTTTGAATTAGTCTTAGTACTTTCTATACTGTCATTTTAAATTCTTTGTAGACAGTAAAATGAGAAAAAGTTTACTTAAGTAATGAATAATTTAAAGGTGCAGGAAGAATGTAAGAAATATATTTCAACCATGTATAGCTTATTAAAATAATAGGAATTTGATATAAATTAATACAGAAAGCATACTTTTAAAAACAGATCATGTGATTCCTTTTCTCCATTTTGCTATAAAAACTTCCCATTTGCATTGCTTAAACAATCCAAGGGTCTTAAAATGAAGTTTAACTCACAAATTTGTTGGAATCATAAACTTTTTATACCTAAATCAAATCTTAGAAATGATATAATTTATCTGTTTTCCTAGTTGCTTCCTCAGTTTACTAATAAAGTGAAGACAGATGATTCGTGGTTTCTCCATTGTTGTAGCTTTAGGATACTACTTTAAACTACCGGCTCAGAGTATAGTAATTTTTCCAATATGCTGTCCTGCTTCATTATTGAGAATATTTTAGCATTCCACAGTTCATTTTGCAATTCTACATCCCTGAAGGTAGAAACTGTAGTGAAAAGCTTGAAACTATTAGTATAAAACAATAGGATTGGAGGCAGAGGTAAACCATGAAACTATCCAAGTCCTAAATGAATTTTATAATCATTTAGAGAAAATAACCAGGTGCAGTTAAAAGTACACACACACTCCTGGCTACTTACCTATCTACCTATGTGTCTGTTTATCTTTCTAAGATATTCTAAACTCTGTCTTCTCACCAACTTCAATAACATTTTTATAAAGCCATTGTATTTGTTATAGATGTGTTACATAGAACATTTCTTCTACCCTGTTTACTCCCTTATCTAAGAATTTATCTGAATTTTGATTTATACAATTCAAGTTATTGACTAAGATCCATCTGTGGCAAACTCCATGCACAGTCCATGATTATCCATCTCTATCCTGCTTCACTGTCCTAGATTTATTTTTATTCAACTTTTTCACCCTCCCCATGGTTTCACTGAAAACAATTTCCATTCTCATATGTTTTATTTCTTTCCCTAATCTTTGAATTCCTTATTTTCTTATTTATGTATTTATTTGTGTATATATTTACTATTCTCATTATTTCTTATTCTAAAAATATTTGGGTTAGAAATAACATGTCCTATTCTCAAGAAAAATAATTTGATATGTGCAATATGTCTGTATCTGAACCCAAGTGTAGAAAATTACTAGATATGTATACAGAAATAAATTTGTGAATAAAGAATTTCCAGTTAAAGGATCATTCATTTGGAGCCAGATATGTTATTGGAATTAAATAACATTCACTATCTTGTGTGTGTTTTAATGTTGGAACAAAACTCCATTGAAATGTACAGATACAAGATAAAATCATCCTGTTAGTAAAATTAACCTATATCTTCATTTCCAGGATTTGGATTCTGTTTCTTCTAATTGTTTTTAACTTTTATGTGTGATGTATCATGGGCTATTGCTATAATCTCAGGTCATATATCTGCTAATTTAGTTGGGGATTGCAAAGATTCTCTCACATTCTAGTTGACAACTCAATGATCACTTTCCCACCCAAACTACAACAGTAGTTCTGTATAATACCTCATCTGGAATAAACACATTTTGCTGGTTTTTAACATAAATCCTCTCAAAAATAGACATCAGCAACTAGTCTAGCATGTGAAAAGGAGAAAGTGAGATTTGCAGATGAATAATAGTTCCTTTTGGTTGAAGAGAGAAAGCAGTTTGACTCCAGAAATTACAGTTTTATCAGTGAAAGCGTCCACCTTCTTGTCTGGATGCAATGTATTTGCTTGATATGTATTTGCTTGGATCTTAATATTGAGTTGAAATGCTGTATGGAAATAAGTCTTAAGATTTATTTCTTACTATGATATATATATATATATCATTCATTGTTCACAGTGTGAACAACTACTTTTTTTTAAAAAACTAGCTTTTTCTTTTCCATCCAACTGCTGACATCTTTATCATTTGGAGACCTGATAATCTGGCTTGTGATTAGCTTCTTATGTCATTGTTTTGGGTCTTCAGAGCATCATACCTTCTTCCAGTTTACCTCATAGGAACAAGTTTAAAGAGTTGGTTAAACTACTTTCTTCACAGTGTAGTTTTAAGACTATTTGTCCAAAAAATGTAAAAATGGACCATCAGTGGCTTATTTTACTATACAGTACTTTGTATTTAAATAACTCTCCTTCTGCTCTGGAAATAATATGATTAGAGAAGAATCCATAAATTGTGAGCCTTTCTAGACCTTCAGTATTGCAATGCCTTATATATATTGGCCTGATGGTCATTTAGCTGTTTCACAGCTTCAAAAAACAGTCATTTCACTATAGTTCTCCATAAGGATCTTATGTCTGGAAGAGTTAATGATTCTCTGAAAATACTCTACTGTACTTTACTATGCAGGAATACTTGGATCAAAAATACTGAGAAAATACGGTTTGTTTCGTGTTCTAAAAGCCATGAAGTAGCACGAAAAATATGAAGCCCACTGTTTCTGTCACCCTCTCACATAAGGTTCTGTGCTAGGGGTCATGCACAATAACTGAATGTTCATTATATGAGTGGCTTTTTACATATGCAGCTTGGAAGTAACATTCTATGTTAGTCGTATGATCTCTTAACAGATGAAAGAACTAAAGCTCACAGAAAAAAATTAAATTTCAAGATTACTGAACTAGTAAGTGACAGAACTTGGGTTTCAATCCAGACCTGCCTCATTCCAAAAGCTAGTTTTCCTACTACAACATGGAAGGCTTTTGGAAATTAACAAAGCATATTTGATATATGATGATAATACATAAACTAAAGGCAGTTTCTCTCAGATTAGCATAAAGAAAATATCCCAGTGATTTAAAATTAAAGAGTACTGAATATAGGCATAATGCAAATGTCAGAAGGCTATGGCATTAGTTTTTAATGAACTGTCCCAATGTCTCTGTGATGTAATTTTTCTAAATTAAATTTGTATGTTGATTTATAACCAAATATGACCTGTTGGTGCCTTCATAAGAGAAAAAATAAGTTTTAAAAACTGTAGTGAGTCATTAATGTCACATATTTTAACAGTATTATATATTCTCAAAAATTGCAAAATGCGCTGCATGTTATCTACAATGTCATAAATAATAAGAAAATACCACATAAAAAGGCAGTAGTCATAAAGTAGCAAGGCGGATGAATGAAAATGTCAAAGGAACCAGCAGCATGACCTTCGGATTTATTGTGCTGCATATTGTTACGGGTTTCAGGCAGAGTTCTGCTTCCAGAGTCGTATTCATTTCTATATCCTACAGTGACCTGAGCTAAGGGGACTGAGCCTGAAGAAAAAGGAGCCATATAGAAAAGAAAATCAGTTTATTAACAATTGGGAAAGCCTCTAGGCATGCTCAGAGAGGTTGACCATAGGAGCTAATAAGCAAGTAGAGCACATGCGGCCTGAGCCCCAGGCTTTAAGACATGGTGGTCTGCAGCCTCCAGTAAAATATAGCCATATGCCTGTCCTGGGTTTGGAGCAATCAGATTTGCAAATTTTTAGTTGAAGAGGGCAATTGAATTGGCAGCTAGCTAGATCTGGCTAGGAAAATGCTGGAGAAAGCTGGCCAGGGAACAAAATAAACTCCCCACCCCATGGCGCGTTTCTGTGTGAGTGTCTACCTGCGTGTATGAGCACACACAGATGCACATACATTTTTTCCAGCACTTGATCTAACTTCATCTTCAGATTTCCAGTTTACGTAAAGATTCTTCCATTTTCCCCCTCAATACCATCTCTATTTACGATTATCTTTCTTTTCAATATATTTTTGTGGTTTTTATGTTGTAAACAGTTTTGTTGTCTTATTATATGATTGAAAGAGAGTGCATTGCTGGAATATTAAATCTTAGTTTTGCAATTTAAGATCACTATGATTATCTGTGACCTTTAGGACACCATCTTAGAGTGACCACTGGGTAATGTTTTACAGAGTTCTTAATAAATTGAAGCTCATAAAGAATTTTTTCTTGAACAGTAAAATATGGATATTTATGGATAACCTAATTTATCAAAACAGGAAGTATATGTAACAAATGTACAAATAATCCAGATACGGTTAGGGTGAGGTTGGAAATACAGGTAAGTGGGCATTCGATCCTGGTTCAATGCTCTGAATGCCATCATAGGGATAGAACATAAAAATCACCCATTTAAATCAAGGCAGTATGGATATCAAATAACTCATGTTATATCACTTTAGATTATCTACTATTTTGCAGACATATTCTTTCCATCCATAAATATGCCTGTGCTTGGGACTTGTATAAGTAGTTTTAGTTCATATAAGACAGAACACTCCAAAACATTATTTATCTATGAAGAGGTCACATGAGTGAATAAAGCAAAATTTCAAAATTTTATCACTTTGAAGAAAGAAATATATTTATTATTAAACCTGACATATTTAGAAAATTAAGGAAAAGTAGGTTGTAGATAGAATGTTATAATGAGTTACATGGCTATGAAAACAATCAATAATTTATCAACGCAGATTCTGGATAAATTTACTATTATTTATATCACACCTATTCAATGGAAATAAAGGCTGTTTATACTCATATATACAGATATACACACACAAATATACAGGGTGAATTTTTAATAACTTAGATCAAATGGCATATATGCAAATAAGTTAATAATAATTAAAAATCAGAGCCAGGACATGGAAGGAGAGAAGAAGCACACATGTTAACCAGGAATATTGATGTATTGTTAAATTTAGTAAGTTTGTCTCTGAGTCTCCTGGAAATGGAGAACAAAGACTTATATTCACCACACTGCAAAGAGCATGTCAGCTGGTTCCAATAGTTTAATGATGGAAATTATTGCATTGATTTAAATTATGGCAGCCATATACCTGCATACAGAAAGTAAGACATCAAATACCAAAATATATACTGAAATACAGAGCTTATGATTTTTTTGTTACTAGAGGAAGCAGGAATTTTTATAAAGCGATATTTACTTAGAGTCCACGCTGCTTGTGTTATATATTAGTAATTTTTGCACTGTGTCCCATTCAGTCATTATGTTGCAAATAGATAACTTTAGAGAGAAAATCATGATTATTAAGGGAAGACAAGTAAATAGGACCATAAGCATCTACCCTGATACAATCAGGACTGCTACAAATTTTTTTCCAAAAGAAAAACAAACAATGTTTTTCTTTTTTTCCCATAAGATGGCTCTAGTAGTGCTTAATTGTTTTTAACTTCATTCAAAACAATTCTGTTAGATCGTATCATGACAGCCATCATATCAGCATGCATTTGGAAAACACTTATCAAAAATGGTGAATTTTGTGTGGTCATTTTATTATTAAAGATGGAAAAAATAAGTGATATTTTTGGAAAATTATGTTTTATTATTTTAAGAAAGGTAGAAATGCAACATAGATGGTAAAGAAAATAAGAGATTTGTGCAGTGTATGGAGAAGACGCCGTGACTGACTGAACATATCAAAAGTGGTTGTGAAGTTTCATGCTGGAAATTTCTCGCTGGATGATCCTCAATGGTTGGGTAAACCAGCTGAGGTTGATAGCAATCAAATGCAGATATTAATTCAGAACAATCAATGTTATACCATGTGGAAGATAGCTGTCCTACTCAAAATATTCAAATCAAGCATTGAAAATCATTTATACCAGCTTGGTTACGTTAATCACTTTGATGTTCGAGTTCCACACAAGTTAAGCAAAAAAACAAAAACAAAAAAAAACTTCTTGACTGATTCTTTACTTAAATGTAACAAAAATGTTCCATTTTAAAAACAAATTGCGTCAGGCAATGAAAAGTGGATACTTTACAATAATGAGGAATGAAAGAGATCATGGGGCAAGGGAAATGAACCACCACCAACCACACCAAAGGTCACTCTTCATCCAAAGAAGGTGATGTGTGTATGGTGGGACTGGAAGGGAGTCCTCTATTATGAGCTCCTTCCAGGAAACCAAACAATTAATTCCAATAAGCACTGCTCTCAGTTAGACCAACGGAAAACGACTCGAAGATAAGTATCTGGCGTTAGTCGACAGAAAACACATAATCTTCAATCAGAATAATGCAAGACTGCATGTTTCTCTGATGACCAGGCGAAAGCTGTTACAACTTGGCTGGGAAGTCGTGATTCATCTGCCATATTTACCAATCACTGCACCTTTGGATTTACATTTATTTTGGTCTTCACAAAATTATCTTGATGGAAAAAGATCTCAATTCCCTGGAAGACTGCAAAAGGCACCTGGAACAGTTTTTTACTCAAAAAGACAAAAAGTTTTGGGGAGATGGAATTATGATGTTGCCTGAAAGATGGCGGAACATAGTAGAACAAAATGGTGAATACGTTGTTCAATAAAATTATTGGTGAAAATGGAAGGTGTGTCTTTCATTTTTACTCAAAAACCGAACAGACTTTTTGGCCAACCCAATACAATAGAAATCTTATTACTCGAGAAAGTGAAACTTTCAGTCTATTATTTTATTTTAAAATAAGCCATACTCTGCATAAATACTACTAAAATGTGAAAATTTTTATAATTATGAATGTAATATATTTTTCTTTTAATAATATTAAAATAATTTTATTTTTATTTATGACAAGGTAAATTATGATTTAGAAAAGTAAAGATTGTTATATCATTCATGTTAAAAGTGGTTGCAAGCACACGAAATATAAAGATAATTTAGTCTATCTTTGTTCTTAAAGGTATTCACGGTCCAATGGAAGGGAGACAATATGCAGACTCACAATACTGATTAGTAACAGGAAAGAGGAAGACAAATATAGTATGGGAGCACCTGGGAGGGACATGGGACAGGGAGATTACTCAGGAAAGAAAGAGATTTCACAGAAATCTTTAAAAATATAATATCGTGCCCTGACTAGTATGGATCAGTGGACTGAGCTCTGGCCTGCGAACCAAAGTGTCACTGGTTCGATTCCCTGTCAGGGCATATGCCTGGGTTGTAGGCCTGGTCCCCAGTGGGGGGGCGCCCAAGAGGCAACCACACATTGATGTCTCTCTCCCTCTCTCTCTCCCTCCCTTCCCAGCTCTAAAAATAAATAAATAAAATCTTTTAAAAAAATAAATAAAATCTCATGCCTTAAATTAGTGATAGCCATGTACAATGGAAGGAAATGTTAAAAAATATAGTTGTATGTATATTTGTTTAATAAAGAAAAAATGATAAAGTAAACATGTATTAGAGCTAATAAATGGAATGTGGAAGGTTCACATTTATAAAGATATATAAGGAATTTTGTAAAGTATAGTGCTATAGTACACAAAATTGTTGCTACACTGGGTGTAAGTTAGGGATTGGTAAGAGAGGAGGCCAGGTTACTGAAATTGTTACACATTATTCTAAGAAGGATTTTAAAGTATATTTCCATATTTGGAGTTGTTATGTAAATACAATTTTCTAAATTATTTGCTGAGCTTTTTTATTCTTTCCTTTTTTTTTTTTGAATGTCTCTCTTTTTTACTAGACCATAAGCTTTATGATGGCAGAATTGTTTCTAATTCACTATTCTTAGTACATTATGCGTAGCACATAATCATTGCAATAATTATATGAAGGGGGGCCCGCCAAAAAAACCAGGAAATATCTTCTGGAGGGCAGGCCCTTGGGAATAAGGTCTTCCCCCATAAGGTGAGTGTTGTAGGAGCCCATCTATATCAGTACACCAGCTGGTTGTCATTGTGAGAGGCTACATTCAGTCTCAGTAAATTTTTTTTGGAAGACTTTCAATGCATTTGTGCATTTCATGATGGGTGATTTACAAATGCACCTGCCCACATTGCGCTGCATGTTCAGTAGTTTTTCACCAAAAATGACATGACTTCTGTGCCCCATCCTCCCTATTTACCTGATCTCACCCAGAGAGATTTTTTTGTTGTTGTTGTTTCCTCCAGTGAAAAAAGTGCTCCAAGGGAAATGTTTGTTAATGTGGAAGAGGTGAAACAAAATCTGACAGAAGCACTAAAAGGCATCAAAATCTAGAATTCAGAAACTGCTTTGAGCAGTGGAAAAACATGTCTCAATAGATGTAGTGCATCTAATGGAGAGTACGTTGAAGGTGACTGAAATTTAAACATGTAAGAATAAATACACAATTTTTAATAATTAAATTCCATTTGGGGGGTCCCTCCTTATATGAATAAATTTTGAAGATGATGAAGAACCAATGAAGGGTTTTAATACAGTATAAAAATATATTAGAAGGATGAATTTGAACATCAGGGAGACAAGTTAAAATTCTACTTCAGGAAATTAAGATGTGAATAAGATGTGAATCTAAGATGCGGTTTGGGCAATTGGGTAGATGAAAAGCCCTTTTGATAAAGTAGGTCTTCAGATAGTAATTTGTGCCAAAATTGTGTATAAATTTATATATATTCCATATTTAATCTTTTATAAATCACATTTATTATATATAAGCATAATGTTTGTAGTCAAGTGATGAGCAATATATGGTCTAGAGAAATATGTTACATTCTGTACAGGAAACTCCTCCTCTAACAGATGAGAAAACGAGGCATAGAAAGTGACAAATTCAGCCAAGCCCTCTCTATTGAACTTTACTCCCTCGCATAGTCATCTAGTTATTTCTGGAAGACAGGAGATGAAGTTAAGTAGGTTAATTATTAAATAACATTTAAATTATTTTCATGACTGTACTGAAAAATAAAATGAAAAAGAATGCTGAATTTTTACTTGTCAAGGTCTACTCATTGAAATAGAAACTACTCTACATACTTCAGTTAGAGGAGGCGGCAGTACAGTAAATTGGTCACAAAGAATTTGAAAGGCTCGAATGGCAAAAGGGAGGTGGAAGTGGCAAGTTTGGGGAAAAAAATAATATTGGTGAGTCCATGAGTCTGCACCAGCTCTGTGATGTTGGAATACTATTACAGTCAGTCTTGGATTCAACAAAGAATTGCCACCTCCATCAAGGTAGAATTACTATAAAGGGAATGCTTTTTTTTTCTGAATCTGGAATAAATCACCTCAGCCCAGCTAATATTATGGCCATTGCCAGGAAATGGCTGCACTGCTGGTACTAGGAGCAGAAAGTTTCCACTTTTATTTTTCCTGCTTATTTTCTTCCTATTGACAAAATTTAAAGGGAAGTCAGGAAGCCTATCAAGGAAGCCTGAAAAATATAATTAACTGGAAACCATCAGTTTATTTATTTTTATTTTTATTCCATAAGTTTATTTTACTTTTTAATTGTTCAGAGAGAGGGGCGAGGGAGGGAGGAAGAGAAGGGGAGAAACATCCTAGTTAACTCTCAACTAGGGACATGGCCTGCAACCTGGCATGTGCACTGACTGGGAATCAAATTGGTGAGCTTTTGGTTTACAGGCCAGTGCTTAATCCACTGAGGCACACCTACCAGAATGTGTTCAGTTAGTTTAGAGCAGAGTTTAACAGAGTGAGAAGGGGTCTGGGAAACAACAGGTAAAAACTGGCACAATTGAGATTTCAAAATAAATGGATAGCAGAGTATGTCTTTAGGTAAGTACTCTGGCTGAGTGACTTCTCTCTAATGACAGACCATCCTTTTTACATTTTCTGGTTACGGATGACTGGCCATATAGTCTGAAAGGATTCATGATGATGTAAAAACATTAAATAAGGAAGAAGCAATGGTAAGAAAACAAACTATCCAATTGAAAAATGGGGCCATGACCTTAGAAGATACATCACCAGGTACGAGTTAGAGATGGCAAATAAGCATATGAAAAGATGTTCTACATCATATGTCATCAGGGAAATGAACATAAAAACAACGATGAGATACACTGCAACACACATATTAGAATGACTAAAATCTGGAACACTGACAAAACCAAATCCTGGTAAAAATGTGGGGTAACATAAACTCTGATTCACTGTTGGTGGAAATACAAAGTGATATGGCAACTTTGGGAGACAGTTCGGTGATTTCTTAAAAACTAAACATACTCTAACCATGAATCCAGAAATCACACTCCTTGGTATTTACTCAAAGGAGTTGAAAACACGTCCATGCAAAACCCTGAATATAGATGTTTATAGCAGCTTTATTTATAATTACCAAAGCTTAGAAGCAAACAAGATGCCTTTCAGTAGATGAATGTATAAATAAACTAAAGTACACCCAGACATTAGAATGTTGTTCAGAGCTAAAAAGAAATGAGCTATTCAGCATGAAAAGACATGGACTAACCTTAAGTGCATTCTTAATAAGTAACAGAAGCCAATCTGAGGAAGTCGTATACTATATGATTACAACTATATGACATACTGGAAAAGACCAAACTATGGAGACAATAAAAGATGAGTGGTTGCTAGGAGTTGAAAGGTGGAAGAGATGGATAGGTATAGCAGAGGGCTTTTAGGGCAGTGAAAATATACTGTATGATGTAATAATGATGGATATATGTCATTATACATTTGTCCATAAACCCACTGAATATACAATATCAAGAGTGAACCCTTAGGACTTTGGGTGAGTATGATGTGTCTAAGTATCTCTATCCTTGATTAAAAAAAATGTGCCTTCCTGATTAGTGATGTTAGTATGAGCAGGGTCTATGTATGTGTGGGAGCAAGGCACGTGTAGGAAACCTCTCCACCTTCAGTTTTTCTACTTTCCTCTCAGTAAAACTGGTTAAAAAGTCTTAAAAATAAGGAAGATACAATGGAATATGTTTCTGTTCTCAATGTTATTAGTTTATGTTTTTCAAGTATTATACTTTCCAATTAACTATAAGTACAACCTTTACTATTGCTTCTTCAAGCAAAAATAAATAAAACAGTAATAAAATCAAGGCATTCTGTGTCATCAGTTGACCTCTGAAATATTTAAAAATATATTTTTTGATATGACAGAAGGCTTTATTGTCCTGTATCCTACGGGCTCTACTGTAATGTTTTACAAATGGAGGACACTCTAAACTGAGATTCAAAGTATCAGCTGGATAAGAATTTTTGGATTATGTAATTTTTGTTCTTTATTTTACAGAAGAGAAAACTGAAGAAAGTTTAGATGACTGCTCAAGTTCACAAAACAAAACATGGAACCATATTTTATTCTCCTTTCTCTCTATTACTCTTTTCACTGAAACACAAAGATTCAGAAGTCTTAGGTTATATTCTTTCCTCTATACTTAACTACATCTGTAGCCTTGAGCACATAGTAATTCAGCAAATATTTATTGAATGACTGTTGTGTGTTGTATAGTATTCCAGGAAATAGGAATATAAAAGTGACAGATGCATGCAATTATGTTCAATATGAACAAGGTGCAGTGGACAAATAACACAAAATAAATTCTCTGGTGCTGATAATTAAAATTATTCAGACATACTAGATGGAATCTAAGGCTGTTTATGGTAAAAAGTATTATTATATTTGCTCCCATATCTTAAATACATTAAATCAGTTCTTCAGGTCTCCTCTTTCTAATTTGTAAAACAACCCTGATAGATAAGTACTACTATTCCCACTTTGCAGATGAAAAAGTCATTAATTTGCCCAATGTTGCCACCAGCTTAAAATATAAAATCTGGACGTCCAACCTTACTAAATTTAAAATCCAGAGTCTATCCAAAATACCAAGCTGCTATTGCTTTTCATTTTTGTTTTGAAGGTAAGTTTAAATATTCATGGAACTAGTAATTGGGAGAAATTTTAAAAGTCAACTTTAGACTCACTAGAAAGTACTCACATTTATGCTTTTTCTGAAAGAAATTTTGCTCTATCCACATGCATTGCACGCACCAAGAACCCACTCCTCCCATCAGGCAAAAGTCCTCTAGGGTCTACAGTAGCACCATCTGGTAGAACTTCCTGCAATGCTGGACATGCTCTGTATTTGCACTGTCCAGTATGGTAGTCTCATGTAGCTGTTGGACACTTGAAATAGAGAGAGTGTGACAGAGGAACTGAATGTTTAATTTTAAATGATTTAAACTTAATTTGAATGTAATTTAAATTTAAATAGCTATGTGCCTGTTGAGTCCTTGGAACTTGGCTGCTGACACTGAGAAAATGAATTTTTAATTTTATTTAAATTTAAATAGTCATATTTGGTTAGTGGCTAACGAAGTGGCTAATGGATATTTCAGGTCTGTATGAACTTGAATGTGTTTGAATGGATTTTAGCGGACCAGTGAAAACCAAAGAATTGGATATTATATATGTGTGCTTGTGAAAGTTTCTTAAAGTAGGTTGTTCTATCAGATCCTCTACTATCTGTAAAAGTATTAAGAAATACTCCTTTCTGAAGGTTCAGGGAAGATCTTCATATTTCTGGGATTTATAACATTTGCATTTAACCTATATTACATTTGTGTTTTTAAATTTATTGGGGTGACATTGGTTAATAAAATTATATAGGTTTTAGGTGTATAATTCTGTGATACATCATTTGAATATTGCATTGTGTGTAACATACGAGGGGAAACCCCTCCAAAACCAGAATTCATTTATAAAAATTTGCATATTTATTTTTACATGTTTAAGCTTCAGTCACCTTCAAAGTACTCTCCATTTAATATAATACAGCTATTGAGACGTTTTTCCTACTGCTCAAAACAGTTTCTGAAACTAATCAAATCTGATGCCTTTTAGTGCTTCTGCTGTGTTTTTTGTTTGTTTGTTTCACCCCTTCCACAGCAGCAAAAACATTTCCTTTTGAGGACTTTTTCATCCAGGGAAACAAACAAAAATATGGCTAGGGTGAGAGTATGTCAATAAGGAAGGTGGGGCACAAGGGTGATGCCATTTTTGGTGAAAAATTGCTAAACACTTAGCAGGTTATGGGAAGGTGTGCTCATAAATCACCCATCATGAAATGGACAAACTTGTTGAAAGAACCTTAAAACAAAAATTCGTTGAAGCCAAATGCAGCTGCTTACAACAATGCCAGGTGGTACACTGATACAGATGGGTTCCTAGAACACTCACCTTTGTGGAAGGAAGCCTGCACTGCAAGGTGATCACCCTCAAGGATGTAACTACAGATTTTTTTGGTACCCCCTCATATGGTGATCGAAGAAGATTTGACTTTGGGTGGTGGGCACACAATATAATTGTTTTTACTGTAATGAAGTTGATGCCTACTAAACATTGCCTTCTAGTGTCTGAATATTAAAACTTCCCAAGTACAATATAGAAAAATGAAGTAGGATTTTTAATAATTCTCATAAAATCTAATCAGATACATTTCATATACACCAGTCTCCCCTTATTTACTGCTTTACTTTCAGTGGTTTCAGTCGCCTATGGTCAACAGTAATCTGAAAATATTAAATGGTTATTCCAGAAATAAATAGTTCATAAATTTTAAGTTGCATGTTGTTCTGAGCAGTGTGATGAAATCTCATGTTGTCCCTCTTCATCCCACTTTTTCCCAGTTGGACATGAATCATCCCTTTGTCCAGCGTCTCCAAGCCGTTTATGCATGTTGCCCCTACCTTGGCTATCAGACCCATTGGTATGGTATTGCAGTGCTTGAATTCTGTAACCCTTATTTTCTTTAATAATATCCTCAAGCTCAGGAATAATGATGCTGGCAATTCCTATATGCCAGAGAAACACTATAAAACTTCTCTTTTAAAGTGAAAAGGTGAAAGTTCTCAACTTAATAAGGAAAGAAAAGAAAAAGTATATTGAGGTTGCTAAGATGTACAGTAAAAATGAATCTTATTGAGATTGTGAAGAAGGAGAAATAAATTTGTGCTAGTTTTGCTGTCACACCTCAGACTGCAAAAGTTAAGACCACAGTGCATATAAGTGCTTAGTTAAGGTGGAAAAGGCATTATATTTGTGGGTGGAAGACATGAAAACATATTTTGATTGATGGCAATATATGATGCCAGGAAGCATTGAGCCTACTATATGAGGGCTTCAGCAAGGGATCACCTGAAACAAGTGACACCAGACCATTTAATATAAGTAAAGGATGACTAAGCAGATTCAAGGATAGATTTGGACTGAAAAATATAAAAATTACTGGAGAGAGAGATTACATTCACATAACTATTGTTATAGTTTATTATAATTGTTCTGTTTTAATATTAGTTATTGCTATTAATCTCTTACTATGTATAACATATAATTTCAACTTTATCACTAGTGTGTATATATGTACATATATAAATATATATATATATGAAATACAGCATAGATAGGGTTTTGTACTATTCATGGTTTCAAGCATTCACTGGGGGTCTTGGAATATACCTACTGTGGATAAGAGAGAACTACTGTACATATATTTAAAAATAGTATTGTAAACATAATGTGAAAAACAAGTTCTAATTCCAAGACCATGTTGTTTTTATGGTAATAGCTGATGTTGTTAAGCAAATATTTTGTTCTGGATTTCACTAAATTAGGAAAAATGATCTTTAGGTCATTGAAAATTCTCATTGAGCCTAGATATCCATCCATTCTTTAAACACTTGTAAAGATTGTACTTTGTGCTGATCACTGTATTCAGACCTAATGATACAAAAATAATCAAGAAATGGCCCCTTTAGCAAGGATTTAGCAAGCAGTGCGGTAGGTAGACAAAAAGTGACACAAATTGTAAAACACCATGGTAAGTGCTACAATAAAACAAAAGTGAAGAGATATTGACTCCCTATTTAATGACAGGCACTGTGCTATGTAATTATTTGCATTTTCTTCCATAATCTCCAGAGCCATGTCTTTCTGGTTAGTTACTGTTATTTTCTACATTTGACAATTGATTAAAAAATAATAATAGCGAGGCCTGTGTACTGTTAAATAACTTCCCTTAGGCCGCATAGCTGCAAGTGGCTGTGCCCAATATAGTTTTGTGATGGAGGTAGTTGGAGAGAAAGGTCAAGAGAGATTAAAAGAAGGCAATGAAATATGTGAAGGTACATTTTTATTATATTTCCCTGGTGGATTTGCTAACCATTGGGGATTCAGGAATAGTGTCAAGACTCTTAAAGTCAAATTAAATTAAATTACTTTTACCTGGGCTCTGAAAGTATTATTATTTTTCCTCCATTATCTACTTTTAATTAATATCCTGTCTATATTGATCTATATCAAATATGATTGGATTTTAATAATGTAAGTTATTTGGTGATACATCATTATATTATGCATATTAGCGTAATCTTAGATTACTGTTTTAGAATATCAGTGACTACTTTTATCCTCTGTTCTTTAGTGCACTGAATCTGAAAGACACAAAAAAGGCTCTCTCTCAGCAGGTTAACCGCGTCCGGTACATCATCTTGTGTATCTCAGAAGCAATGAGTGTGGTTGGAGCCAATTGTATGTAGAGTTTGTAGAGCTCAATATGAAATAAAAATTCAATGGACACTTGTTTAAATATTATGGAATGTAAACTATAATTGAAAAATAAAATCAAATAAATTCTGAACACAAATTTGTTTAGAGAATGGGAGGAAAACATGGGAAAAACTTTCTTACTCATTTAGTGAAGAGTATTCACTTTAGTACAGCTCATAAAGAGCATTAAGCCAAATGCAGGACCCTGTCTGTTCAGGACCCAGTGTGATTGCACAGGTCATGAGCTCATAAAGCCAACCTTGGTAATATTTTTCTATAAAACACGGCTTCTCAGAGTGTGACTAAAATACATATGCTGTGTAGTAGAGAAATTTAAAGCAGCCATGCCTCAAACATCATGTCCTATCTTTGGAAATGACCTCCATAACCCTCCCTGAAGGAGCTGTCCCAGCAGTCCTGTTTGTGTGAGGTCACTTTATATGTGGCCTCAGGTGATTGGTCCAGGATTAAACAGCTAATAGACGCTGAGCCTACCAGAGTTTTCTCTTGAGGTTTTGAACCAGGAACACAGGAACATATTCAAAGGCTCTAAAGCACTGAAGCAGTGAGCTTTGGAGATTTGGAGATAATGAGAGCAGCATTAAAAGCTTTTTGGATAATAAAATTATAGGAAAGCTGGATCTAAAACATTTACATCAGCCATGGGTTGTGGAAGCCAGCAAATCCAGAGATAGCAATAAGAGCAAAAGAAAAGGAAAGAGAGAGAAAAGAAAGGAGGGAGGGAGGGTCGGTGAGGGAGGGTCAGGTGGTCTGGGAGATGGATAGTCATTGTCTGCTAGGTCTTTTAACAGTGAGTACTGTGCTATGTGGCAATTTTATGTTTTATATATTTAAATGATGGGATATTGTTTTAAATAAGACAAAGAACTGGAGAACAGATGCTGATTACTTCACAATTTACATGAAATTCTTTCAGTCCCATGCATCTTTTCTTTCCTTAATGTAAATCTCCTTTTACTCCTGCTAAGGTGACCGGGTTGCCATTTCTTTCAATGAAATGGGCCTTGATAAACTATGGTGTGATTCTAAGTAAAAGCAGATACAGTCTGCCTTTTATGAGTCATGGCACCTTCTACTGTGAAGATGGTGAATGTGTTGCAATGTTAGTATTATTGCTCATTTGAAAATATAAGTAAATAAATAAACAAAAATTCCAAGCCCAGTAGATTGGCACAACACAAAAAGTATTAATATATTGGGACAGAAGGTACTTGTTATTATAATCATGCAGGAATATTGCTTTCTGGTACATGATCAATTCCATACGATGTCACTATGTAATAGGAATACTAACTATACTTTTCTCATTCCTTTTTATTATTTTTGGACATTCCTAACTAAATCAGCAATTTTTTAATGTTATTGATTATGTTGAGTAGCAAATTGCTTATTTTGCTTGATGTCTTTTTACTATTTTTCATCAATCTACTTTGCTGCAGTCAATTTCTAAAATATATCTATACTGGTACTTTTGTTTCAATCCATGTATCTGCCCACATATGTTGCCAAAATGTATTTTGTTTGACAGTTATTTCAGTGAAATTTTAAGTTTAATGGAAATTATTAAATGTAAGAAAACAGCAAAATACATTTAATTTGAGTGTGAAAGTGTCCTCATTTTTTCCTTAGATATTTTAGGTGATCTAATAATATCCACATATTCTTGAATGTTTTTAATAATAAAAGTTTTGAAGAATATTTAAAAAAATGAAAAATATTGATTTTTTATCATTGTTAAATTCCAAAGGTTTGGAACTAATATGTATTCACACTGACAAATGCTATTTCATCATTGTTTCATTAGCACAAATTATTTTTTTCTCTTTATCCACACATTTTGCTCTCTTTCTTCTTTTCTGCCAATGTCCATTTTATTTTATTTACTAATTTGACAGCTCCTTAGTATTCAGCCTTCTTAGTGAGTATCTTTTTACTGAAGAAACATTATAGGTCTCTAATTTCTTACATCATAGTCAGTTTATCCTAATTATTGATTTTGTTTTGTTTCCTTTTTTTTGGTACTGTTTGTCTATAAAACTTTTATTTCAAACATTTTAGCTTGTCTGAATATTCCAATTATTAGAGCTTATTCATTATCAATTAATAAAATAAGGGGTTTTTTTTGTATTTAGAAGAGAATACTTGTTTCAAGGCTAATAATTATAATAATGGATAATTTTCTTTTTCAGGAGGCTGGGTTATTCTAATCCCATTTGATTGGATTTTTTTGGAGGTGGTAAAAAGGATGCAAAAGCCACCAAAAAAAATAAAAAAGTTTTTCTAATAGCTTGGCTTTCAGCCCAGAACTGCAAGAGAATACCTCCAGTCAAGTTTCAAACACATCTGATAGCTAGCTGATTTTGTATAATAGGTCATGTTTCCCTGCCTATTGATACAATTCAAAGTAGGGTAAATCATTCCTCAGCTATATGATAAAATGTTTTGCTAATTTTCTTTTTACTGTATCTAACATTGACAATTTTATTTTCTTCTGCAAACTGCAAAAACCTTCTTATTTAACATCTATATTAGACTTGGTTTGACTTAGTAAAATTGGATAAAATATTATGACTTGGAATCACAGGTTTTTAGGCATTTAACTTTGCTGTGGGAAGTTTTATTGGTGGGTTTCTTGACTGATGTTTTAGAAAGACTAGCTGAACCAACAAAAGAAATTATATCAATTTCATACTTTAGAGTGATAGGAATGGGTAGCAATTTAATAACTACTTTAATACATTCTTTTATAAAAGGTAGATGCCATGTTCTTTAGCAATGTATAAACCTGTTAATACCAACTATCAAGCACTATCTTGTCCTTGGAAACAGGAATCCTCAAATACTGGGTGCTATTATAAATACAGAGGGTGAAGTCAGAAACTGTGGATAATATTCAGTGATCAGAAAACTAAACTGCAATATTGAAATCAATAAGGAAAGAGCAAAACATTACTCTGAAACTTCTTAAATATATTTCACAGCCACATGATGAAAAAGAGTAAAACTAAGAAGTTTGCATGTGGAAATCATACATAGTTTTCATCCCTTATTTTTTCCAGATGAAAAAAACTGAAGGTCCAGGAGATTATCAAATCCCATTTCTAGAGGCGTGAGACTCATTGAAGAAGAAAAATAGCATTCCGAGAAAAGATCCATTTTCAGTTAGGGACCATATTGCTATTTAATGGTTAGAAATAATGGAGTTCAAAGGCATGTGGAGAGGGCTCGATCATTAAAGATCTTTGTCCTGTATATTTGGAATAGGTATTTGATGGGATTAGCAGATTAGGCTGTTGGGCTCTGTGAGTGCTCCTATATGAAAGTGAGATTGGCAAACCAGGTCACACAGGTATTTCTCACATTACCTGTCCAGGTGATAAAAGGGATATTAAGAGAACAATATTGCTGGGGGGAAAATAACAAGTCTCTCAGAAATTTGAAAACAATGATCAAAATGTAAAATTTATCCTCTATCCTAAAAATTTAAAATCTTTAAATCTAATGGGGATACCTGTACAAATGAGCAAAAGCCTGTATTAATGGCATTCACTGACTAATTTGTGTAACTAGAATATTAGAAACACTATAAAAAGGTAGTGTAGGAAGAAAAGTTAAGTAATTATTACAAATATGCAAGACCCTTAAATAAAATTACTTGAATTTATATATGCCACTATAGAAAAGGTCTTAAAATACATTGAAATATTAATAAAGCCAGGTAAAATTCACTGCATATATGATTTCATTTGAGTTTTAAAAAGGAAGTGTTACCTTTGTAGGAGAGACTGTCTCTTTACCTATATATTTGGAGAAAACCCCCGGAAACACACAGAACAAATGAGATACAGCTGTTTCTTTTAGGGATACAGTGCAGGGGTGAGAAAAGGATTAACAGTTATTGTGAATTATTTTATGTTGCTTGGATTTTATATGCATGTACATTGTTTTTTAATTAAAACATAAAGATAGTTAAAATAATCTCACAGTCTATGAATTGATCCACCCCAGCATATTCACAATAATTTTAGCTTCTCTCCTTTTTTTTTTTTTCCAGTTCCCAACAAGGTCCTGGACACACATAAATGCTCCACCTACAATTGTTACATCTCTACTACCTTTTGCATTGCTAGAGCCTGTTGTACCTCCTCAATTCTGGCCACCCCGGGCTGGGTGGTCTGGGGCATGACAACTATTGGTTATGCTCCTGTGATTCTCCACATAGAGGTAATGCTAGACATCACTCTGCTGGACTGAGGGCTCTTATCAGGAGGAGACACAGATTATACCTCAGCCTAATTCTTGTGCCCAGCCTTAATCATAATTAAATATACCGTGGGACAAATAGTCATCATAAACCATATCATCTAGGATGGCTAGCAGCAAACAAATCAAAAAGTTTCAGAAACCTAATGCATCCACTTGGGATAAGTACAAAACCCAATTTAGGGAAGGGTAGGTTTCCATTTCTGTGTATAGAGAAGGTAGGGATGACTCACCCTGTGGTTAGCTTGGAACAGTGTTGTTATCACCTTGCTGTGTGAAGATACTCCTGTTTCTCCAATGTGAGGGTGTTTTTGTTTCCAAGGAAAAGCAGTATTGCCATTTCTCTCTTTTCACTAGAGCACTGAAGGAAAATAACACCTCCTGCCATAAATCTGCAGTGACCCTCTTCTACTCATCTTTGTTATCTTTTTTTTTTTTTTTTGCCAGAAGACTGGAGATTGGAGACAGAAAAGATGATTTGACTGATATTGAATGGATACTGGTAGAGATTTAAATGTGATACCTGTGAGATTCGTAAAGGGATAGAGATAAGGAGGTAGAAGCTGCTCAGCTTGGCAGAGACAGAGAGGGCAGGAGGAAGCTAAACATGATCAAGTAGAAAAAATAGTGGAAAAACAATGTTAGAGTCAAAATAATAGTTTTGAGATAGTAGGATAATGGAGTTTAGGGGTATTTCTGCTTTTCTGCCTCTTGTTTTCTCCAAATTACAGAGTCTCAGCCCTCTATGTGTGCAGGGGCAGGGTGGAGGTTAGTGCTCCCAAAGACCTTCTTCAACTAGTGAGGGTAGAAGATCTGTAAATAATTTCACCACCCTCCCTGTCTTTCAGTGTGATGATTCTGAGATGAGTTTTACAAGAATCCTCACAGGGTCTCCACGGATGTCCAAAAATATTGATTTCCAGTTGCCCAGGTCAGCAACCAGCTTAATGAGACACTTTTGGGGCTTTCACCTCTTCTACTGCCTCACTCCTGCACCCTGGAATTAACTCCTAAATAATCAAACTGCACCCAGATGCTCATATCAGCCTCTGATTTAAGAAAATCCAAAGTAAGAAGTGCTTTATTTATTTTCTCGGTAAACATTTTAGCAATGGAAATTTGTGGATAATGAAGAATGCTTGGAAAAGAAAACTATAGCGAATGTTGTAAGGAAATTCCTTAGCAAAGGAATGTAGTGAGGAGTAGCTTTGTACTTGCATTTTTTTTCCTTTTAAGCATTTTTAGTATAAAGTTTAGTGGCCTTACTTACATTCATCCTGTACACCATCACCACCATCTATTTTTAATTTTTTTTTTACTTCAAATAGAAACTCTATATTCATTAAGCAATAACTCTCATTTTTCCCTGTCCACAGCCCCTGATAAGTACTACTCTACTTTCTGTCTTTATGAATTTGCCTGTTCTATGTATCTTGTGTAGGTGGAATCATACAATATTTGCCTTTTTATATCTGGCTTATTTCATATGGCATAATGTTTTCCAGATCCATCCATGTTATAGCATGTATCAGAAATCCGTACCATTTCGTGGCTGGGTAATATTCCATTGTAAATATACCCGTATACCATATGTTACTTAATTCATGTGTTGATGGACACCTTAGTTGTGACCACCTCTTCACTATTGTGAATAATGCAGCTCTGCATACCAGTATTCAAGTATCTGTTTGAGGGCCTTTTTTCAATATTTTTAGGTTTATATGAAGAAGGAGAACTGTTGGGTCATATCCACTACGCCTAAGTTTTGAGTAACTAGTATACTGTTTTTCACAACAGCTGCACCATTTTACAGTACACACAAGGGAGTACTAGGATTATAATTTCTCCACATCTTGCCAACACTTGTAGGTATGAAATGATATCTCATGTTGTTTTGATTTGCATTTCTCTAATGAATAATGATGTTAAGAGTTATTTCATGTGTGTATTAACTATTTTTAATGTCTTCCCTGGGAGAAGTATCTTTTTGATTCATCTGTTCATTTTTTTTATTTCAAACTTGTATAATTTTTCTAAGCATATTTTCTTATATATTTCTTATTTATTTATTTATTTTATTGTGTTCAAGTGCAGTTGTCCCCATTTTCTCCCTACCACTTCCCTCCACCCCACCTATCATTTTTGTAATTCAATTAAGTGGTGACATCAGTTAATAAAATTATATAGGTTTCAAGTATACAGTTCCATAATGAATCATTTGTGTATTGTATTGTGTGTTTACCACCCAATGTCAAACCTGAATTATCTTCTGTAGGACAGGCCTCTTATATACAGGCTTCCCCTACTAGGTGAGTGTTCCAGGAATCCATATGTATCAGTATAGCTGGCACTGTTGTTAGAGGCTGTGTTTGGCTTCAGTGAATTTTTTTTTTTTGAAGACTTTTTGCCCATGTCACAATGGGTGATTTACAAGCACACCTGTCCACACTTCACTGAGTGTCCAGTAGTTTTTGACTAAAAATGGCATGACCCCTATGCTCCACCCTCCCTAGTCAACCAATATCACCCTGAACAACTTTTTTTATTTGTTTGTTTCCCCGGTTGAAAAAAAGTCCTCCAAGGAAAATGTTTTACCTATGTGGAAGAGGTGAAACCAAAAAACGGCGGAAGCAGTAAAAGGGACCAAAATCGACAAATTCGAAAACTGTTTTGAGCAATGAAAAAAAAAAAAGTCTCAATAGGTGTATTGTATCAAATAGAGAGTACTTTGAAGGTGACTGAAGTTTAAATATGAAAGAATAAATACACAATTTTTTATAAATAAATTCTGATATTTTGGCCCCCTCTTGTATTTGATCCCCTTTTCCCTATACTAACTTCCCACCATGCCCTTTCCCTCTGGTACCTACAACTGTCTGTGTCTTATGGTTTTTGTTTGTCTTGTTTGTTCATCTGTTGCTTTGAATTTTGTATTCTAGTAGATGAGTAAAAGTATATGGTTTTTGACTTGTTTTAATCCAATTTATTTTGCTCAGCATGAAATGCTCAACATTCATCCATGTTGTTGCAAATGGCAGTATTTTATTTGTTCTTATGGCTGAGCACTGCTCAACTGGCCATACCAGCCTGAATGTGCCAAATTCATCTGCACTTGCATTTTTAATTAGATAATCTCTTAGGTCAGTTTTCTCTTCTTTCATGTGTGCAGCACTTAGATTTAACTGTAATGGGATTGTTACCTATGGAATCTCACCTGTACATCCTCATCAATCCCTCCAAAGGGTTGGAATTCTTGGAAATATTCAAGGTACTGGGGACAGAGGGAAGATAAGAGTGAGTAACTTGATAAGGCAGATAAAACAGTTTTTATGAATAACCAGAGGGAGTCTGGAAGGGAGCAGGAGACTATCCCATGAGTCATTATCTCTTTTATGCCCCTTTATCCTAACATTTTATGTTTATTTACTTTAAAAAAAAAAGTCTCTTGCTCTCCTCAAGTGTAGTAGAGAACACCCAATAGTTGTTAGATATTTTCTATGAAAAGATACAGACAGCATAAAGGTAAAGACGGCTCTCCCTAGGTCTGAGTATTTACATACTCTTTAAGGAGAAGTAATCTCCCGGTATGGCTATAAACCGCTGGACAAGGACATGGCCCTCAGAGGGCTAAACCTACACAATGATCTTTGGTCAATTCTCTCTGTAATTGTGCATAAGACTTTGTCATTTGGCTTTATGCTCCAATATTCACCTAATCTCTGCTGGAATCAGGCCTGTCACCTTCCTGAACCCTTTCTCTTGAAGGGGAATTGGGGGAAAGGGGGAAAGAGGTGATTGATTTGGACTGAAAAGCAGATTAAAGTCTTTCTCCATTTTCCCATCTCTCCCCTTCTCTGTTTGCCTTTGGCTAAAACCTAAGCTGTTCTGAGAATGAACTCTTGAAACTAGAGCCTAACTAGGGATTCGAGGTTGTTAGCTCTGTGTAAGAGTTCTGCCTGCATTACCTAATACAACATTGCATATATTCAACTACTATTAAAAACAGTGCTCATATTAATTAAATATACATGGTTAAGAATTAAATAATCCAGGAGAAAGACTATTATTATGTGCTCTACTGCAGTGATCTCAAACCTTTCTGGCACCAGGGACTGGTTTCCTGGAAGAGAGAGGCAGTGGGAGGAAGAATGGAGGAGGAGCTCAGGTGAGACTCCCTACCCTGCTCTGGATAGGAGGGTAGAGTTTCAGTCACCTGCCCACTGTGGATAGGGGGGAGACAGGAGGCAGAGCTCAGGTGAACTTCGCTGTGGGCTGGGGGATCGGGGACCCCTGCTCTACTGTACAACTATTCTGTAATTCTGAGTGCTGTATATAATTTATATTGCCAAAATGAAATAGCTATAAATTTATATAATTAACAAGGTATTGTCTTTCTTTCTGAATTGATCAAAGACCACCAAATCTAAATTTTCCATTGTTGTATCAAACATGAAGATGCTTGTGGGAAATGTTGAAGCAGACACAAGCAAGCTTTTTCTTTTATTTTCCTGTGTGATTTATTGGTTATGTGTTCACAGTTGGTTGCTACCCAAAATTTGATGCACATTAACCAAGTCCTAAAGATCATTTACATTTCTCCAGTGAGATATTGTGCTTCTTTTCCCCCATGGAGACACTGTAATTATGCTGAAACCTTTTGTCTGTGACATTGGCAGTTCTCCTGGAGTGCACACATCTTCCAGGATCCTACAGATGTTGCTCAGTGTTAATCTAGTGGCAGAGGATGCCTGCATTTGTTCACATTCTGAAAATCACTAGTGAGAATCTCAGTGCTACCACTTTTATCTTTGTTTTAGAATTTGCACAAGTTATTCAAATCCTCTTTGTGAATCCTGTAGCCAGGGACACCACATGGTCAGTGGCTTAGGATGAGTCTCTAAGCTGTATTTTTAGGTCTTTTAGATATTTCACTTTTCAAGGCTCTCACAGAACAGCTGAGCCCTCATTGGTGGTGGCTGAGCCCCATGGGTCCCCATTTTCAAGTACTTAAGCTCCTATCATGATTGATGCCATAGATGAAAACACATCAGCAGGCCTGATAGATGAAGTAGAAAATGCACATTTCTCCATTTAATAGCCATGTGGCAGAGAGTATCTACTTCTGTGTATGATTGATAATCAAAGTCTCCTTATTTGTAGGAGATAAAAAGCAACACTTCTGTGTAGAGAGTAAAACAGTCCTTAAATTTAAAAGGAGACCTTGCTTTACCTTTGTGCTTCTATCAACTAATATATGATTTCTTATCACCTCCTGGGCTTGTACCCAACATTAAATATGGCTAAATATTCTAATTTAAATTTTGTTTACCTCTTTTTATAAGCTTTTCAAAAGTTGAAATTCATTGTCTGAGAACTCTGAGCCAGGTCATAAAATGCTTTACCAGTCACAGCTACTGCTATAGCTTTGCCTTTCCCTCCGTATCCCTTCAGATTAATCTGACTTATCATGGTTATAAATATATTTTTAGTTCATGATTAATTGTAATTTAGAGAAATCCATTACTAAAATTAGCATTTAACTACATCTCTATTAAAACACTATCACAACCAAATAGCATATTGTTTATCATACAGTACCAAGGGATAAAAAAAGTAGTGATTACCAGTGTTCCTCTCTTGATTAAACATAAAAAAAATCTGTTACTGTTCATTCTTCTATTGCTTTGTGTTTTCCTCCTCTTCTATATTTGTAAATTTGAAACGTGTTGATAAATGTACAAATGTTGGTTAAATCTACAATTTTTTGAAAAAGGTATTGGTATTACAAAATATTACTCACCAGAATAATATGCCAGAAAGTAAATGCATTGTAAGTATAATATGTGGATTTCTTATTTGCACTGAATGTGTCAGATAAGAGGGGATTAAGTGTTTTTACCTAACTAGTCAAAGTTGCTCTGAAGAAAAGTTAGTATTATACAATATTATAGCATCTGAGAAGGGTCCAAAAGAGATAGTTTTGTTTTTTGTTGTTGTTGTTGTTGTTTTTGTTTTTTTCCTCCAGGAGGCCCCACAACATGGTAGTATCTTAGCGCTTTACTCTAGACCAGGCCTGGCAGTAAAATTTTGCAGTTCTAGAAATGGGACTTTAGCAGCATAGTTAGAGGTGATTAAAAAAAAATCATTGGTAACAACCATTAATCAATACTACATGCTGTAAATCAATCACACTTGATAGCAGTATAAGAACAAATGAGAAACTGCTTCCAATAATAGAGACAATATAATTCTCTATCAGTTCTTGCTCCAACTCTTCTACTGATACTGGTGTATATTATAAACTTGTTTGAAATAGTAAAGTTGATTTGTTAGCTAGAGAAAGTCTCATCTAACCTGTAGGACTATTATATCGAAATCTTAGTGAAGCTTGGTGAAGTTCAGTGGACTCTAGAGCAGGTAACCAGCCTCCAGTGATAGTTTGGCCTGCCTCTCAGATCATTCAGATAACTCTTACCTGAACAGTGGTGAACTTACATGACCAATTTTGCTCTCAGAGCTGTGGTTAACAGTGTCAATATTACTAAATGTTGTCAGTTGTAGGGTGAGCTCTCTTTGTCATTTTGCTGTATACATATTTGTCTATTGAAGCTTTTGAACAGTGTGCAAAATGTTAATGTATCACGTGTACCTCTTGTATGTAATCTTTAAAGATGTTGCTGGAATTGTTTTTTAGTGCTTTGTTTAATGTATTGACAACTTATTATACTTCTTTCACTGGGTTTCATTGAAAATGAAACCATGTTTGATATAAATAATTCAGAGTGGTATATAATTTTTCTACACTAGGGGATTATTTTGATCCAGTGAATTATTTGCACAATATGCATTGCCTCCTCATTTTTAACCAACAAATTTTAATTTTTCTTAGGTATTAATGTTCCCGATTTAAAAATTTATTTATCAACCCTCTTAGTAGTAAGAACACCCATGTAACTGAGCCCTGGCCACTGGCCAATAAACTAGAAGGCTAAAATTTCTAAGACAGTTTTGTTTTTTCCATACCACTTCTTTTTCTCTTTTGCATGGGGAACTGATTTGATAGCTAGAGGGACTGTTTCCATCATGCAAACATGAGGAAAGACTTAAGGGAATGTCACATATAAAGACTTTACTATAGATGAGCCACTGATCTAAACTAAGAACATCTCTTTCCAGAATGTTTACATGGAAAAAAGTAAATACATGCACATATAATTTGCTGATATGTCTGTGTTTTCATTTACTCATGTATCAAACCATCCCAAACTGATATAAAAACATTGGTACCAAAATCTACTTATAGTTATTATCAGGATAAATCAAATTGTAGTAATGTCCATTGCTCAATAAGAGTTGGTGAAAATATACTGGGCTAAACAAATAAAGATTATTTTGTCTGCATGAATTCTTAGATATTCTAATAAGATAAGTTGCATTTTTGCCCTTTAAGAGGGAACTCTACTATAACATTTCAAACTAATTTGATTGGAGAATCCATTTTCAAAGAGTTTCTGCCATGACTAGTATTTTGTGGAATACCGGTACCTATGTAGAGAAAGTCACATATAAACATAAATTAAATATAGTAGAAGATATGAAGAGATTGATGCCAATAATTCTGTTGTTCTGTTGTTAAACAATGAAAAAGAACTTTGCTCAGCTTGGGTTCAAGAGAAACCTTCTGAAACAGATAACTGATAGAATGAGCTATGTCTTATTTATTTTTCTAGTGTAAGTGATCTATTTATACTAATTTGTGCAAGTCTCTCTTGGTCTATATGTATTTTATAACTTATTTTTGAATACTTGGCCAATTAAATTCTGTATCCTTTGGAAAGAAGAACAAATGTACCTAGATCAAAGTAAATAAACAAACTGGGAATTAAAATAAGCACCAGTTTACAAGCCCTTTGCTATAACCAGATGAATTTGCCATAAACCAGATTTGTTAAGGCCTTTGTGTACAGTGTAAATAGCCCTTTCCAAAATCATGCTGAAATATCCAAAAGAAATGATCACTAAGGTTGGAGAACTGTGTAATCTAATAATACTTTCTGCACTTTTCACATTCATAGTTGGCCACAGGCAGGCAAGGGAAGAAATATCTTTCCCTAATCTTCATTCCTCAAGGTGGACCCTTAAGAGTGGGGTTCTTGAGATGCCGCTTGACATTAAGCTTTTGTTCATGCACCAGCTGCAGGCTGTGTATGATGATGGATCTATGGGAACTACTCCAGGGTAGGAATTCCCTATGCCTAACTGGCCTAGAAGCATGTCCATATTTAAAATGAGGCAGTCATCTATGACTCTATTGCAGTTAAGTTTCTCAGCACTTTTTAAAAATTTGTTCAAAACCTAAACTTCATAAAATGTAAGGAGAGAGAGAGAGAGAGAGAGAGAGAGAGAGAGAGAGAGGGAGAGATATTGAGAGAGATTCAGCCATTCCCTAAACCGGAAAAAAGTATTTGGTTCATGTGTTTATTTTTTTAGGTAGACACTAGACAGAATTTGAGTTCTGAAATATGATTACATGTCATTAGAACATTTTCTACTTTTATAAAGTAATCTACAAACACATTATTTTGTAGTTGAAATAGAGCAGGTTTAGACCTTTTGCATGTAAGTCCTAAAGCCAACTCATGATGTTGGCTATTACTTCCTATACCCAAGCTGCTTTTTGGTCAGTAGGAAGGAAATAATGCCTTTTGAAAAAAGGATGCTGTCAGACTGCACATCGGGTATTGATGGATCTTTTAAAATGATTTCCTGACCTGATGAGTATTCAAAACTGGAAAGTGGTTATAGTCCTGCAGCCTGTTTAGCAAATGATAGGTGATAATTCTCTTCAGATGTAGTAGAAATCACTAAAGACAAATTACTTCATCTTACTACTTAGAGATATTTAAGTCACATGATTTTAAATATGCTTTTAAGTAGACTATTGAAGGAAAAGAGCAAAAATTCAAAGGCATTCTAATATAATAGTATACGGATAAGCTCTGATACTATTTTTGCTTCTGTTTAGATTGTACATTTTTTAGTCTTCTAATTTAGTCTCTTCTAAAAGAGTAATATATTTTAAACAGTTCCATGAAATTCCATCCCTGGTACAGTTTTATCTTCAGCATTTTATTTTCAGGTATATCAGTAGATAATATTTAAGTATATGCTTATGATATTATAAACACTTATCTTAGTTTTACTATATATATATATATACAAATATGGAAAAGCATGCTTATAGAGAGGGGCAGTTATTTTTCCTTATAAACAACAATTTTATTTGACTGTTTTCTACTAGACTAAGGTGAAATTTCCTTAGAGGAAGCATTTTGAAAAATACCATTGGAAAAACGGTCAGATCTTGAGATGAGCATTCATAGAATGGAACTTTTCTTTGTAATTGACACCCTCTCCCACCTTCAGTAAGCCCCATTGTTGGCTTTTTTCCTAACACAAGTTGATTCTCCAATTTCTTAGAGCTTGGTCATACTTCAGAGCTGTGGTTCAAAGACTACTATATATTTCTACTGATACATTATACAGAGTCAGGCAGAAGTAATGCCAGTGAGTCTGTTTGGTAGGGTACATGAATGGCTCGCGCAAGATGGACAGCAATTTGAACATTTCACCTAAAATGCCATATGGTGTACTTGAGTGTGATATTGTTATGTTACAGAATTACATGCTTATGGTTTTGTAATAAAATATTTTCTTGTAATAAAAAGGGGTGTTATTTGTGTTGGACCATGAATTATGGTTGTATACAACCATCATTTGTGCCAACAGTGCAAGGTTGTTTGGCAACAATGTGTTAGTGGCTCTTGGGCCCAGAGCTAGACTTCCCTATCTTTTGGCAAGTTATTTTGCTAAAACTTGGAGCTCATCATAGTTCTGATATCCTCCTTCTAATGAACTAGCCCATCTCGTGCTTAAGCAGAATCCCTTAAGATAACATAATATCTGAATTTATTTTTCAGTAGTGCTGCTAGATGAGGAATATATTTGAGGTCATTACAAAATTTTGTTTTACTCTTGAAACTTCTAGAATTAAGTAAACTGGGATCCTAGTCTTCTCCCACACAAATTCTGTGACCAAATTTTTCAACTCTGAAAAGTACTATTATCAACTCAAAAATTTGGTAGTTTGATTAGATGTCCATCAGGGAATCTCTTCCAAGCACAAACCTATATGTAAACTACATAAAAGAACATCAAATTAGTTTAGTCACCCTGCCTAAATATAAAATTAGACATACTGATATTTAGCCTTATGCCTTCTTTATTGTGTAAAAATTAAAACTTATGGAAAATAATGATCAGTTATAATATTTCATTTTTAAAATACATATTATTATAAGGGAACTAACTAATGTTTCTTATAGCTCTGAAAAAATAAATAAGGAATGCTTGTACATTAAAATAATAGTAATTCTAATAAAAGGCACTCAAATAGTAAAGTTATTTGATAACTTGTTTAAGAACTTGTTTAAAAAAATTAAACAAAATTGTATTTATAACTCTATCAAGTATTTGAGGACTTAGTTGAGAATGACAGTATTTTAATATAGAGTACCTTGACATTAACTAAAATATTTTAGATTTATGTTGTTACTTTTTAAAAAATCCTTACATAGCAGTTGAGCCAAGGAATGATTGGAGAGTAAGTAGAAAACCATATTTCAAATCCTCTCAGTGAACTAATAAAAAATTCATGCTGTTTTATAATACAGTGCGAGCTGATGCAGAATTACTCCAGATTGGCAGGACAGGGCTATTCTTAGTACAAAGCAGCTGTGTTTATTAAGTAAAATTTGTCATTATTACTGCAAGTAGATTTTGATTAAATTTATTGTATCATAAGCATTTTTATTAATCTTGTGAGATAATAAAGATTTACAAAATGCCACAGTGTAAGACTTTAGTTCTCATTTAAGAAGCAATTGTCTATGTACATTAATTTCTCAATTGGTATGTTTAGGAAAAAAGGCTGGGATCTATTAGGGAAAAAAAGCTAAACAACATAATTATTTCAGTTAATGAAACTTCAATTTGACCTGCAGAAGGGAAAATATAAAATAAAAAAGTCACTGCTGTCAATGACTTGCATTTTATTTATATCTTTATTCAATTTAATTGTTTAATTTATTTAATTATAGTTGACATACAATATTGTATTAGTTTCAGGTGTACAATATAGTAATTTAACATTTTATACCTTATGGAGTGATCACCACCTTTCTAGTAACCATCTGTCACCATATATAATTATTATGATATCATTGATTATATTTCCTATGCTGTACATTATATCCTTGTGATTTATTTTATAACTGAAAGTTTATACTACTTAATCCATTTCTGCATTTCTGTTTATTCCCCATCCTACAGCAATTGTTAGTTTGTTCTCTGTATCTATGAGTTTGTTTCCATTTTATTTTGGGGTTTTGTGGATTTTACTTATAAGGGAAAACATATGGTATTTGTCTTTCTCTGCTCAACTTATTTCACCTAACATAATACTCTCTAGGTTCATCCATGTTGTTGCACATGGAAAGATGTCATTCCGTTTTTATGACTGAGTAACATTACTGTGTGTGTGTGTGTCTGTATCAGATGTTCTTTATCCACTCATCTGTCAGTGGACAACTAGGTTTCTCCTACATCTTGGCTTATTGTAAATGATGATTCAGTGAACATATGGGTGCATAAATTTTTTGAATCATTGTTTTAGTCTGCTTTGGATAAATACCCAGACATGGAATTTTGAAATCTCATGGTAGTCCTATTCTTAATTTTTTTTCGAATCTCTATACTGTTTTCCATTATGACTGTACTAGTTAACAGTACTACCAATAGTGTACAAGGGTTCCCTTTTCCCCACATCCTTACTAACACTTATTTGTTGTCTTGTTGATAATGGCCATTCTGACAGGTGTGAGGCTCAATATGGTTTTGATTTCTATTTCTCTGATAATTAGTGATGTTGAGCATCGTATCATGTATCTGATGGCGATCTATATGTCTTCTTTGAAGAAATGTCTATTCAGGTTCTCTGCCCATTTTTTAATTAGATCGTTTTTGTTGATGTTGTTATATGAGTTCTTTATATTTTTTTGTGTATTAACTCATATCAGGCATATCATTTGCAAATACTTGCTCTCATTTAATATGTTTCCTTTTCATTTTGTTGATGGCTTCCTTCACTGTGCAAAATTTTTTGGTTTTTGTTCTAGTACCATACTGTTTTAATTATGGTACCTTTTAATATAGTTTGAAATCAGGAAATATGATACCTCTAACTTTATTATTTTTTCTCAAATGGTTAAATCTTATTTTTTGATTACTTTTATTTATTTTGGAGGGGCTTCAGTTATATGTGATGGACTAAGTATGATAAATACTTCCTTATATAATATTTTATACAATCTAAATGAATATAGAGTCCCCAGAATAAAATATTACACATATTGACTTTTTATCTGTGATAATATATTTATTTACACAGAATTTTAGTTTTCAAGACAAAAGATAAACATGCAGAATTACTGAAGCATCAATTTAAAGTGTAGAGATGATATTTTAAACTATTACTTTATTGACATAGTTCATTATACATTGTATCAAATGTATATAAAGAGATGAGTATCTGAAAAAATCACTGACCACATAGACTCATTGTCTTTAATACTTTAACAATAAACAGTTATTTATTGAAAATGTATTTGCTTTAAGGATTTTAGATATGGAAAATGGACAAAACTGTACTTGAACAACAAAAAATTAAAAAAAGAATTTTAGACATGTAATCCTTTTAGGATTAAATGATATGATATATATGAAAGCCTCTTGTGATGATACAGTACTGAAAATTGCTTACATTTCAAAAATAAGTTCTATCAGTTGGATGGAAATAACAGGAATTATATTTTTGGCTTCTTTTTTTTCATAATATCCAATAAATGGCTAAGAGTGATATTATAATTTTCTTCTCATCTCAGTATTTAAAGAATAAGTACACTGCCCAACACTTATAGGGAAATATCTTTGAGAGTAAAATAGAAATTAAGTTCTGTTTCATCACATAAAATATATAAGTAAAGAAAGAATACAGAAAACACTTTTTCTTATTTCGTGCCAGTATGTATTCCACATTAATGTTTAATGGTTCTTTTTTACTTGGTTCAATTTTATTGCTCATGAAGATGAGCAAGTGATAGCAGAAACTAGAGCCAGGCAAGATGGCTTGAGAAAGGAAGAGAAAGAGGCCACTGTTTTGGGTTTATGGTGGTTAGTGTGTGATCAAGATGAGGATGGCTGTGTACACACAGGCCAGGGTGTTTCCACAGTGCTAACTTCAAGCGGGCACCAAAAGGGGGAACATCCAGGCTTTTTTATCAGCTTCCCCACACATGGAACAGAATGGGAGGTGTGAGGTAGGATTGAAAAGCTATCGTTAGTCAAATATGATAAACAATATGATAAATTCAAATGATGTTTTTCCTTGAAGGGTTTGTCTTTAATTCAGTCTTTAGAAATAGGTACAAGATCAGGATGTGGAGAAGAAGTGAAGTTTCCAGCCCTCAGATGTAATTGCGTTAATGTAGAAGAGAATGGCACTTCTAATCTTTGAAGCAGGCAACACCAAATCCTCACTCCTTGCACAATGTCCTGCAGTCATAGCCTTGTGTCCCAGGGAATGACTGTGTAACTGAGTGCGGTGCCTTGGATTGAGGCAGGGAAAATGCAGATGATGAGAAGGAAGGTGATAATAAATGACTTACACTTTTCAAGCTTTTTTCATGTGCTGAAAACTGTGCTAAGCATTCTAGAAATAATAATTCATCTTACCTCTCAAATAATCGGATATGGTGGTGTTATTTCATAGATGAGCAAATGTAGATCCAAAGAGTATTTACAAGCCAGTGAATTAAAGAGTCAAGACTTGGACTTGTAATATTGCTTAGTCAGATTCTGAGCTCTTAGTCACTACTTCAAAAACAGTTATGTAATTGATGCTTATTTTATGTAGCTAACATTTGAAAGCATACATTTCTTATTGCTGCCTCAGTATATTCTTATTAAAATTTAGTTTTCTTCTATTTTTATATCATGATTACTCTGACCAAAAACATGAACATTATATATCATTTGTTATCAAGAAATATGGAACTAAAGATGGAAGCGTAGATAAACACACCTTGCCTCCTTGCACAAATACAGCAAAAATTACAACTAGACTATAAAATAATTATCAGCCAGAAAGTCAGAAAATCAAGCAATATGGGAGTTCAACAACCAAGGATTTAAAGAGGCCACATTTATCTAGTCAAGTAGGAGGGACGGAGACTTGGAGATGCAGAGGGGCATGGAGAGGTGTGGAGGTATAGAACAGGATTTCCACATCCACATGTGATAAATAAAAATCAGGAAGGATGCCTCCAGCCCTGGAATGGGCAACCCAGCCCGGGGTTCCAACACCAGGAAATGAAGTCCCCATTAACTTCTGGCTACAAAAACCAGTGGGGTTTGGGGTGGTGGAAGAAATAGCAGGATTCACAGGAGGCTCCTCTTAAAGGACCCACAATTTAGGATTTAGGCAAACCCACTCCCTCTGGGATTCAGCACCAGGGCAATAGCTGGAAGGGCATCAGCGGTGTATGGGGAGAAATTGAGGTGACTGGCATTAGGGAGAATGCCGGGAGAAGGCAACCTCCCTGGCAAAGCTCCAGAGACCTGGCAGCAGCAATATCCCTTCTCCAAGCCCTCCCCCATGCAGAACCAAAAAGGGGTGATGCAGGTTACCCTGACCTGGTGATTATCCAAGGCTTTGCCCCATACAATTTACAGACATGCTTTTCTACAATAGGCCAATGCTATTAAGCCAGGGAGTGAAAGCAGCTCTACCTAATACACGGAAACAAATGTAAGGAGGCTGTCAAAATAAGCAAAGAAACACACCCCAAATGAAAGAACAGAACAAAATTCCAGAATAAAAACTAAGAAAATGAGGATAAGCAGTCTATCAGATGCAGAGTTCAAAACACTGGTTATTAGGATGTTCCAGAATTCATTGGGTACTTTAATAGCATAAAAAAGACCCAGGCAGAAATGAAGATTACATTAAGTGAAATAAGGGAAACCAACAGTGGAGAGGATGAATCTGAGAATCAAATGATTGGGAACATAAGAAAGAAAAAAGCATTCAATCAGAACATCAAGAAGAAAAAAATAATTCAAAAAAATAAGGATGGACTAAGAAGCCTCTGGGACATCTCCAAATGTACCAATATGCAAATTATAGGGGTGCCAGATGAGAATAGGTAAAGTAAGAAATTGAAAACATCTGAAAAAATAATGAAAGAAAACTTCTCTAATTTGGTGAAGGAAATAGACATACAAGTCCAGGATGCACAGAGAATCACAAGCAAGATGGATCCAAAGAGGACCACATCAAGACACCCCATAATTAAAATGCCAACGGTGAAAGATAAAGGCAGAATCTTAAAAGCAGCAATGGAAAGGCAGAGAGTAATCTACAAAGGAGTTCCCATAAGACTGTCAGCTGATATCTCAAAAGAAACTTTGTAGGTAAGAAGGGACTGACAAGAAATATTCAAAGTAATAAAAAGCAAGGGCCAGAAACCTAGATTACTTTATCCAGCTAAACTATCATTTAGAATTGAAAGGCAGATAGAGTGCTTCCCACACAAGATTAAACTAAAGGAGTTCATCACCACAAGCCATTATTATATGAAATGTTAAAAGGAATAATTTATTAAAAAGAAGATCAAAACTATGAACACTAAAATGGCAATACTTTCTCAACTATCAATAATTGAACCTAAAAAACAAGCAAAGGAAACAAGCAGAACAGAAATAGAATCATAGACATGGAGATTATTTGGAGGATTATCAGTTCAGAGTGGGAAGAGTGAGAATGGAAGAAACAGTGCAGGGATTAAGAAGTACAAATTGATAGGTACAGAAGAGACAGGGGGACGTTAAGAACAGTGTAAGAAATGGAATAACCAAAGGACTTAAATGATCTATGCATATGAACTAACGGGGCAGATTACTGGAAGGAATAGAAGTACCAGGTGGAAAAAGGCAAAGGGGAAAATATTGGGACAACTGTAATAACATAATCAATAAAATATATTTAAAAAAAGAAATATGAACTATTGGGGATCATTTAGGAATAGTCTTAATTGGGGCTTGCTCTTTCTATTTTGAGTCACGGTCTAATTTTGTTATTACCTTTTATAAGCCTTCAGTGGTTGATCACTACCAGTAAAGTGAAGTATAAACTTATACCCCCCAAATGAGAATAATAGTTCTATTTTCAAAATAAAAGAAACCATCACTCAATGTATTAAGTACTACTTTATTAAAAGTTTTATATTAATAAAAAAATTGAACTGAGAAAATGAAGTAGAGGGATCTCTTTTAATATAGCCTATTGGAATGTACATAATGATTCAAAATATCCATCAGGACCTTCAGTTATAAGATCCTTATCCCCAAACCCTAATTACAAACATGTCAAACATTTAAAGGAAAAAAATGAAATCATATCTGAAATCTTTTATGTGATTTTTATTAGAATGTAAAAGATAGGCCAGATTAATAACAAGCACATTTATTAAATATTCTATGTATGTAGCACTTCACAAAACACAGGTGGGAACAGAGGGGAAAATTAATGGCCCTGTCTAGAAGAATTTACAAGCTAGTAAAGAAATCAATCACATAGGAGGATTTATATGGGAATAATCATGAAGGAATGATATAAAATAAAGTTTCTATTTTCAAATGTGGTAAAATTTTGTTCAGAGAGGCATGAATTAACCAAGGAAAGCTTTCTGAAAATAACTGATTTTGATCCAAATCTGGAAGACAGTAAATGGTCACAGATGCTTAGAAGAATAATAAAGAGAGTAGAAGAACACAAACAATATTAAGAGAAAAAAATATGTATATTTGGCCCCCAGCAACCCCTGTCTAAAGAAACCATCACTTTCCTTTTCTTGTGATCAAGATGGAGTTTTTTTCACTGTCCTGCTCACAATAGTCTCATCATCAAGGACAATCAGGTCTGACTGTAGACCTAGACCATTTATCTAAACATAATGATTACTTAAGGCTGGGCAGTATGATTCAAGCCAGGGCAAACAAAAGTTAGTTTGTTTAAGATCATACAAGCAAGTTGAAAAGCATAAACTCAAATTCAGGTGTGTCTGACTTCAAAGACAATGGTTTTATATTCTAAACCATAGGTTCTCAAATTTTAGCCTCGAAGGCTTGTGAAAGCAGCTTTCTGGGTACCGCCTTCAGAATTTCTGATTTAGTAAGTTTGGATTGGAGCCTAAGAACGTGTATTCCTAACCTATTGCCAGGTAACACTAAGGATGCTGGCCTGGCTCTTGCTTCTGGTGACGACACCGCTCTACACAATACTGGGATACAGGAATAATGAAGACCATGAAATGATTATTTTGGTTTAGACATTCAGGATATTATTAAAAATACAATTCCAGCAGGTAACAAAATAATTTTAGGATATTTTAATGGTAAATATAGATACAATCATAAATTCATTGAAGAGGGATTCACTGATGGAGAAAACAAATATACATTAGCTAAATGTTTTGGGAAAAGATGTAAAGAAAAACATAAAGGCTAATGGACAGGAGAAAGTATGGACAATGGGTTCACAGCCCAAAAAATAACAATTGAAATAAAAAGAGTTTAAGTAGAAACCAGAAGTTATTGGAGTTTCATTTTTGACAATTTTTAGTTTAGATTAATGCTCATTTTTATATAGCTATTTACTGGCCAATTGTAATTTACATACCCAATGTTATAAAAATAAATACAATGGCAAAAACTAAGAGCAGCAAAAACAAGTTCAACAGCAAAAATAGAACACAAACAGAATGTAAAGTTGAGAACCTTAACAAAATTTGGAGTTGGAGCTGACATTAACAAACCCCTGTGTGAAGAAGGCTGAGCTGTTACAGATATCATGCGGCCTTTTGAATAAACTGTTTCAACCACTTAAATTTATAAAACTTATCTTTCACTTTAAACTTTTTGTTTAAACTACATGTCCTAATTTAGTAATTATAATCTGGTAGATTTTTATTTATTTGATGACAATAATCTTTTCAATCTCTTTAGAATTTGTTCTCTCTAAAAAGGAACTGACACTGTTCAGCCCACAGAAGGCTATTCTGAGGCTGGAAAAGAAATGCCCAACTCAATTCTGACATAGTCCAAAAGGAAAATCAAATGAAGCCATCATTTGAAATATTTCACTGGTTTCCAGTAGTTGCTAGTTTAGGTGAAATTCGAATAGCTGGAAATAAAACATTGTCACTTACTAATTAGATTTAAAGGATAATTGGTTGAATCATGAAATAGGGCATGTTTGGATGTAACATTCTAACCTCAGAAGAAGAGATGTTCTGAGATATTAACTCCACATCTAGTGAGACAGCTGAGTTTTTGCTTACCTTTTCTATTCTCTGCAGTGTATGCCGGGCCCATATTTATGCAAGCAATGCATTCATTCTGCTTTGTGAAGGGAAAGACTGCTTACCTTGTATAGAGCATACCTTCTTTACATCAGAATTGGACAGCCACAACGAAACATGGCCAGAAAGCACTGATTGAGCTTTCTGATGCTCTTTGTATTGCTTATATCAGATGCTGTTTCAACAAACCCATATGTTAGGAGGATAGGAAGGTTTCTTGTTGTTTTTTTTTAATTACTGTTATGAAATACACATGCATATAAAAATAACATGCATGAATTAGTTTATGTTTTCCCTTAAGCAAGTTATATTTTCATGATTAAGGGTCAACAGTTATAGAATATAAATCCGTAAAGGACAAAGGAGGAAAAGGGAAGGGCAAGAAGTAGAAAAAAAAATTAAATTCTATGATTTGTGGGAGAATTTCTCTGAATGCTCCAACTTGTAAAAGGTTCAAACTTTGTGGAACAGATAATGTTACATCTATATTTATGTGTGTTTTCAATATCAGCACTTCAATAATTTTACTATATTTGTGTATCACAGTAATAGGAGGGGTTTATTATATAGACATGTTCCCTGGACCCACTCCTGAAAAATTCTGATTATATATAGATTAAGGTTTGGCCCAGGAATCTAGACTTTTATCCAGCACCAAAAACTGCACACTTCCAGGTGATTCTGTTGTAGGGCTCCTCACCGCTGTCTGAAAAACTCTGTTATATTCTCAATACTGTTATTATTCCCAGAAACCCTTGTATTTGATTTTTTGAAGCCAAAAACCAACTGTTTGAGCACTAAGACAAACACACCTGTGTGAAACTTATGTCGCCTTTCTCACTGTGTGACAATACAGGCCATAAAAAGGTAAAAGAGTATCTTGGGACAGATTATATTGCATGCTTGGATTCACCTACAACATAGAGGGTTGCTGACATTATGCTAGAAATCAATTTTCAACTTGCACTACATAGTTCTTTAAGATTGAAAGTAGCTACTGTTTTCTCTTGCACAGATATTTTATATGTAATGAAGTCAAGTATATTATTTTATTTAATGGGTAGCACCCATGATATCTCTATAAAATGCCATTGCTTTAGTTATTGGTATATTTTTTTAACAAGACTAAAAATCCTTGCCATGGTGATTCCATTATTCTATTTTGTCGGAAACAAGGTGTATTTTCCTGTGCCTGTTAGCAAAGCATAGCCTTGTTAGGTACTTTTTCTTTTTTAAAGAAGTTGGCATAAAACAGGCTCACCATTATCGCAAATAAATGCCATTGAAATAGCTCACAACAGTAAGTAGATGTAAATTTTCTAATGAATTAGCTCTGTAATAAAAATATTTAGTTTGTTTAAGGGAGAGAATAAGTAGTTAAAATGGATTTCCTATGGTGAAATTTGAGAGCCATCAAGATAAAGCAAACAGAAACAAAATAGCATTTAAATTTGTTTCCTCTTTTTTTTTTTTTTTCCCTTAAAGGCCTGACTGAAATGCAGCATTCAACATTAAAGCAGCAATCTGCTGCAGAGTGAATGAATTTGTGATAAATGGTCCCTGAAGGTTTATAAAACATATTCTCCATAAAACAACCCACAATATGTTTCTTCACATTAGTCAGTTCCTGACATTCAGGCTGTTGAAGCTCTAGTCCAGTGTTGGTACCTGCCATCCCCAAGCTGTAAACAACTCTTTGTTTATTGCAGCAAAACTCATACATCTATTTCAAGGTTTTACAGCGATAAAAGGCTGACTGCCTACATAAACTGAAGTGGGCTGCAATATTGTTATTTTGTTTATTGCTCTTTTACTGCAATGGTCAAATAGTTCCTTTGAGACCAGACACCAGTTTTCTGCCATCTGCACAGTCAGTGTCAGAAAACTTGTACCAACTAAATCACTGTGGAACACATTTATAATGAGAGGGCTAATTAAACAAAATGTTACCTCTCATATTTGAATAGGAAATGCAGATGATTAACAGCAAATTAAAATAATCTGCTACCTTTTTTCTTCTTCTTAGTACAGAGTAGCATTTGCCTTGGGGACCTTGAACAGCATAAATTGCGTCTGCCTACCCAACAAGGATCAGTTCAACAGAATGTTTGTCCTTTTAAGATTTATTTCCACTTGTGAAAATTATACCTAAATGCCTCTGAGCAATTTTAACCTTATATTTAGGTTTGTGGACTATAAACACCTACCCAGAAAGCTCGTATCAAACACTTGCTTTTGTCTTCAAATACGTTCCTGTTTGAATCAGCAAGTTCAAAAACAAAACCATTAACATCACGTAAAGAGTAAAGTTGACCACACAAAATTATACTTAAGCAAAAGGAAATTGTGATAGTTAATAGGAGGAAGTAATTTCTTTTCTTCCAGATAAAATCATTGCATTTTAATTTGAAATGATGGAGGGATTTCTCTAATAAAAGTGTAAGTATGATGTATTTAAAATGCTGAACTCTAGAAGGTGGTCCCATGGTGTGATTTTGACTTTTTTTTTTAACTCTTACATTATAGTTTAAAAGACATACTTCATAAGAGAAGATTATTGCCATTTTTGAATCTCATCAAGTATAGAGCTGATATAAGCTTTAAGCAATTTGATAATAGTAATGAAATGTACTTTAGTGAAGTATGTTGTAGAGGAGTTCCTGAGATGTTAAACTTTCAATGGGATGGATTTTGAATAAAAATAAATTTCACTATGTATATTGAAATAACAAAATACATTTCATGTGTATTATTAAAATAAATGTTCGCTTAGGAAAATATTTTAATAACAACTTCTAATTAAATACTTTTTAATTTAAAAAGACTTCCTATTGAAAAATCATGAATTTATTTTGTTAAATATTGTAAAATGCTTACAAAATAGTGTTTCCAAGGTAAGAGAAGAAACTAGTTCAGGTGAAATTGTGTATAAAATATGGCCTTGAAAACATAAATAATAATGAAAATAATTTTAACATTGTATTCACACAAGCCTGTCAGTTATCAGAAAAATCTCTTAATCCCCCATTATTTATGTAATTGTATGTATGGTAAGGCATTGGGGGAGTGGTGTGAATCATTTTCTGATGTATATAATATTTTTATAAGTATGTAATATGAACTTTATGCATATGTTAATTTAAATACATTACTGAGTAAAGAAAAAAGATACCTTAACCTGGCAAAATAGGCTTCCAATACAATGGAATAAAACAGCAAAATGAGACCCATTGAGATAGTTGTGTACTTACCTACTACACATGACTATGAATTACATCCAAAGGATATTCTCATCTACAAATAAGGATAAAGTATGAGGATAGTTTTCATGTCAGCATATAACGAATTGCTTAGTAAATGAGTATTATATGAATAAATGAGTAGATTTCTGAAAATTTACATGTGGAGACATAAATCTGCAGGAACAGGCAAATAAATGAAAACCGGTGCCTCTGAGATTTATAGTGACGAAGCACTACATTTTGTTCTGAGATTCCTCACAAAGTAAAAATGAAAAATATGTATTATATAATTCTCATTGTTTGATGGAATACTTGTTATTTAGGAGAGACTTTCTGGTATACAATTATTAAATATATACACAGTAGTCTTTATACAAGGGCTTTTTACATCACAGCAGTGAATTTTAACAGAGGTCTTACAGAACATGCACAAACATTGTTCTTGTAGTCATGGAAGTATTTTTAAATCAGTCATTAAACAAATTAGGTAGCATGTATTGCAATTTGTCCTGTTTTTAGTAATGTTACTTTTGACCGCCTTAACTGTAAAATTTCATTTTACTTTACAGTTGCATACAGTTAGTTCGGCTATAGTACTTGTTTTGAAAAATGGAAATTTATTACAACATGATCGATGCATCAGTTCCCTGAGTGTAACAATACTGTGTTTGCTTATGTGTGATTTCATTTTGGAGAAACACTAGGTGAACAGGGAAAACCGTACACAGTTGGGTCAAGTCCTTCAGAAATACACAAAGCTCCTGCGCACGCCTGAAACATCTACCCACCACCTCAGTTGCCCTTGTATGTTGTAAAACAGACTCATTCACATTTGATGTCACAACTTCCTGCCAATTTCAGATAACCTTCCTTTCACCACTTCACAATAAATCACAAGCTATAATACACCCAACACTCCTAACAAGAAGCAAATTTCAAGTCTTTCTCAAGGTCAAGTGTCATATTTATTATAGTATTATATATTTCTTAACTGCTTAATATGCTAACATTTTTATTAGGTTGCTAACCTTTTATTAAATATGTTATGAATATCTTTTTTCCCATAAATCCTATGGTTTTTATTGCACAATTTTGCATAACATGGTATTTTTAAGAATATATATTCCATAGTAGTGGCACTGGTTGTATAGTCTTTTGTTGATGCTTCTGGTTATGTAAATATTCTCATTTCCCATCAATATTTCATCCATTGATATAATCATTCACTGATGATTATTGCCTGCTAATAGTAAGACAGTTTTTTAGCTCTCTCTTGCTATGTTTTAGTAGTTGATGTTATGCTGCAAAGATAAACTTTTGCTACTATCTTACTTTAAAATATCAGTGTTAACTTGTGAATTATTTTTTATTCAATGAATTATAGGTATAATTAATGTAATTATTATTTTGATAATGAAATTTTTCAAATTAAGCTAGTGGAAATTCTTTTAATCTGGATTCTATGTCTTTTTGCCACATTTCTATCATTTCTTGAGCTCTTTCTCATTATCTCATGCAACTAGGTATTCAAGGGTCATTGTATGCTTTCTTTGAATTAGTCCTGGAATTATTCATTTCCTTGTACTGGTCCTTTTATTTAACAATGATACTTAAAACACCAATATCTATTACATTTGCTCATTACCACAAGAGGCTATAGAACAATCTGAAAGACACTTGTGCTGAAAGTCTTACTTTTTGAAACACAAAAATGAGTTTATAGCAAAAAAAATGCATTCTATGTTAATAGAATTTAAAAGTTTACATTTCTTAGTTTTCCATAAATAATAATCATTGTGACTTTTTTCCCTGTAAAAGCAATAGTGGGGTATAGACGCTTCTATTTTCACAACCTGAACATCTTTAAATTATATATTTTGAATAAGACTAATTTTGCAGCCCATGAATGCATAGAATTATGTTAGGTCTAATGTTAGGTCACAAATAATTGGGGCCACAAGAAAAAAAGAATTTTACCCTAGATTTTATTTTAGGTGTATTATATAAATAGTTTTCTAAATAGTCTTGAATGTTGGTGATAACTACCAGAACCAACTTTTCTTTGCTATTAAAATTGTTGATTTTGAAAATGCTTATCTGAATTCACCAGCCAAAAGAAATCAAGAATTTAAAAGGTCTCTTCTGTTGTTATTGTCATGAAAACAAATGCATGTTAATTTAAAGCATGAAAAGTTAAATTTGAAAAACAGTGAAACTAGAGGTTTTACCAGACCTAAACTATTAAGTTTTTCTTGAATATCTAGTTCTTACTTTAAAAGAAAATAAAGTTTCTCAATATTTGCCCTTTTCTCTCCCTTCCACATCTACAGAGACAAAATTAGAACTATTTATATAAGCATATAAAGATATAAATCTACTTTAATTACACTCTGTTTTGAAAACTTAAACAAGTGTATATGTATAATTATAAAAGCATCATTTGATGTTTTTGAAATGTTATGGAGGAGCTTAAATTTAATTGAAAAATAAAAGTAAAAAAGGATACACAGAAATATTATGGAGAAGCAAGTAATTATAAAATATTTTAAAAGAGTTACTATGAGTTCTTAATTACCTTCAGAAGAAGTCTTAGTTATACATACAACATATATGCCAGTGTTATTTAATTCTTAAATTATTAAATGAATTTTATGTCGACTTATTTTTATGTACATGCCAATTTGATAACCAGAATCATGGCTTTGGACATCTATCTAGAAAGCATTGATTGTCAGTGTGTGACAATAATCATTGGGCTAGTCTCTGAGGAAACAAATAGTATAAATTTTATATTTTTGATTTTATATATTAAATGTATTGGAGGAGAAAATATATTTGTTGATTAATAACTTTTTATCCACATGCTGACATTCCTATGATCACAACAGATATTACAATATATTGTAGTAAATCTATGATAGAGACAGGTTTACATTAATAATAGTAGCTAACAATATAGCATTGATTGTGTCAGGTGCTGTATAAAGTAATTCTATGTCTGATCTCAGTTCAACCTCTCATTTGACAGCTCTAGAAGGCAGGTTGACTGATATGGAAACTGGGGCTCAGAGAGCTTGAATAACTCATGTATACATGCTGAGAAGTTAAATGGTATAACTGGGAATTAGACCCAGGAACTCTGGCTTCAGAATCTATGTTAAAGACTTCTTGGTAAGTTCTCATAATGACAAAGAAAGAAAGGGAGGGTGAGAGAAAGAAAGACTTCTGCTGCGGGTCTTTTCCTGTCCTAATTGAGCTTTCACTACAGTGTAAGTGTATGGTGCAAGGCATGATCTGAAGGAAATCTGGTCCAAGTTTTGTGGGGAAGGACATGGAATCAATGAAAAGTTTGGATCATAATTAGTTTTAATTTTTCTGTTTTAATTGTGCCTCTAATTATTATGGGTAATTTAAGATAGGGTTTGTAATACAAGCAGGATAACTATAATCAGTGTTATTTACTTGGGAACCATGTAATTCTCTATCTCATAATGCTGTAAATTATGAATATTTAAGTGTTATCTTGAACCAGGCAGAATGAATCATCTGCATAAGTAATTATTGTTAAATAATACTGTATCTTCTGATATAATGGATCTATGTTTTAAACCAACTTAAAAGTACATCATTCTAGTTGTTGTTAATACAATTGTCAGTGTTAATATTCTTATGTTCATTTTATGTGTAGGTCTTAAACTTGATTGAATTTTAGGGACAATTTTTGTATTTACTTCCTGTTGTTCCACTTTCCAATGGCTTACATATCCAGTGTGGTCTCTCTTTTTAAATTTTTCTAAGTTTATTAATCTTGAAGCTTGTTATATGACAATTTACAAACCATTTATGGCTTTTCTTTGGAATTATGTTTTGTTTCTGTTTCACCTAATGCTTATGGGATTAGCTTATGATGTAATACTTAATTTTTTCATATGATACATTCTTTTCATACAATAGTTCATCTGTTTTGAAAATAGACTCCCCAGTTGTGTCACTACTGTCTGTCTCTCAGCTGTTTGGGATTTTGTTCTTTTTGCGACCAGTAGTACAGTGTGTCAGAAATCCCCATGCTTCTTTATTGCAAGACATGAGCAGGCTTTGGAGCTCATTAACCTAGCTTAAAAGATAGGAGGAGAAGAAATGGCACAGCGTGGAATCAATAGAATAGTTTATTCTTAGTTTCTATCTATTCATGTCATAACCTGGCGATAAATAACACTTTTCCCAATTATATTTATCTTTCATCTAATTTATTTTTCTGAGGCCCAGAAGAGATATGTTAAGTAAATAAAGTTGCTTTTCAATTCTGTATTTATAGTAAGACTTTTTCTAAAGCAGACTAAGAAGGATAAGGGTAAGAGTGGACCTGAGAACTAGGTAAAAGATGGAAGATAAAATATAGATTTCCAGATCCAAGATTCAATATTTGTTGCTGACCTGCAATCAAGATGAACACATAGATCATGAGACTTTTCCTGAGAGATATAACCTGCTTGATTTAACCATTTCCCTCTTTCTGATGTTTGCTAGGCGATTCTATAATTTAGGTTCTACAAGAGTAAACGCATGCCCTCCTGTACTGGAATATTGTAAATGTAAGGAACCTCAGTCACTACTACCAGTGAATAAGTAATGAAGAGACTGATTGCCATAAAATTTGAGAGACTCTTTTATATAGAGAGTAATAGTGAAAGAGAAGTGAATTAAAGTATAAGGGTCAGGGAATAAGAGGTTAGGTAGTGATAACTAACCTAGAATGAGATTGGGTGAAAGGGGTCTCTGGTATGAAAATCAGAGTAGAGAGCTTTCGCTAGCACCCTTTGAAATCCCCTTGCCCCGGGATTCATTAAAATAATTTTTTAAATTATGTACTTACTTGTACTTATTTAGTTTGAAATCTGTCATTTTCCTTTTAAAGTGTAATAGCAGCAATGAATGTATAATTTCCAGTACTTATAAAATACTTATTTAAAAATATTACATCTTTATTGAATGTATCCAATGATATATTTACCCTCATCAATATAATATTCACAATCATTCATCTTCAATATATGTGCTCAAGGTGTACTTGTCAGGAATTATATGTCATTTTCCTTTAATATGTATATCCTTTTATTTTCAACAGTATTTTATTTAAATGAAATATAGTATTTCATTCTTAAAAGGCTTAGTCATCATTGACCTATAGACTGGTGTCCCCCCCAGGTCTTTGTGTCTTAGAACAATGTTTTGCAAAGAACATTCTGTGAAAATGGAAATATTTTAATATGCACTGTCCAGTACAGTAGCCACTAGTCACATGTGTCTCATGAGCAGTAGAAATGTGGGCATGGGATTGAAGAACAGCATTTTTAACCTTATTTAATTTTAATTAGTTAAAACTTAAATAGCCAGATGAGGTCAGTGGCTACAGTATTAGCCAGCATAGTCTTAAGACAACGTAGTCAGTGTAGGAAAATTGGGCCTTACTTTTTGTAGTAGGAGATGAGTGCTTGTAAAAGCAAAGGCAGAGAGAAGGAAACAACTGATGATTTCATGGCAGTTGAATTCATGGTTTTTGGGTTTGTTTTTTTTTTTAGGAGAAAAATATACTTGGAAAATCTTCATGGACCCCTCTTAATTTTGAAAATTGCTGCCATGCAAAAAAATTGCCTTTTGTGTGATGTGGGGAGAATATATTTTTTAAAGATTTTATTTATTTTACTTTTAGAGGGGAAGGGAGGTAGAAATAGAGGGAGTGAAATATCAATGTGTGGTTCCTTTTCACGTATCCCCTTCCCGGGACCTGGCCCATGACCCAGGCATGTACCCTGACTGGGGAATCGAACTGGCAAGTCTTTGGTTCGCAAGCCAACACTCATTCCACTGAACTATGCCAGCCAGGCTAGAATACTTTTATTCATAACTTTGTGTTGTAATTTCTAACATGGGGCATGTTTCCTCAACAATCTGCAGTATCATAAGCAGCAAGAAGTAAATATCATCCAACCAGAATTTGTGAGTAAACGGCTATAAATCAGTTACAGAATTGCAGGTTATGACCTGAAATCCTCCATGTTATTGGTGGGTTCATATCACATAGACAGTTGTTTGTACTGAGTGTGCAAAAGTTAGATGGCTCAGTGTAGATGTGTTTTGAGCAAGACTAGGACTTCAAAACTAAGCAGGAGAAAATTATTCGGAAGTATTTGCATTGTGGTATCAGGTTAAATGGTTTTGATAGAAACATATCCAGTTATTTTTAATGTCATTATTACAAGACTTCTTTTGAAAACTATGAAGAGACATATTAGAAGATATGTAGATATTTAATATTTTATATGGTTTGACAAATCTGATAGCTAGAAGACTGGGGAGTTAAATAATACTTTGAATTTATATACTGCCTTTGTTCTGTTGGAATCAAAGAACTGTCATAACTAATATTTCTTCCTGACAGTATTTGTTGAAAGTGGAGAGTGCTACCTGCAAATAGAAGCATATTCCTGCAAAGAAGAGACTTAGAATATAAACCCTTGTATTCTAATCTATTTTAATATGTGCCCACCAAGAATACATTACAGTAACATTGCTTATTTTACTATCATAATATAATTGCCTTTCCAGTTTACCTCTGTATTTTAATTCATCTACAGTTATAAGCTATAAAAATTAACAGGAAAATTTTTATGCAAAAATGGTAAGAGAGGAAAGTAGCCAATATTATACTGTGAAATTCATTGGAAATTGCTTGTTAGTACAGTCATGAGCAGCTTAATGACTGGATATGTTCTAAGAAAAATATTCTTGGGCAATTTCATCTTTCTTCAAACTTATTAGGGAGTACTCACAAAACCTACAAGGTATAGCTTTCTACACACCTCTGCTATATGGTATAGCCTATTGCTCTGTAGGGGAGAACAAATAATTTTCCCTCTACCCTTCTGTGTTTCTTGACTGAAACATTCTTGCAATAAAAGTCAGATCAGCAAGAGAAAAACAAACAAAATTTAATAGTATATGTACCTACTTCATACAGGGAGAGACCCAGAAAAACTGAGTAACTCACCAAAGGAGCTGAAGGCACAGCGCCTTAAATACCATCTTCAGTTGAAAACAAAATGTGTTGGGAATGAGGGACTCAGTTATAGGAAGTTACCAAGGGAAACACACACACACACACACACACACACACACACACACACACACACACAGAGTAAACAAGGTTGAGGTTGTTACACAGATTTGTCTTTGCCTTCTGCATGGATATGAATTTCTAGAGATAAGGCCACCCCCCCTCTAACTGGAAGACACCCTTACAAATTGAGACTTTCCTTATGTTACCAGACTAAATGGGTCCATTTGTCTGAGTGCATCAAAGCCCAAAAAACACATGAACGGGAATTTGCAGCAAAAAAAGTAGAGGTTTATTGGTTGAGGAAATGATGTCATGCCCTGAGTCATTGGTGAGCTAGTGCTCAAAGACCTGGCTACTAGATGGCTTCTAGGGGTGGGTTATATAGAGGAAATATCATTAATCATGGTGACTAGGAATTTAGAGTTGTGGTCAGGATCTACTGATTAGTTCATTCTAGGGTAGAGGGTAGTCAATTGTTGCATCTGGTCCTGACATCAGCCATGGTGAGGCCCCGCCTGGCCTTGCTGCGTTTCTGGGCCTGGAGCTGAAACACAACTGAGGCCTAGATGTCATCTCTAGTTTGACCAAAAGCCTGCTCCTGTGGTCAACAGACCCACAACTTTGTTCCTAAGGTTATTTGATGCTGACCAGAACCTCATTGTCCTGAGTACCTAATGATTAAGTGAGTAGACATGCAACAGTGAAGGAGGCAAGTGTCAGGGTGCTAGATGAGGCCAGTTTGAATCAAAAGAAAAAAAGAAGAAAAGTTCATATTAAAGAAATGAAGTGTCTGTGTGGTTACACTTACAAATTTAAATGTCTTTACAAAGGGTGACCTCTATTTGTTTTTCAGAGCTTCTGTCATGTATGTGGTTTTGAAAAATTGATCAACCTGAAATAATTTTTATGCCAAAGAGACATATTTTGGGGAGTCAAATTGTCCTATGGCTCCTAAGCTACAAACCTGTATGAAATGTTACTGCAGTGAATAGGCAATTGTAACGCAATGGTAAACACTGTCATATCTGTGTAATATGTTCCCCTAAGAATTTAGGAGCGCTATGACATCACCAGGCACGAGGAATTTTTCTGCTCCATTATAATCTTAGAGGACAACCATCATATATGTGGTTCATCTAACCAAGACGTTACTGTCCTTATGCTATTATATAGTGCATAAATGTAGTTGTTCATTGGATTCTCACTTTGAGAAGTAAGATTACAGGTTATGAGGGCATAGAAAAGTGCCTTTTTAAAGGTCAAATAATTGACTACCTTAACACATGTTAAGTTCAAATGCTAAAGAAAACATGTGCCTTCAAAGATAACACATATTTCCTTTTGTTTTGTTTATTCAAAATACATTTGACAAAATCATATATTGATTTCATGGAAGATCTAGGTGGTTAGTAAGATGATTATTTCTTAAACATTTTTTATTTTATATGTTATGGTGCTGGGGAGGTTTTATTTTTCTATTTTATTGTTTTACAGAGATAGATGTATATGTATATGCTTCAGATATAATTTCCTCAATTTAAATATTAACATAAATAAGAGCAGATTTTATTTCACGCTGAACTATATGTCAGACCTTTGCATTTAGATTCACAATGTCCTATAAGGGTAAGTAGTATTATTGGTGCCATTTTATAAAAAAGGAAAGAGAAACTTAATGATAGAGTGCTTGTCTAGGTTTATAGAAGTAGGAAGAGGCATAATCATGTCTCAAACCCAAGTCTTCAGGATCTAAAATCCAGACAGTTAATTTACAACTGCCCTTGATTTAGAAACAAGTTAAGTACATATCTTAAACCTTAGTTGTGATGCTTTTCATGTTTTTGATAAGAATATTAGAATATATGTATAAGAATATTTGCAAATAATATTTTCACTTATTTCACAGAAGGCAGGGATAGTCAGTAAGCATAAAAACAAATACCCATAGTATGAAACTTGAAAACTACCATTAATTGAATTTTTTTCAGTTTTGCATCAAAAATTTAATCACATTGTTAGCATAAATAACTATATTATTTATTTATATGTATATTTGATAAAAGTAATGACTTGCCTATATTGTTCATTATTTTATGCCAAATTTCTAGGACAGGGTGTGCCACACAGTAGTCATTCAGTAAATATTTTGAATAAATTATAATATTTTATCTTTTTTCATAAGTTTTTACATACCCACTTAGAAATGTGTATAAATTTTTTATATAAGCAATATATAAACAAATAAATGGAATTTAGAACCTATTAAAAAACTGCTAGAATGTAAGTGATATCAGAATTTGCACTTCATAATTTTTATTCACAGTAAATGTTTAATGTAGAATTCAGTAGAGAGGATATTCTTTGCACATTTTTATGTCTTATAAACAGAATGAATCTCCAATATGCTAGAAGCTGTATTCCAGATGCCCCACCTTTTGCACTGCTTCTAAGCAAATGTAAACTTGGTAGGTATAGGCATCACACCTGCATCCAAGTTTCTGGTTGCTTCAGGATATGCTATGGATTGAATTCTGTCTCCTGCCAAATTCATGCATTGAAATCTGAAACCCAATATTATGTTTTTGCAGATAGGACCTGTAGGAGGTAATTAAGATTAAATGAGGTCATAATGGTGAGGTCCTAATCCAGTAGGTGTTGTGTCTTATAAGAACAGGAAGAGAAACTTTTCTCTCTCTCTCTCTCATTACCTATACACTGAGTATAGGCCATGTGTGTAACTGTGAGACTGTGGCTGCCTGCAAATCAGGAAAGAGTCATCACCCGAAAGTGATCCTGCTGGCCCGGTGATCTTGGACTTCCATCTTCCCAGCATGTTGTATTTTGTTATGATATCCCAAGCACACTGAGAGGACAATTTACATTTTATTAGTTAAATGCAGAATGTATTGACATCCATGAGTGTATAATTAGCTTTGCCTAAAATCAGAATTATCAGTCAGCATGTTTGATTTTTTTTTCTAACAATAGACACATTATTTACTTATTTTTACAGTAATCATAATGAGAATCAATGGTAACATAAAACTGTACCTGTAAGCAGATCTTTTGAAGCCATTGCTCTTTTTATTTTTTGCACAGATAAGTATACTTTAAAATATTTGGGGTGTTCCAAAGTATTTTGTTCTTACAATTCTCTCCATGTGTTTATATTAAAGAGTTAAAGTCTGGCTTGTTTGCAGGAGGATGAATGCCTTCATTATGATTGCAGAGCATGACTGAGAAAAAAGAAGACTGAAGTAGGAATGGTGGGAGAGTTGCTGAGCTAGGAAGAGAAGCGTTGCTTGGGACAGCTGATTTGTCATTGATACCTAATATATCAAGGCAAGCAGGAAATATGCATGCCCTCAGGAGAATCTAGGCTGGCAACAGGAGTGTTGATGAAATGAGCCTCTGTATGTAGTCATATGCTGTGGTAAAGCATAGCAATTATTACCTGATTCCTTAGAGGACTTTGTCAATGTAGGCATACTGTCATTTGATATAAATGCCATGAGATGTACTTATAAAATATCACTGTATATTTCTTAATTGTTACAATTTGTAAGACTTACCACTCTAATTTTATTTTTAAACCACAGAGAGATTTTGATGAAGCATGTTCATTAGGCTGCATTAATTATACATGCAACAGCCGTGAAACAGGTGTTTGGCTCTAAGAGGGGCATTTAATCAAAAAAATTGATCTTAAACTAGTATTTCATATGCTGTCCTTATTTATGGGCTCCCTCTCAGAACATTCATAAAAATTATGATTAAACACCCAGATTCTCTTTTGGGAAATACTCCTTTTAGATGAAGTCTGGTATGTTTATGCTATAAAAATATTTTTATTTGCATATTTATTTTTTTAATTTTGCTAAATTTTGTCAAGTTTCACTGTGCTTAAAATAATATGAATTTAGGGCTCTTAGGCCAAAAAACCTGAAAATTATCTGAAATTCATTTGAATGTATACCACCACATAGAACATAAACTATCAATATACAGTTGTTCAGGCCGAGTCTGCACTTTTTAATTGGTCATAGTGCTTTTGCAGTTATAATATTATCTTCCTAAATCAATCTTTTCTGTAGGATTTGGAGCCACCTTTCCTGCTACTACTTTTAAGAGGTACACATTTCAAATGTTTTAGCATATGTAAGCAATAAAGTAGTTTTATTTCTCCAGAAAGTTCAAGTTATTACATATTATCAAATATATGTAATATTTGATATTATATATTACATATATTTGATAATATTACATATTATCAAAGGTCTTTTAAAAATAGCAAACAGTGTTTCTCAGCCTTTAAAGTAAAAGGCCCTCTCAAAAGCTTTGTGTACATTTTGAATTATCATATCTAAGCTCAACTGAGGAGGATGCTTGTCAATGTCCAAAGCCACACAGCTAAGGGCTTTGTGTTTGGAGTCCTAAATTTTACTGCCCAGAGATTTTCAGACATGGGCCATGGCAATGGTTTGCAAAGGATAATTTCTTCAAAGACCCCTAACTGTTTGAGTTCCAAAATGGCACTCTCCCTCTTATGTTCACAGCTCATGAAGAAGACACAGAAGAGGCAGTTTTGTAGTAAGTCAAGAAGAACAGGTCTATACTTGACTGAAGCAACGTACCAACTGTACATTTCCTTGACACCTAATGTGCACACACACACACCTTTCCTATCAATACATATAATGTATTTATGGACCAAAGAAGCAATATCTGCTAAGACCCATTCTGCAACAGACTCTTTACAATGGAACTGGCTTTATTTATAGCCTTTTACAATTTTAGCAAGGACTTTATTTGGCATATATTCATTAAGTACTAGACACTTGAAGCTCTTGGTTTTATTTTATTATGTAATTTTTGTAATATGTTTTGAATGGTCAGATTTATATATCTCAATAATAGTGAACATATGCTTAATGGAATGTCCAGAGCATTTTACCTCCCTTAAAAGAGAATTCACAGGTCATTCAATTTGTGGGGTTGCTTTTCTTGTGGAAGAAATAAGAGAGGAGGTTTAATAACTTTTCCTGCTGAATGGAGTGACCTAGATTTGTTGTATACTGGCGAAGCTGCTAGAGGATATTTTTACTTTGCCATTTTGTCCTCACAAGTTATCTAACTGCTTTCACCATATAAAATCCCTTTCAAGTTTCTTGTCAGGCAATGTGGATATGTTGTTCCATTTGTAGCATCAGAAAGCTGAAAGGCCCTTTATTTCAGTTAGTGTATTCTTCATTTCTGACTGGACTTTTTTTTATACTGTTGAGGTCCTCGCTAAGTTCTGTGTGCATCCCTATAACCAGTGTTTTGAACTCTGCATCTGATAGATTGCTTATCTCCATTTTGTTTAGTTCTTTTTTTAGAGTTCTGATCTGTTCTTTCATTTGGGTCATGCTCCTTTGTCTCCTCATTTTGGCAGCCTCCCTGTGTTTGTTTCATGTATTAGGTAGAGCTGCTATGAATCCCTGTCTTGGTAGCATGGCCTAATGTAGTAGGTATGCTGTAGGGTTCAGTGGCACAGCCTCCCCTATCCTCCAAGCTAGGTACTTGAGGTGTGCCCTTCATGTGGGCTGAATACATCCTCCTCTTATAGTTGAGCCTTGGTTGCTGAACAATTTACAGGGAAAAACAATAGAGTGAATAAAGCTGAGAATCAAGTCAATGATTTGGAATATAAGGAAGCAAAAAACAGCCAACCAGAACAATGAGAAGAAAAAATCCAAAAAAAAAAAAATGAGGATAGTATAAGCAGCCTCTGGGACAACTTCAAGAATCCCAACACTCATATCATATGGGTGTCAGAAGGTGAAGAAATAGAAGAAGAAATTGGAAAGCTATTTGAAAATATAATGAAAGAAAGCTCCCCTAATTTGGAGAAGGAAATAGACATGCAAGTCCAGGAAGCACAGAGACTCCCAAACAAGATGGATGCAAAGAGGCCCACTCCAAGACACATCATAATTAAAATGCCAAAGGATAAAGAGAAAAATCTTAAGAAGCAGCAAGAGAAAAGCAGTTATTTACCTTCAGGGGAGTCCCCATAAGACTGTCAGCTGATTTCTGAAAAGAAACTTTGCAGGCTAGAAGGGACTGGCAAGAAATATTCAAAGTCATGAAAAGCAGGGAACTATAACCAAGGTTGCTCTACCCAGCAAAGCAATCATTTAGAATCGAAGGGCATATTAAAAGCTTTCCAGCCAAGAAAATACTAAAGGAGTTCATCATCACCAAACCATTAGTATATGAAATTTTAAAGGGGCTTATTTAAGGAAAAGAAGATCAAAACTATGAACAATAAAATGGCAAAAATTACATACCTATCAACATTTGAATCTAAAAATAAGCAAACAAGAACAGAGGCAGAAACATAAATATGGGGAACATTTTGATGTTTGCCAGATGAGAAGAGGACATAGGGGAATGAGTGAAGAGGTGAGGGGATTAAGTACAAATAGGCAGATACAGAATAGCCATGGGGATGTAGAGTACAATATAGGATATGGAATAGCCAAAGAACTTACATGTATAGCCATGGACAGGAACAATGTTGTGGGGATTGCTATAATTTTTAAAAAGAAAAAGCTGGAAGGCAAGAGGGAAGAGTTATCTGAAAATAGGAGATACAAGTTCATATTTCTTTTGACCATTTATGATAAATATACCCAGAAAAAGAAACATAGGAAGCTCTCTTCTCACCCCTGCATTATCTAGTAGGAATAAAAATGATTTAGTTTAATTATTATAAAATATCTTTTTAGTTTAGTTTTTATTGAATGTATTGGGGTGACATTGGTTAATAAAGTTATAGGTTTCAGGTGTACAATTCTACAGTATATCATCTGTATATTGTATTGTGTGTTTACTACCCCAAGTCAAGCCTCCTTCCATCACCATGCTTCCCCTCTTACCCTCATCTACCTACTCCCCCGGTCCCCTTCCCCCGGCAATCACCATACCGTTGTCTCAGTCTGTAAGTCTTTCTTTTTTCTTTTTATTTTCTCTTTGTTTAATCCCTTCACTCTTCTTACCCAGCCTCCAAACCCCTCCTCTTTGACAGCTGGCGGTGTATTTTCTAATCTTGAATTATCAGTACAGTGCCCACTTTGAAGGCAGGCAAACAATGTGAATGATCTAAACTTAAATTATAACCTTGACCAAGCTGCACACAATTGCCTTCTCATTTCTTTTTCAAGCTTTATGAGTTGAAACATCTTTATTTCACACTCAATTTTTCAATCTAATTATTATTATTATACATGATGCTTTATTTGTCTCTACTTGTACCTAATTAATAGATATGATAAGTGAATTCACCAGTCTTTGAAAGTGAGATGTGCAAGAACATATGCCAGGCTCCTCAGCTTCCCTAGTAAGCCATTATTTGTGATTTGTGTATCTGGTAGGGAATTGAAAGTCATTGAATATATTCTTCTAATTATGCAATTTTTGCCTTGTAATTTTCTCAATATTTATATCCATGTGAATTATTTGTAGACACACACAGTGTTGTAATGTTCTGTTTACTGGGATAGAACAATGGGTTTTAGTTTCAGATCATTGAGTGCAATTGCCTTTCTGAAATTTGTATCACCTCCTCACTAAACAATTATGGGATATACAGGGTGGGGCCAAAGTAAGTTTACAGTTGTGAGTACACAAAGCAGAGTTTATTCTTATATTATTATGTATTAATTGTTATATTATTTATCACACAGACAACTGTTAAACTACTTTAGCCTGCCCTGTATGCCTGTGTGTTTTATTGAGAGCTCAAATTACAAGCTATTTCTAAAATTCTGTATCTTAGAACAAGTTTATCTCTAAAAGGATATGGAAGAGTAAAACTATTTTCTCCTATTGATATGTATATATCATCCCTAAACACATATTTAAAACACAGAGCATAAACATTTAGAAGTGAAGAAATATATTCATGAGGGAAGGGATTACTGGTGTTAACATTTCCAATTTAGATAGCAAAGACAGTCACCTCTGTCCTTCTACACTGCCTCTCACCAACAACTATAACACCAACATATGTAAAAGAAAGGCATTATATGAATGTATAGATATATAGATATAGCTATTAATATAGACATTGCTACATTTGCATATGTTACACAGAATGTTAATGGAGTCTTGATCATTACATTGTACAAAATATTCTAAGTTATTGATTTGAAAATTAGAATAAAAAATAATGAAAGAAAATAAAATGGGCCTCAAATAAATCATGCTCAAGGCATAGATTAATTTTTAAAACATTTTTCATGAGACCATAGTACCTACATTGTACCTTTCCATGTTAGCAATAGTCAGTGTCACCAAATATGTTATTTTCTATGGTAATAAAAGACCCAGCAGTGCATAGTTCTTTTTGTAGGCCATAAGAACTTTATCATTACATACCTAGTAATGTAATATTAATAATAGTAATAGTAATATTAATTCAGCATTTTTCAACAGACATGGTACATAAACAAGTCATGCTCTTCTTCCCCTTAAGTTTATGGGAATTTCTACCTGAGAAGACGTTATCATTAGCAGCAAGTATCTGCTGAGGTTCCACTTTCTATTGTATTTTTGGTGTTGGGTTACAAAGTGGTATGAGACAATGACTTTTGTCTTGAAAGACCTATAAATTACAGATACAGCTTGAGAAAGTATTGGTTGAGATAAAATTTCAAGTAGAAAAGCTATTTTTTCTTGGCTGGGTTAATTATTAAGTGATTTCACTATACTACTTTCTGTGCGCTAACAAATATCCTAGTCTTTCATCTTCAAAAGAAAGTTAATAAGATAAATCATTGACAATTTCATGTGCATTTGTCTAATCCTTCCTTTAATCCCGCTTTCCTAGAACCATTTGTATTTTAAAGATGATTGTCTTTCCAATGATGAACTTAAACCAATGTGTCTCTAGTACTAGAAATTTCAGAATCATTAAGTATCAAGTACATATACATATACATATGCATATACCTTGGTGCTTACTAAATCTGAACTCAAGGATAAATAACATCACTAATAACTGAAAAATTCCTTGGCACAAGGTTTAAAACTGTTGGGTTTTTTTTTCTTTCCTGCCTGAAGTACATCCTTTATAGTTCATCTGTTTTCATTCAGAGAACACATAGAGAGACTTTAGAATATATTAGAATATAGTAATTCCACCTAACTTACACATTATTGTTGACAAATATTTTAATTTAACTTTAGTTTGCTTAATCCACAAAACATTTTTACTATTATACAATGTTCACCTAGATGTACCGACATTTTACCACATTACTTTTTATGGCATCATTTTTACTGTAATTTTTCCATTACCATTTGTCCCCCTTATACTCCTTTCTCCCTTTCAATTACCACACTGTCGCCCATGTCCATGAGTTCTTTTACCTTTTTGCTCTTCCTTCTACCCCCTAACAAGAGCCCCAGTGCTGACAGCCTGCTCTCTCTCTATGAATCTCTCTCTATTTTGCTTTTTGGTTCATTTTGTCCATTAGATTCCACATATGAATGAAATCATATATTTGTCTTTCTTTGACTGGACTATTTCACTTAGCATAATGTTCTCCAGGTCCATCAATGCTGTTGCAAAGAATAGAATTTTCTTCTTTTTTATGGCCAAGTAGTGTTCCATTGTATAAATGTCCCATAGTTGTTTTATCTCCTCATCTACTGATGGACACTTGGGCTGATTCCAGATCTTGGTGATTGTAAATAATGCTGTAATGGACATAATAATGCTTATGTTCTTTTGAACGTGTTTCAGGCTTCTTCATATCTATTCCCAGAAGTGGGATATGTGGGCCATAAGGCAGTTCCATTTTTAACTTTTTGAGGTAACTCCATACTGTTTTCCACAGTGGCTGTACCAATCTGGATTTCCACCAACAGTGCAAAATGTTCCCCTTTATTCACATCCTCACCAGCACTTGTTTGTTGATTTATTGATGATGACAGCCTTTCAGACAGGTGTGAGATGGTATCTCACTGTGGTTTTTATGTGTATTTCTCTGATGATTGGTGTTGTTGAACAACTTTTCATATGTCTATTGGCCATCTGTATATCCTCTATGTAGAAGTGTCTATTCAGGTCCTTTGCCCATTTTTTAATTAGATACTTTGTTGCATTTTTTTGGTATTAAGTTTTATAAGTTCATTAACATTTTGGATATTAATGCCTTATCAGATGTATCAGCATATATGTTCTCCCATTTTGTGCATTGTATTTTTATTTTGTTTATGGTTTCCTTTGCTGAGCAACAGCTTTTCAATTTGATGTGGTCCCATTTGTTAATTTTCCATTGCCTAAGGAAATATACCACAAAAAATATTGCTATGAGCAATGTCTGGAATTTCACTGCCAATGTTTCCTTCTAGGATTTTTATGGTTTCAGGACTAACATTTAAGCCTTTCTTAAGGCTTAAATCCTTTCTTAATTCATTGTCTTGTGTGGCATAAAATGATGGCCTAGTTTCATTTGCCTGCATGTCTCTGTCCAATTTTCCCAACACCATCTAAAGATAGTTAAATAAACTATCTTTAGCCCATTGTATGTGCTTGCTTTCTGTGTCAAATATTAATTAACTATAAGTCTGTGGGTTTATTTATGGGCCCTCTATTCTTTTCCATTGATCTATGTGTCCATTTTTATGCCTACAGCATGCTGTTTTGATTACTATGGCCTTATAGTATAGTTTGATATCAGGTACCATGAATCCTCCAACTTTTTTTATTCTTTCTCAAGATTGCTGTTGCTATTCGGGGCCTTTTTGGTTCCATATTAATTTTTCAAAAATTTATTCTAATTCTGTGAAATATATCATTGATATCTTGATAGGAATTGCTTTGAATCTGTAGATTGCTTTGGGTAGTATAAACATTTTAATGGTGTCAGTTCTTTCTATCCAAGAACACGGTATGTGTTTCCATTTATTTGTATCTTCTTTGAGTATTTTTCATTGACTTATAATTTTCTAAGTAAGGTCTTTTACATCCTTTCACCTATTTTTCCTATTTTTTGTACTTTGTTCCAAATCTATGTATTAACTAATGACTTCTAAGTGTATATATCCAACCAGAACTATCTTCTGCAATCAGGACCTAAACACATCAAACAACCCAGTACATAATACTCCCTGGATAGTACACATATAATTTAACCTGTGCAGTTACAATTCAGGTCAGGTCATTATCTTTACCCCTGGCTGCTGAGGAGTACAGTTGGAGGATATTTCAGAGTTCAAGCCTAAGAGAACACCTTCAGGCAAAGGTGGACCTCTTGGTACTCTGAGACTTTAACTGACCCTCCCCAGGGCCTGGTACTGGTATAAATGGCCCTTGGTGCACACCTTGGTTCATCCTGCACACCCAGGTCCTGCAGAGGGAGCCACACGCTGTGGATCACTGATAACTACAAACATGTTATAGCCCAGGGCCAGGTACAAGAAGCAGCTGACATAGTCTGCACCAGAGTCTAGGCAGGTCTACCTGATACTTAGAAACAAATGCAAAGAGACAGCCAAATAGGAAGAAAAAGAAACAGGTCCCAAATAAAATAACAAGATAATTTTCCAGAAAAAAAAAAATGAAATAGAGGGAAGCAACTTATTAAATATAGAGTTTAGAGTAATGATTATAAGGATACTCAACAGCATGAAAAAAGATATAGGTACCCTAAAAAGGTCTAGTCTGAAATAAAGAATGCAATTTCTGAAATAAATAATACACTAGAAGGAATAAACAATAGGATAGATGAAGGAGAGGATCAAGTCAGTGACCCAGAAGACAAGGTAGAAGAAAACACCCAAGCAGAGCAGGAAAAAAAAAAAGAGAGAGTTTAATAAACCTTTAACACAACATGAAGCCTAATACCACCCATATCACAAGAATACCAAAAAAGAGAAGAGAATGAACCTGGGATTGAGAACCTATTCAAAGAAATGATGCCTGAAAACTTTGCTAACTTGGTGAAGGAGAAAGACATAGAAGTCTGGGAAGCTCAGAGAGTGCCAAACAAGATGAAACCAAAGAGGCCCACACCAAGACAAATCATAATTAAAATGACAAATCTTAAAGACAAGGAGAGAAAGAGCAGTCTGTCTCCATTTGACTGTCATGTGATTTTGCATCAGAAACATTTAAGGCCAGAAGGGATTGGCATGAAATATTCAAGGTGATAAAAACACCAAGGCTATAGTTAGAGACAAAGAAGGACACTACATAATGATAAAGGGGACAATCCAACGAAAGGATATAACCCTAGTAAACATTTATGCACCCAACATGAGAGCATCTAAATATGTAAAGCAAATCTTGATGAACAGAAAAGGAGAGATTGACAGAAATACAGTCATAGTTGGGGATTTTAACACCCCATTGACTTCAATGAATAGATCTTTGAGACAGAAAATCAGCAAGGACACAGTGACCTTAAATCACACACTAGATAAAATGGATGTAATTGATATGTGCAGAGAATTTTATCCCAAAGCAGTGGAATATACATTCCTTTCAAGTGCTCATGGAACACTTTCTAGGATAGACCACATGTTAGGACACAAAATGAGTTACAATAAATTTAAGAAGATTGAAATCATATCAAACATATTCTCTAACCATAATGCTACTAAACTGGAAATCAATCACAAGAACAAAACTGAAAATTACTAAAGACATCGAAGCTAAATGCCATGTTATTAAACAATGAATGGACCAACAATGAGATCAAGGAAGACATCAAAAGATACCTTGAAATGAAGGCAAATGAGAACACAACAACCCAAACTCTGTGGGACACTAAGATAGCAATCCTAAGAGGGAAATTCATGGCATTCTAGGCCTATCTCAGAGAAAAAGAAAAAGCTCAAATAAACTTTACATCTAACTTTACATTTAAAGGAACTTGAAAGAGAACAACAAAGCCCGAAGTGAGTAGAATGAAGGAAATAATAAAGATCAGAGCAGAAATAAATGAAGCAGAATTTAAAAAACAATACAAAAGATCAGTGAATCCAAGAGCTCTTCCTTTGAAAAGATAAACAAGACTGACAAACCTTTAACCAGATTCATCAAGAAACAAGAGAATGGATCCAAATAAATAAAATCAGAAATGAAAGAGGAGAAATAATAACTGACACTAAAGAAATACAAAGGATTATAATAAAATATTATGAATAACTATGTGCCACAAACTGGACAACCTGGATGAAACAGATGAATTTGTAGAAACAGACAATCTTCTAAAACTAAATCAGAAAGAATCAGAGAATCTGAATAGCCAGATTACAGCTACTGAAATTAAAGCAGTGCTCAAAAAACTCCCAACAGTCAAAAGCCTTGAACTGGATGGCTTCACAAGTGAATTTTCCCAAACATTCCAGAAAGAACTAACATGTCTCCTTAAACTATTTCAAAAAATTTAAGGGAAGAGAAGAATTTCAAACTCATTTTATGAGACCAGCATTATCCTAATTCCAAAATCAGATAAAGACACTACAAAGAAAGAAAATTATAGACCAATAGCCCTGATGAACATAAATGCTAAAATCCTCAACAAAATATTAGTAAAATGAACAGAGCAATATACCAAAAAGATTGTACACCGTGATCAAGTGGGATTTATTCTGGGAATGCAAGGTTTGTACAACATTCATAAATCAATAAACATGATATACCACATAAACAAAATGAAGGATAAAAACCTCATAATCATATCAATAGATGCAGAAAAAGTACCTGATAAAATGCAGCACCATTATGATAACCCTCAGCAAAGTGAAAATAGAGGAAATAGAGCTAAACATAATAAAAGCTATATATGAGAAACCCACTGCCAACATCATACTCAATGGGCAAAAACTACAAGTGTTCTCCTTAAGATCAGGAAAAAGACAGGTGTGTCTGCTTTCACCCCTCTTATTCATATTACTAGAAGTCCTAGCCATAGCAATCAGGAAAGAGGAAGAGATAAAAGACATCTAAATTGGAAAGGAAACAGTAAAACTGTCTCTATTTACTAATGATTTTATTGTGCATAGAGAACCCCAAAGATTCCACTAGAACTGATAAAGGTGTTCAGTAAACTAGCAGAATACAAAATTAATATCCAGAAATTAGTTACATTTTTATATGTCAATAATGAACTATCAGAAAGAGCAATTAAGAAAACAATCCCATTCACAGTTCCTTCAAAAAGAATAAAATACGTAGGAAGAAATCTAACCAAGGATATAAAAGACCTGTACTTGGAAAATTATAAAATGCTGAAGAAAGAAATTGAAGAAGATACAAACAAGGGGAAGCACATACTCTGTTCATGGATAGAAAGAATTAGCACATGAATATGTCCATATTATCCAATGGATTCTATAATTTACCTAATTTGTAGTACAAAGGGGAATTCATTTGTTCTGTAATTTTTTATATATAAATGTTCAAGAGAAAAACTGATTACTGGGTTAATCTGTTCAAATATTTATTGTTGAAATATTTTTAACTTCAGAAAATGTGAGATATAGAAAAATTGGGTTATCTATGAGTTTGTAAAACTTGAAAATTTATTGCACTAATATATGAAATGTTAAGTTTTTATAAGAAAATTAAATCACCTTTTTACTTATTAAAATCTTATTTTAATGTAGTTTTATATGCATGACTATATTATATATATGTATATGTAGTTAAATGTTCATAAATTATGAATGCTAAAGGCCACTAATGAATATATCATAAATTTACCACCTGAAAATATAAATGTAATTAAAATTCTTAAAATTCTATTTTTAGTCCTCAAAGAAGAGCTGCACAAAAAAGAAAACACACACACAACTGAGTATAGACTTGTCTATTAATCTACAAACATGAATAAGTAAAATATATATAAAGTTTTGATTATTATAATTTCATAAATATGTTTTTGAAGTTATATGCTGAACTTTACTCATGTGTTTTACATGTACAATTTATCAAAAAATAAAAGATTGGCTTTGCTAGAAGGTAAGAATTGACATTAAACCTAATGTTATACTAACCTGCAGAATTTACAAACCAGGCTAGATATTTTGTCAAATCATTGTCATTTGATTCTGCCTCTCTGCCTTCTTTGAGGTAGCTTTATTACAGGTGCTCTGCAGTATTTACAAACTCTGAGAACTTCATTGTTCAAGTACCATTGTCTCCATTTCCCCGCTGTCATTTTCTCGCACCCCACCCACCCACACCTACCATCCTGAATCCTAAACCCCTTTGGCTTTGTCCATGGGTCCTTTATACTTGCTCCTTGACTTGACCCTTCTCCTTCTTTCCCCTGTTATTCCCCTCTCCCCTCCCCTCTGGTTACCATCAGTATGTTCTTTATTTCAATGTCTCTGGTTATATTTTCCTTGCTTTTTTGTTTTGTCGATTAGGTTCCACTTATAGGTGAGATCATATGGTATGAACAGCAATAATTTTTTTTTTTAAAGGCAAGCTTTTGTGTTTACATCTGGAGCATAAAAGCAGCTCAGTATCATAAAATGAGACTCCAAGAAATATTATGGTCAAAAACATTCTCAGGCAGAATTCCAGGAATAGCAAAATGTTAAATAGGTAATTAAAATGTCTTCATAGTGCAAACCATAGGGACTTAGGGTTTTAATCATGTAGTGTATACCATCAAAAGTTTTTACTTTTATTTTGATGCTGTTTTTAGAGGAAGAAAGACCAAGGTCTGTGCCTCTGAAATTCTTTGGTTTGATAGGATTTGATATTATCATCCTTAGCTCAAAATTGTTATCATTTTCTTAGATGGCTGGCAGAAGCCTTCAGCAATGCTGTCTTACAGAAACATAATGGGCTTTTCAACTTCTGCTGAAATTGGAACATTATAGGAACTTCCATGTCATGACATAGGAATTGTGTTATCTGTGGTGTAAGACTTTTATTTTCAGGGAAGGGATGTTTTGACTAATCATAACTTTAATGTAAACATGGTTTATTCTAAATAACTGTTTAAAATGTAATGCAAACATAAGAGCATAGGTTTGGAGGCAAGGTGCTTATTGGAATAAGAAAAAAATATAATAAATATCTAAAAAAAAAGAAACTGAGAACATCATGGCTTATCCAATTCTTTGCTCATGTTTTAGTCAGGAGGACTAGTTTATGCTGAACTAACAACCCTCAAATATTGGTAATTTAAAGCAAGATTTTAACATTTCTTATGCGTACTTATATGTAGTGCAGGTTGTCAGGGAGGCCCTAATCATTGACCACTGCCACAGTGAGATGGGACATAGAGAATCGTACAAATGAGTGTTAAGGTTTTCATGAGGAAGTGACACCCATCACTTTCCGTCATGTTACATTAGCCAAGTCAAATCACTTGGACAAACCTAACTTGAAAGAAGTTGAAAAATAAAACCCTACCGTGTGTCCAGAAGAGCAAATCTGCATTGATTTGATAACCAGCTATAAAGACTAACTTATCTACCTATCCCCTATAGTTTGCATTCTTGCAAATGCTATTATTTGATGTGTGTGTGAGTTTTTTTAAAGATTTTATTTATTTTATTTTTAGACAGAGGGGAAGGGAGGGAGAAATAGAGGGAGAGAAACATCAACGTGGTGTTGATGTTTCTTGCGTACCTCCTACTGGGGACCTGGCCTACAACTCAGGCATGTGCCCTGACCAGGGAATCAAACCAGTGACCTCCACTCCCCCGCTGCCTCCCCGGGTTCACAGGCCAATGCTCAATCCACTGAGCCACACCATACAGCGCTGATGTGTGTTTTTCAATGATCCCTCCAAAACCCATTTTCTTTTCTCTTTTTTAAAGAGTATTATGCTAAGTGAAATAAGCCAGATGAAGAAAGATGAATACCATATGATCTCACCTCTAAGTGTAACCTAATCAACAAAGTAAACGAGTGAGCAAAGTAGAACCAGAGTCATGGAAATAAAGAATAAACTGAGAGTGACCAGAGGGGAGGGGAGAGGAGGATAACAAGAGAAACAAGGGACCGGGTCAAGTCAAGGAGCAAGTATAAAGGACCCATGGACAAAGACTATAGTTGGGAAGATTGAATGTGACAGGTGGAGGGTGGGTAGGGCAGGGAAGAATAATGGGGGAAAAATGGGGACAACTGTAAATGAACAACAATAAAAAAATTAAAAAGTAAATAAACAGTTCCACTGTGTTTTTGGAACTCCATTTCATACTAAACAATAACTTAATTTCAAATTTTTCTACTTTCTGAACTATAATCTGAGTCTCTTACTACAAATTTTTTGTTCTGTTGCTCTCATAACTATTCACTGTTCTTTTCCCATAATAATAACTAGAAATACATTTGATACTTTCCTTAATGTAACTGTCAAACAATAGTTTTATTAAATTTAAAGGCTTTATTAAAATACAAACTTACAAAATCAAATAAAAATAATAACAATGACCAAGCAGTAACAATATATAATAAAAAGCTAACTCTATATGAGTCTTTTTTCACTTTTTATCCTTCACTAATGTCAACTGAAGATCTTCTGTCACCCAGGCTAATTTTTTTCCCTAATTATTTTTCCACCAGGTTGACTTCAGTGGCTCTGATGACAACCATTCAACATAATTATGTCCATTTTCTCTCAAACTGTTAGTTCACTCACTAAATTCATATTCTATCTATAAATCATTTCAACTCCCTTGATAGTAGCCTCAAATTATTTCTTTTCCTTTTTGGAGAATTTCAACAAAAATTTACTTTCTTAACTCATACTTCTGGACTGTTAATCCTGGTTGTTTCTTAATATGTCAAACCTTTTGCGTAATCGTTACCAGCTATCTTTCATTTTTCCCCAATAGCTATTTAAGCCTTGCCTAAGTCTTCTAGTCCCTAACCCTCCAACACTTTTTTCCAGTTTCCTCTTTCCCTCTCATCAAATTGCCATAGTTTCTCTTTAAAGATAGAGACTTGACTCACTATTATTAAAAATGGAGGTACTTATGCATTCATATTTGATTCCTGCCTCCTGTGTAAATAGAAAGTAAAAGGAAGCTATTTATCTAAGATTTTTAAAAAAAAATGTAACTGTGGATTATATAAGTGTTTTCTCCCTGTATAGCACCTTCAGCACTTTCCTGAGGCCCTCTCCATTAGCATTTACCCATGGTAGAACCTTTGTTCTACAAAAACCTACCTTTCTAGGCTGTATATATGTATCCTAGAAAGGCTATGCCTCCATCAAATATTGTTTCTCTTTCCTTCATTTTACATTTTCTTAGAATCTTCTCTCTCTGTGTCTTCCTTTCTCTCTCCCTTCTTTCTTTTCTCCCTCCCTCTCTAATCTCTAAATTTTCATTACTTATTTATTAACCGGTCCTGCAGTTTTTCAATTTTACTTATGGTATCTTTGTAAAAGTAGCTAGAATCCTCTTTTTTACTAAATCTAATAGGCTTTGTTGTTCCCTACCTCCTTATTAACATCCCATTCATTTCCTGCTCTGGCAACATCTTCCCCAGTGGTCTTATGTCTCTGCCTTCTCTTCCTAGATTTTCCTTCAGGGAATATTCTTTCTCTACTTATCATCAAATATGTTGATCTCCAGGGTTGCTTTTCACATCTTCTCCTATTCATACCCCACACTATTTACAGCGATACTCTTGTGCCTTCACATATCCATACATTAATTTGTTTTAAATGTACATTTCCCATTATGCCCTCTCTCCTGACATCCAGATTTATTCAAAGGATTTTTAAAAAGTTACACTGATCATTTTTATCATTGCTTCTGAATAACGTGAACTGAACTTTCGCTTTCTTCCCAAAATATTTTTCCATGTTTTGTGTGTATGTGTGTGTATGAATGTAACCACTGTTCTCTAAGCTTCACTCCCTGGATTCTCTTTTACCTTGTATACCCAGCCAGTACCAACTCTAATAAAATATTTAATGACTCATGTATTCAGCTCACTGCCTTTCTTCCTCATAACCATTTGCTCAACTTAAGACTATATAATTGCCATGTAGATGTTCATATTTGCTTTGTTATGGTCTTTCTTCACCTACTTTTTCCCCCCTTTACAAGTAGTTCTCCATACTGCTGCTAACATAGCCTTTGTAAAAGCATATCTAATAACATCATCCTATGCCTAGATCCTGGGGCATCCCCTGACCTTCAGAATAAAATTCTCATTTTTACACATAGCATAAAATTTCTTTGTGATCTGGTTTCTGCTGAATTCTTCAACTTCATTGCATATAATTCCTCCTTAAAATGCATGTTCTGCATTTCAATGTCTCTGGATATATTTTGCTTATTTGTTTTGTTGATTAGGTTCCACTTATAGGTGAGATCATATGGTATTTTTCTCCCATGACCTGGCTTATTTCACTTAGCACAAGGAACAAACTGACAGTAACAAGAGGGGAGGGGGGAGGGGGCTAATGTGGGAAACAAGGGGAGGATCCTTCAGAGAATATGTATAAAGGACACTTGGAAAAAGCCAAAGCGGGGGTAAGATCAAGGGTGGGAGATGGGGATGGGTGGGGTGGGAGGGAGTGGTAGTGGGGGAAATGGAGACAACTGTAATTGAATAACAATAAAAAATTTTTAAAATAATATTAAAAAAAGAAAAGAAAATTAACTACCAGTTAAAAAATAAATAAAATTCATGTTCTAGCCATGCAGTCACTTTTTACCTCTGAGCAAGGAAACCTTTTCCAAGTATCCTTCCTCTATGAGCTATAACTATTGCCTAGGATACATTTTCCATTGCTCCTTGACTCCTGTTCTACCACTGTTTATTCTTGCTAATCCTTTATGAAGCTTGCCCTGCTCTTCCTAATTGGGTTAGTTGTCATTACTCTTGGCTCTAATATCTAGTTCAACCTTTGTAATCATCCAAATTGTAAGCTTCCTGAGGACATGAACAGTGTCTAAGTCATATTTATGTCCTTGACACCTATTACAGTGTCTACTGGTAGTTGTTGAAAAAACAAGTGAGGAAACTCTGTCCTTTTAATCAACAGTGACAAAAAAGCCACAATGCACTAATGGAAAAGCTGGTGAAATTCCAATAAAGTCTCTATGTTGACTAATAGTACTATGGCAAGGTTTTTTTTTTTTTTTATAAATACACTCTAGCTATATAATTTGTATCTGGGGAAGCTGGATGAAGGGCATATGAGACTTCCTTGTACTATTTTTACAACTCTTTTATAAATCTAAAATTATCTCAAAAGTTTTTAAAAATTCTCAAAACTTTAAAAGTATCCACTCCCTCTTGCCCTTCTACTTTCCTTGATTCATTGAGAATCTTCACATCCTTCTATGAAATGTTTGTAAAACTAATGTTTTTGCACGCAATGCATTACCTCTGCACTATTTGTCTTTTAATGGTACCTTGAATTGATGTCATTTATTTATACCACCTTGGGAGTAATATAAGTAAAATTATCATTATAAGTGACTTTCCTCAAGGCTGTTATCACTGAGCTATTGATTCCCTCATTATTATCTTATATAATGATTCCTCCATTATTACATTCTTTTTTATTCTTTTCTGCTTATTGATACCTGTCATTACAACATTATTTAACTCTTGTTAAAGTGCTTTAGAAAACCTAATTTTATTATGACTCTTTTGCAAATTATTTTTATACTAGATGAACATATTCCCATTCTCATGATATCAGTGACCCATGATATACAGAGCAATTAAAATTGTATTTTTTGATAACATGGACCTTATAACTGGGAAGAATCTGTGACTATAACTTTTTCAACCTTCCACTGTTCTATTAGAGAAAGATGCAGCTTTATAGAGTATGCTTGCTTTAAGTCATGGGTTGCCTGGTGAGGTCTACGAAAAGTGTAAGTTTTATAGCAACACAGCACCCTTTATTCTGGCTTTCTGAAGGTATATCTTTCAGTTGTTTCTTGATTACTCACTGGTGGCAGGTGGGAGTTTCACAGCTCTTTGATTCAGTGGCTGATGTGTCTATTCTTTGAGAACACAATTGGCAGCTTGGCAGTCAGCATTCTTCAATGATCAGTGGAGCTCAAACAGAATCTCTTGTTTTATGCAGTTCTTTCACAAAGACTTCAATATCTGTGCCAGCTGAAAAATATCATATATAATGAGCCTTAAACTTTAAATCTAGTGAAGCCTAATTGCCTCTCTTTGGAATACTGTCGCCGCTCACTACAACAGCACTTTTGTAGTACCTTACATAAGCTGAATGAATTTGAATTAGACTACCTTAATCACATTGAAAAACCAGAGTGGAGGACATTTATATTCTTCCAGCAGACATATTACTTGCTACTCAAATTGAATGCCTGTTCCTTTTAAGGTTTCCTTTTCCTTTTTTTCCCCTTTGGCAAGACCACAATTTCTGACAGTACCCTAACATCTCTAGCTATGACAGCTGTTGTATTTAGAATTGACAGGGTGTCTGGACAATTCAGAATTGCTTGATGTATACACAGAGCCACCGTTGTAGCATATAACCAATGTTACAATTCAGCTTTATAGGCACCTCAGCAGCCCCATCTCTCACCCCTTCCAACACTAGGAGCTGGGCTCATGTTCAGCTCCTGACACACTGCAAGAGAACAGTTCCCTTTGGGGTGAAAAGTAGCTCTTTTTGAGGAATACAGTAAAATGAAATAAAAAAAAAAACAAACAAACATCCTTTAGGCATAAGATTTTAGTACATAGAACTCCAGTACTTAGCTTTATTTCTGTGGATTAAGTCATTTTATGTTATCAGTTTCAATTTCTTCCTTTGTAAAATGCTAATAAAAGGAACTGCTCTCTTTACCGCATAGAGTTTTTCAGTAATGAATTTGGAAGAGTTGCTTTGTAAAATGGAAAGTTCCAAACACATTTAAGTTGATATTGCTAGTGCTTTGCTATGAATTTGATATGGCTCTGGGCTCTGGCTTCTACCTCTAAGTTCTCATTTTTGGCAATTTTCACCGAAGATTCCTGAATGTCCAAATTTCCCAAGGCAATACTACTAGTTGGCAATCAAATAAAGTAATTTATTTATTACTGAAATTAAATGCATGCAGAAGTCTACCAAGCAGAACAAACTTAAGCTTTCCCTCATTCCTCCTTTAAAACTATGGGTGGGTTTTCTCTAGTTTTGTTTTTGTTTTTAATAAAAAATAAGCGTGGACACAGGAAACAGACTGATAGATCTCAGGGCATGGGAACTGGAAAAGATTAGCCAAAGAACACATATGCATATACTCAGACATGGACACAGCCCATGGAGACAAACAACAGTGTGGTGAAGAGGGGGCAGCAGGAGGTTGGTGGAATGAGGAAAACGGGAGAAATGGGGGACATCTGTAATAGTGTCAACAATGAAAAGATAAAATATAAAAATAATAACAATTTTAAAGAATAAAATAAAAATGCTAGAGAGTTGATTTGAATATTACACTTAACACCGACTTGCAATGACATTCATTTTAAGACTGTTTATATGTAGAGAGGAGAGAGTTCAACATATCTATCATCTTTGTTTAAGCATTTGCCTCCTCCTTTGGCTCTGGACTTCAAAATGACCATTTCAATGAGATTTCCTCTGTGTATCTGTTCTAAAATTACAGCCCCTTTTCTCTACCCCATAGCTATTTTTTTCTCCCTGGCTTTATTTTTCTCCTTGGCACCTGTAATTATCTTACTATGTGTTATATTCATTTATATTCTTTAATGTCTGTCTGGCCCCTTAATATGTAAATGTCAGGAAGTACGATAATTTTGTGTGTCTTTACTGCTATGCTTTCAGCAGCTAAAATAGTGCCTGGCATAGTAGCCTTTCAAACATATTTGTTAATTAAATGATAAAGTAAAAAATAATTAGGTTAAAAATCTTTTTTCTATCTCAAATATTTCCCCCTAATTAAATATTTCATAAGTGCTGTTAGGAATTATAATAATTATAATTTCTTTTATACAGTCTTAATCTGTTTAATTTTCTGGCCATCAGATGATTTTTCTTTCCTCTTTTAGGTTTTAAATAGGCTTTGACTAATTTAATAGTATTTATTTGAAAACACCATTCCTTGTTAATTTGCACTACTGCATGAAATGGTGATTTTCTTCTAGATTGTGATTAATTTTATAATAACATACTGATTATTCATCAAAATTAAACCCGAAGTCCCCTCTTATTGGTTGTTTTATAAGCCGTGGTTCTCATCTGCTTATTAGAATCTACTGGGGAGCTTTAGAAACATAGAGCTGTCAAAGCTTTATCTTGGACCAATTAAATCAGGATCTATCACGATGTGAGGACCTAGACCAGGTATTTTTGCTTTTGCTTGCTTGTTTGTTTTGTAACTCCCTTGGAGATTCTAACATGCTTACAGGATTGTTAAGTATTAGCCATCACCCTCTGGGATGAATTTGTTAAAAAAAAACAAATTACTGGACATTCTCTTGTAATTTCAATTTAAAAGATGTCCATTATAAAAAGTCCCACTTTTCTCATATATCCTGCCATGTTTCCTAATCAGGATTAGGAACACATCAATATCTTATCTCATTAAGGTGGGAGATAAATAATATATTCTCAAACATAACTTGCCTTTTCCTTTAATTCCTCCAAATTGTTTCTTACTTGTTTTCATGTAATCTTCAGTATTGAACTCTCAGGAATTTTAAATTTGTGTGCATTTTTATATGCCTTTTTTTTTCTCTTGGGAAAGGAACTGTACATTTTATTAGGAGACAGTCTCCATTTAGGAGACTATGACCTTCAAAGAAGTGAATAACCTCAGGACTAAGTGATCTTTGAATGTATTTTATTCTAGAAAGTTTTCTGACTCACAGAATGCTTGCGAGGGTCAACTGAGATAAATGTGTATAAAAGGAAATATGAGCTATAAACACTATAACATATATGATGACAGCCATGGTTTTATGTGGGAGAATTCAATTATTAGAAATATATATATTTGATAATTTAAAATAGAAACATTCTGGTCTTGGGAAAAAAATGTTTGTGGTCTTGAAAGGAGCCAATGTGCTCAGAGGGCGCAGGGGGAAGATGAGTGTCACGAGCAACGCTCCAAAGCTACAGAGAAAGCTACTCGTTGTCCTCAGGAAGTTCTACCACAAAAAAATGGGTTGCAGAAATATGAAAGTAAAGTTTATGTTTTAAGATAAATCTACATCCTGTTAAAATGGCTAAGTTTTTTAAAAAATCCACCCTTTTCCATGTGAGAGAACATACTACAAAAGTTCTCTTCATTAATGGAAAATAAAGCAAGAAAAGTGAAGTAGAATGTGGCAAACTTAATAAAGGGATGAAGAGAAACCTTCAAGAATGTTTAAAAATCAGAGCTCAGATTGAATTTACAAATGGATTTATATTGCACCTTTAATTATAGTAGCTGATACATGAATTTCGAGTCAAGTTCATCTCTATTTAACAATTATAGAACAGTCAGATAGGATTTGATTATTTAAAAAATGCATTTTAAAGTTTTCAAACATTTTTAGTAGTCATTCAAGAGCTCTACAAAAATTAATAATCTAGACCTTTTTTCAGAAAAAAAATGAAAAGTGTATCTCCTTAATTTGACCATATGTTTGGTAGAAACTGAGATTTTTAAAAGATTTTTTGCAGACTTGAAGAATGGTGGTGGCAAGCTGAGTATATCATCTTTGGAACTTTCCTTTCATATGCTATGGTTCCTTTGTTCTTCTCCTGGGCTATGATCAGGAAGTTATTATTTTAATTTATTGAGCCTCTTTTTGTTTAAAGGTAGACATTAGATATTAAAGTGGCATGTTAGGTATCCAAGAAAATCATGCCTCGCTACTCATTACAAACTGTTTCTGAAGGGAGTTAAATGAATCCATGGAACAGCTGACTGTTAATTGTAATATTGCTCTGCAGCCCATTTGGAGAAATGGATTATAAATTATTCATGAAGCAAACACCACACTAGCAATATTTCTGTTAACTGAGCTCATGACCCTTCTCTTACCTAATCTTTTAATGTGAAGCTAATGATAAAAAGTCCAGTTATTAAGTAACATACTAGGATAAGCATTTCAGGGCATTGGTACATAATGATTCCCACATTACAACTTAAAACATTTTTTACTATTAATACTGTTTTTATTAGCAATTATAAGAATGTGAATATATTTATAAAACATGAATGTTAATCTTAGGATAAAAAATAACATAGAATAATAAAGAAAATTATTTTTTGGACTTGTCTGTCTGTCTTGTTTTGCCTAACTATACAAGGCAGTGGGAGGGGGGAGGCTCAAAAAACTCAGAATTTATTTATTACAAAATTGTGTGTTTATTCTTACATGTTTATATTTTAGTCACCTTCAAAGTACTCTCCATTAGATGTAATACAATTATCAAGATTTTTTTCCCAGTCCTCAAAGCAGTTTTTGAACTCATCGATTTTGATGCCTTTTAGTGCTTCTGCTGTTTTTGTTTCACCTCTTCCACATGGACAAAATGTTTCCCTTTGAGGGCTTTTTTCATATGGGGAAACAAAAAAAAAAAGTTGCTTGGGGAGAGATCAGGTGAATAGGAAGGATGGAGTGTGGGGGTCATGACATTTTTGGTTAGAAACTGCTGAACACTCAGTGTGGTGTGGGCAGGTGCACTACTTATAAATCACCCATATATTGAAATGGGCAAATACATTGAAAGAGTCTTCAGAAAAATTCACTGAAGCCAAACGCAGCTTCTCACAGCAACACCAGTTGCTACACTGATATAGGTGGGTTCCAAGAAAACTCACCTAGTGGGAGAAGGCTATGTATGACAAGGGGCTCACCAACCAGAAGATAATTCTGTTACTTTAGGTCCCTCCTTATATGTCATGTGATGAAATTTATGGAAGTGAATACAGGTATTTAAGATATTAATACTCTGTATGACAACTATTATTAAGGTTAAAACTAGCTTGAATAAATTAGTTGCTAAATAATGTTAACACTTTTTTCCTACAAATTATTTTTCTAAAACAAGCAACATCTATCTTTGCCTGATGTCTCAGAAATGCAACAGATTATAACTAGTGTAGTGTGCATTCAGACAATTTTATTGCTCTTTACTTAGATATGTTTTTGTGTTAAAAGAAGTTTCAGAGAATAGCTTAGAGTGCCTGATAGAAAAATTTAAGGATTAAAAACGCTCTGAATTTCATCTTCTTTAAATAAAATGTGTGTGTTTTTTTGGGTATCACAGCTATCACTGAAATTAAAGTATGATTCTGAGAAAATCAGCAGAAATTATGAACTTTTCTCAATGTTAAAGTATTAATATATATTATACACAAAGAACAGTTATATTTTATTGAGAATGTAACCAAGCATACACAATACTAAAATAAAAACATGGTAAAGTGATAACTCAGCTAGACAATTTGTGTTCTTTCTACATGGTATCAAAAACACTTTATTTTTTCCTAATCAAGGAATTAGTTGCCTAAAAATGCTGTTTTTAAATGGACACAGGTTCTGGGTGACATTATATACCAGTAAGTTGTAATTTTTCACATTTTAAATATTCTATACCAGAAATCTAGTTATATTTTAGCATTTATTATTTAATTTTATATTTATAGCTTATAGACATTTTTCAGTCTTTATCTCTCATTTTAGGAATCACATGAATTTCTATGTATTTTAGAACATTTTTATTAATATTGAAAACTTTACCTCAATTATATAACTGCCTGAATTTAATGAGATAATAAATACAGTGCTTACAATAGTGGCTTGCTTCATAGTCAAAGCTGTTAGAATTATCAGACATTATTATCAGTGAGGATAATTCTCCTCACTGATATATAGGCAGACCCAACTCCTATATAATAACAAAAGGTGGATATGGGTTCATTGTAGATAAGAAATTCTCTTACCATCATAAATGTGACATCTATATACAAGATTCTTCCTTAGCAATAGAAATATTGTGAAATTACTATTGAAGTGAAGATTCATACCTTTCAACTCTGGGTGGTTTCTGACTTGGCTTTGAAAAAAAGAGACATTTCATCAGAAAAGTACCCCACTGCACTCAAATTCTAAGACATTCTTGCTGGTTCCTGGTACACTACTGCATTTCTTTTAATGCTCTTTATGATTGTACATTAAGAAACTGGAATATAAGTATCAGTGAACCTTCTTTCTTACTAAAAGACTATGTGTAAGTTATTTTTCTTCTGAAAAAGTATTCCAGTCTTTAAAAGTAGTTTGGTAATTCATCATAATCATATACAACCCATAAACATGAACTAAGAGGTGTGGGGGTGATGGGATGGAGTGCAGGGCAGAGGGGATCAAGGGGAGGGAAACAATGGGATAACTGTAATAGAATAATCAGTAAAATATACCAAGAAAAAACAAAATGGTTGCAAATTAAGAAGTTATTTTAGTTTATTTTTCTTTCTTTTTATTTTAGATTTTATTTACCTTTAGAGAGAGGGGAAAGGAGGGAGAAAGAAAGGGAGAAAGAGTGGGAGAGAAACATCAACGTGTGATGGCCTCTTGCATGCTCGCAACTGGAGATCCAGCCTGCAACCCAGGCATATGCCCTGACTGGGAATCGATCCAGCGACCCTTTTGTTTGGAGGCTGGCACTCAATCTACTGAGCCACACCAGCCAGGACAAATTTTCTTTAGAAAACATTACAGGGTAGACAAAAAGAAACTTAAAAATGTTAATGTAGGTATTTCTCATGTATGTAAAATCTACTTCACATTTTATTGATTATTTGCATTGATAGAAAATATAAAAGCATTGAAAATTTTTAAGGCATACTTCTTGTGAGTATGTAGGCTTTATCAACAGTTCCAATAATATTTGACAACCAAATATGTATTCTAACAATATGTCAAATGTGTCTTCTGGAATTTTTACAATGATATATTATGTACTATAATTTGCCCAATCTAGAATCTTTTGGTAATGAAATTATATAAGGTAATTTTATTATTCTAATGTACATTATTTGAAATTGATATTAAATATAACATGGTTAAAATAATCTTAGAAAACATCAGATTCATCTGTAAAATTTTTGATTAAATGGCATCATATAGAGGCTGAAAGAGGGGAGCCTTGGCTTTTATACAGAGCTGCCATCAGCTCCAAGCAGGGAAGAGCTGTCCGTTTCACACAGATTGGCTCCTCACACAAAATGGTCAGCTAACTCTTTACAAACTATTCACTACTGGAAATAATAAAAGATGTCTTGCACAGGGATAGGGGAACATGCCCATCATCCTCCCTGAACAGCTTTTGCCAAGGGAGATCCAGAGGCCTCATCCTCCAAATTGCACCAGAACCCCTCTCAGAAGCAGACAGGTCCCCGGCTAGGCTAAGACTAATGGCAGGACTGCAGATGGAGGTGGTACCTGCAGTGGTTTCGGTCATTAGTTCACCCACCCCTGGGCCTTGTGCTGATGAAAGACCAGAAGTATAGTGCGGCAAAGGCCATCCCGGATGCAGCCAAGCTTGAAGGAGAAGAACCCAACAGGCAAGCACTAAGCTCTGCTGAGCCAAATACCACTTCATAGTTTTCCAATATTTGCATTACTTTTTCTTTCACATAGTTTTTTTATATTTTTCTTTTTCTTCAACTTTGTTCCTATTTTCACTAATTTTTATTTTAAATATCATATTTTACTCCACTTTTCTTACTCCATTTTGCCTTCTTCCTTCCCTTTCTATTTTTCATTTCAACTTTTAAGTTTTCCCTTTCTTTGACCTTTTGTGGAGATTCCTTGTTTCTGTTCCTTACTCTTCTTATTTCTCCTCCCTTTATTATCTCACAATTATTTTTCTTTCCTTTAGTCATCTCTTATTCTCTTTTCCTTTTCATATTCTTACTCTCTTTCTCTTTGCTCTTTTGTCATTGATATTTGCTGTCGTTTTTTTGGGAGGGGGTATTTTTGCTTATCTGGGTTTTGTTTTCTGTATTGTTTTGTTTTGTTCTGTCAGCACCTATACAACAGCATGTAAGATGTGGTGGGAGTTGAGACTCTCAGTCATCCAGCTGGAGGGGAGAACCAACCAATGAATAGGAAAACACCAATCAAACTCCACATACCATAGTAGAACCCACATAAACTGCATAAAGGGCATCCCTAGAGTATCCCAATCAGATCAAGGAGATTGCACCACTGGGTCCTACAAGACTCCTACCACATCCATCCATCCCACAAAGACAAGGACTCAAAATCGATCAATCTAATACATAGAAACAAACAAAAAGAGTCAGCTAAAATGGAGAGACAAAGAACAACACAGTAATTAAGAGGAAAGGAGGGATTGCCAGAAAAAGAGCTAAATGAAATTGAGGCAAGTGATTTATCAGATATAGAGTTCAAAGTAATGATAATTTGAAAGTATTTCTAAATTTTACAGTTAACTGTGTTCAATGACAATGTGTTATAGTGGAAAACTACCCTGGATTAGGAGAAAAAGACTAAAAATCTGAAATCTGTCCTTATATACAGCTGGAAAACAAAAGAAAACAAATGAACCGAAAAAAACCTGATGATCCTGGTAATTCAGACCTCCTAATCAAATCATGTAACCTTTTTGAATATCTGTTTACTTAGGGGTTTAAATGGGAATGTCTCAAAAGAACAGAAAAGCCAAATTCTATGAAATACTTAAAAATATATTAAAATTTAAATCTACACACATATAAGTTGTCCGATCATGTTAATAGTAATTGAAGTATTCCTGTTATAGACTTATATACCATAGCAGAATAAAAGCACACTTTTTTCTTTTAAAATAAATGCATATAATCAGAACATTTGATTATATGTTCATGGTAAGCATTTTGATTAAAAAAAGGAGAAATAATTTAACTTTACCTTGATTTACTTTTGACTATCTTTAGGGGATACTGCTTATAAAAATGTAAGAAAATGTATATTCTGGGCTTAAACTGAACTGATTATGTAAATATATTGTAAGTGAGTTGGAGGTATAAATCACATATGTCGACTTGATGGAAAGTTTGTTATGAGCAAAATCTACTGCTCCCAAATCCTAACGTGTTAATTACAAGAAGGCATCTGGTATACAAATTTATGCTAAGCTAAGAAACATACAGATTAATGTTGAATACAGTATGTCAAAGAGATATGTCACTGTCTCCTATACTTGCTGGATGATTTAAGACATCATTATTGCATTATTGCATGTGACTGAAACAGATTGTGGTTATTAAGTACAATTACTAGTATTATAGTTAAAAGAGGTGTGTTTGTGTGTATATTCTACACTTTAAAAATAAACTTAAAGAGTTGAGAGTCCAGAAAGAAGAAAAAGGATTTTAAATATAAATATACTCTTAGAAAGAAAATATCTTTAACTTTAAAAATAATAATATAAGGATAGGAAGAATTGAGATCATTTAATATTAGCCAAGCACAGTCCTCAAAAATTGATCAAAAGCTTTTAAAAGAAAACCTATGAATGTTGTGCTGTATTCATCAGAAGTACTGCTTTCCTTCTAAAAATAAACCTTAATGTCTTTTCATGGGGCCTACTATCTTCTGTTCCTTATTTATAGATCATCTGTGTGGATTCGTTATTACTTACCTGACTAGTCATAATTTGAGCCATTTAAACATGGTTTCTTGAATCGGTCATGTAGTTTTCAGTAAAAAAGACAGCATTCCTACCCAAAGGTTCCATGTTAACTTTTACTTCCTAACTCTTCACAGTTGCTATTACAAAATAAAAGTGATTTTTAAAAATACAGATCTCTTCAGAGATCTAATTCTTATGTCTTCATTGATATAAAAATGCAAGAAAAGTTAGAAATGTACATTTTTAGTGGTAAGAAGTATGTTCTATTAATTTTATGAAATTAAAGCTAATTATTTGTGATTATATGTCATAACCTCAATTGCAAACATGAATCTTGTCAATATATCACCTTTGAGAATTATTTGTGAGTACTCATTTTTCTGCACCCATTTATGAATTATTTATTGAGCACAGTGTATGCTGGGTATGCTTAAAAGTGCTGCTTATATAACAGTGAACGAGATAGTCTCACTAGATTGCATTCAGGAAGCTTACAATCTAGTGAGAATATCAAGACAGTAAAATAGTTTCAAATTTAGTATATGTATATAAAGCTGATGATAGTTCTATGCAGAGTATTAATATAGGGTAATGTGAAAATGATACTAGGTAGGAAAAAAACACTTATAGATACATTTTCCAGAATTTACACACTAGGAGAGGTTGTCAAGTTTTAGTAAATGGAAATATATATAAATTAAAAAGCAGATTATGCTAAATGACAGATGATGCAGAAACAAAAGTTTGATATCTGGGATATCAAACCTTGCACAAGTGTCTGCCTGAAATGTATTAGGAAACATAAACGTAACAGGGCTTACATAGGGACAAAAATTAGAGTGTCACAATTTAAAGACAAGAAGAAAGTCATAATTTATACAAGGAGATCATAGAAAAAATTGAAAGTAAATTGGGGCCACTTTGTAGAATGATTTGAATCCCATTCCCTGTCTCCCCCACCACCCCTGCCAAAAAAAGAAAAGAGGAAAATCTAAGGAGTGCCCAAACTCTTTAGGCAGATCAATCCAGTGGCTTTTATGTCTGATTGATTTGAGATGGGAAAGAGAACTGTCTAAAATTATGAAGCATGGAGGTCATGAAATATTAGGGAATAATGCAAAAACAATATAATGACATCTTACAGTAGGATGATACCAATGATTGATTTTATGAAAACTCTTTCTATAAAATGAGACTTCTTAGATGTTCTATTGCAGATTAATAGTTATTGGTTGGCAAATAGTTAAATAATTAATTAAGGTAAGTTTTAATCTCATCACACACTGCTTTCACAGTTTTATCTAAAGAGTGTCCACAAAAATCTCTACTTAACACTGACATCCATCATATCACATAGGTTGTATCTCTATATTTGGTTAGATATGAATATATAAAATATGTAGACATGCATAGGAAATAATATAGAACCTGTTAAACTGAATATTTTTAAACAGTTAATGATAGCAATGTAGAATTATTAATGAAATGATACTAGTAAAGTTAATCACAGTGACATAGGAGAACTTTTTTATTCACAGTAAACCCATTAACAACTGGGGATCTGGCAGAGTTAAGATAGCATTTGATAAAGAGAAAAATGACAGGTAAGATGGGATGACCTTTGCTAAAAATGGAATAATTTTAATATCAAATGCCTTTTTAAAAAGCCTTTGGGAACACAAATAATATTTAGAATATTTTTGCAAATTTGAATGGGTTATTAAAATCCTATGTAATTAATATGTAACTAAATATGAGAATTATTTGTAAGTATATATATATAATTAATTATAAAATAATATTTAAGTAAAGTATACCCCATACACTGTTATTAGAAAAATTGTGGCAAAAATCAACACAATATTTTAGAGGGCATGGATTTAGCATTATTATAATAAATTCCTATTACTTATTCATGGATATACCAATTTTCTGTTTTTCTTTTGAGGACCTTTGTAACACTTTTGTGATACAGCCTTATTTATTTCTAATTCAAATAGTTAACATTTATTTGTTTATTTCTTCTCTCTGTGAGTATAATTTATATTTTATTTCAGCAAGATCTTCTTTAGTCTTAATAATTGCTTAATGTATAAAAAGTATTACCATTTATGCTATAAGTATCTTATGAAATACATATCTAATGAAATTTGTTGAAATTAGCACCTAGTGCCAAGTGCTAAATATTTGAGAGAATTTAAAGTAGTCAACTGTGTAAAATGCTGTTAAAAAATGAAATACAAGGAGGACTAAGTTTGTTTTTCATTGATTTGCTTTTCATGGGGATAGAAAACGTCTTTAGTGACGGCAGCAGAAAGCAATTTCCAAGGAGTTGCGAAGGAAGGGGAGACAATACTCGGGTGGGATGAAGGTTAAAGATGAAATGGAAAGGAGGATATAGATGCACACCTGCAGGTTCCTTTCTGTGTAATTTTAGTTGTGAATAAGGCTAGAGAGAAATACTACTTGTAGGTTACAGTATTTTTTTAATGCTGATATTTCAATTGCTTTTGCTTTCTTCCTTGTTCTACTTGTCTTTTAACTTTGATCATAACATTTTCTGCCTTAAAATTTTTAGTTTTTATGTAACATTTAAAAAAAAATTTTGGATGTTGTCTTCATATTATATGATACAAAAGTTTTCCCCATAAGAATATAAAATATTTTCTTTTGATGTCGTTATGTCTTTGTTTCTGCAGTTACAATTTTTTAACCATAAAATTGTATTTTGTTCTAAGAAATGAGGAACACTTTCAAAGGTTGGAATTCATTTTACTTTTCCTTTCAATTTCTTGTTTCTTGCCTTATAAACAAAATTCATTTGGGTTCTTTGAAAAATTATGAAGTCTTCCATAGCAGCCTGATATAACATGGGTTTAGGGGAATTTGCACATATATTTGGAAAGAAGGTGCGTTTTTCTATTTGAAGAATAGTTAGATACATTCTCAGTAGATGAAACTTATTGATTAAGGTATTCAGATCCTCAATATAAAACATGTTATACTTGATCTCTCCAGTTTGTTGAATTTAGTTACTACAACATTTACATCAAATTCTCAGTATTTATATCATTCTTTTTAATTTTAGAGAGAGGGGAAGGGAGGGAAAAAGAGAAGGATAGAAACGTCAATGTGACAGATGAACATCAATTGGCTGCCTTTTTGTATGAGCCCTGACTGGGACCGAACCTGCAATCTAGCCACTTAGGCATGTGCGTGGACTGGAAATTGAACTGGTGACCTTTCACTTTATGGAACCATGGCCAACCAACTGAGCCACCTTGTCCAGGGCTGTATCATTCTTAATATACAAGTATACTTTGTTATTTTATTGTTTGACCTTCTTTTTTAAACATAAAGTTCCATAGCTGGTAAAGCTTCAATTATTTGTAAGGCATCTTTGACATGTTTAAGATTTAAACTTTAAAATTTATTATTTACATTAACATTTGTAACATCTTCCTTTTTGTATTTGTGTGGCACATAATTATTCCCCTTTATATTCCATATTTTCCACTTCACTTTTTTATACCTATAATTCTTCTATATAACATACTATGTTTCTTTTCTTAACTCCAGTAATAATGTTGTGTTATTGTTTATTTGTTTTGTTGAGTAGATTCCTTTTACATTTATTGTAAAGTAAATATAACATCCTTTTATCCTCCTTTCTTAATTTTACTTTTTATTCACATTTCTTCTCAATTTTTGACTCCTTTGTTCTTTCTTTTGTTCATGTCTTCTTTAATTTTGCACCCCCACCTCTGGAAATCTGGAAAGTGTAAAGTCTATCTTTGAAATATAGTTTTGTTTCCTGTTAAAAATGGAGCTTATATGCTTACACTTAATTTCCCATTGCTATAGTTCAGAAGCAAGCAGAATCTGTGGATTGAACTCCACGCCTGACAGAAGATAAGTGAAGGTGTATAGTATTACAAATCCTCACTCCAACTTCACTGTTATTCTTTCTGGGAATTGTCTATGCTTGGTGTTTTTTATCCTAGTGTGAGATAATTAATATACGTTTACACTGCATACTATACATGTGAACTGCTTAACATTTAACAGTTATTGACTAAGTACTCACCTTCAGTTCATGTCTGTCATGACTTATTCATTTATTCATGTTCATATTCAACAAATAAATTTTAACTTCTCTGTTATGTGTCAATCAATGAACTAAGAGATATAACAGAAAAAGCAGATAAATCCTTGTCTTTTTGAAGCATATCTGTGAGTCTTTTTTTTTGTGATTCATTTCACATTGCTCAAGTAATGTCTTTCAGGAAAGACAAATAGATGACATACTTCCTGAGTCTGTCATATCTATGAATATTTTTGTTACATTCAATATGAATAACGGATTACCTGTAATTTCGGTTGTATGCTTTTCCTATGAAAACTCCAGTAAGATATTGTTTTATAGCATCTAAATAAGCTGTAGAGAATACTGAATACTGTTTTCCTCCCTGCACAACTTTCTAAGTGACGCCTTGTTTCCTTGTTTATATGTAGGACTTTTGCTTAAATGTCATGATTCAACGATGTCATTAGAGTGTCTTAGTGTTGTATATGTCTTATAAAAACTTCCTAAAATTTACAGTCCGCCTATAAACCTTCAAATCTTTTCTCTGTATCATGAAAGTATTTTTATCATTATTACTGTTCATTGTTTTAGCTTTGAATAGAGTTCTTTTTTTTTGTTTCTTTCACAGTCTTTTAAACAGACACAGAAATGGCCTAAGATTTGAATTTAATTTTATACTTCAATATTATTCTGAGTTTTTCAGTATACTGATGTTTGTTCTTTTTTTCCTCTTCCTTTACTCTTTCCTCTTCAAGCTTCTCTTTTATTCCTTAGTTCATCAATTCATAGTGTGCAATTGAATGTTTTAAATCTAAGTTCTCCACTTGTGTTAATTTTTCTCTAAATTTATTTTCTTGATCTCCACCTCTATTTTTCATTTAATACACTCATTTTTACCCTTGTTTCTTTATAGTCCACATTTTCAAAACACTTTCTTATTTTGTTGTTATTATATTTATTTACTATTTTCTTCTTTTCTTGGAGGGACTATTTTTCCAGTTATCTATTTTTATTGTCCTCTGAATACTATGTTGCCATTTTTTTTTTCTTATTGCCTCAGGAGTTTATAAAAAATATTGCTGTCTTCTATTTATTAATCTTTGAATGTAGCATAAAATTTGCCACTCAAATAGTATTTGTAGCATCACATTAACTCATCCTGTCAGGTATATAAAATTTCTTATTTCATTCTCCTTTTAATAATAGCTGGAGGGTAGGAATTTGATGGTTTCTAGTCACTGCTCATCATTCTCAGCTGCCTGATAGAGGATGGATAGGACTTAGGCCCACTGAAGCTTCACTGGAATAAATTCTATTATTTGTGCTTGTTTTTTGAAACTTCTGTACCCTGGCCAAATCAGGCTGTATCTGCGATGGTTTGTCATCCAGGTGTATTTGTCAATGGGAGGTGGATTTGGATCTTACATCCTGTTTTTTAACTATACTTCCAGGATCACAGGATATAAGACCCTAGCAGGTAGACTTTTGTTTATTGGAGTCCACTTCCATCTGAATGAAAGGTCATTCATATGTGTACTCCTGCCACTCTTTACTTCCAGGCTTGGCCCTTCTTACAAGGGGGTGGAAAATGTGGCCTTTCAAACGCCCCAAAGTAAGGCCTTGATTTTTCTTCAGCATCTTGCCAAACAGAGTCTCCTCAGATGGAAGAGTCTTTAGAGAGTCCTTAATAATGTTCTGTATTATTCCTCACCACAACCTATTGTTAATTAATGCAGTCGCGAGTTGATTTCTGATGTGATGTTCAGCATTTTTTAAAATATATTCGATCTGCCTGTGATTCTTCAGAATATGTGGTATAAGGTTGAAGTCATGCCGTTAGAATGCAAATCAAGTTTTGGATTAACTTTATTTTTTTTCACTAGCTTTCAAAGAGTGTTTATTATAAGCATCACTTTGCCTCCATCTTTCCTGAAAGATGGGTGTTTGATTTAAAACCCTGAAATCTGAAAGTTAACCAGTGTTGTCTATGTAACAGACCAGTAGTTCTAGTGATAGTGGTTCTGTCCTGTATGTAAATGCCTGGGACACAGATTTGGAATATGATATAACTAGATGCTAATTTGAAGGCTAATAAATCCTGTGCCATAAGTTCTTAGCATTTCAATGACTCTAAGACAATGATTATGCTATTTATTCCATTTATTTTAGCCTACTCAAACATTCTGTTAAAGAAAATTATTACCAGGAAATTTTGTTTCTGATTTAATTATAGTGTGGTTTTTCTTGAAGTTCCTTTAAGATTTAAAAAAAGACTTTGTTGGTTTCCATGGGACTTTTAAAAACTCTTTGTCCTATAAACTTAACTGATTAAGTAAACTTAAAGTGATTCACACATTAATTTCAGAATTATATTTTAGGATCTTATTGTAAAATATTTGCCAATATTTTGCTGAATTTCCTTACTCGTTACATTGCAATTATCAAGGGAAATACAGCATTCAAATCTATAGACAACAGAATTAATTTAATTCTGTTGAAATGTTTATTTATTTAATAAATTATTTAATTTATTTCTGAAAATTTGCCTCAGCTCAATTGGATGAACGTTTACTTGAAAGTTATTATGGGAATATGATAAGTGGGTTTTGATGTTATTTAATTAAAAAGAAACACCAAAAATGGTGAAATGAAAGTTCAGTGTTTCTCTCAGCTGGAAAAGAAATCAATCTGAATAACTTCTATAGTTCACTAATAAAATATGACTTGTATAATTTAATTTTCTCTTCCTCAACTTTCTCATCTTTATAATGGGCACAGTGCACTGGAAACATACATCTTGAAGGCAGGAATATAAAAAAAAAGGATTTCTATGGATAACTTTCTTCGGAAAGTTCCAAGTGTTCTACAGATGTGAATATTATCCACAGTGTTCATATGTGAGTGCTACTTCTCAGGACATTGCGATCGTTTGCCCAAGGTCACACAGTAATTAGCAAGGCTAGAATTAGAACTTTATATTTTGCACAACAGTGGGTTATTTGTAATTAAAAGATAGTTTTTTTCTTTTCCTTGAATGTGTAATAATGTTTATTAGGTTTTATATGGGTGGTGATGAATAATTTACACACTCTATCTAGTTTACTATACTGTAATTTTTAGGTTGTATTCTGATTGAAGTCTTGGATTGTTAAAATTTTCCCATCAAAAGGATTATAATATTAAATAAAATAATAAGAAAATCTGTTCATTTACTTATTTTGTACAGATAACAGCAATGATAGCTTAGAGTAATCTATTTCTGCAACTCTCAAGAATATTTAGTGTCCACTAATATCTCTTAGAAATTTTCAAACAGGATCACTAAACATTTCATTTTTAAATTATTTTTTTTTGTTTCCATTTGGCATGAGTGGTAAGATTTTTAAAAACTGAATTTATAAAAAATAAAATGTCAAATAGAAATGATGCTACTGATAAAATAAGCAAATATTAAAATTTGTCATTTTATTTACAAAATGAATAAATTTAATGCATACATGACACATATAACACACTAATACACATATGTGGACATATATATAATTTTATATTTTTCATTAATTTCTTTATTAGAAAAATGATTTTGTTAGGTTATTTTTCTCCATATACTATTGTGAATTAATAACATCAAGATACCTCTAGGTAAATAATATGTTAGAAGTCACACAAACATAATAAGGCTGCTTTTCCAAGTTCACAAATCTTTATAGTAATTACTAAATCTGCTCTCTGGTATGTGAATCTGAGAGAAACTTCCGTAGTTTCAAGGTCATTTTTTTTCTGAATTATTTTACCTTTTATTGTCTATGATAAGTTTACTATGTTCTGCTGTTTTTGACTTTTGTTTTTTTAAAAGTCAAAATTACACAAAGCTGATTGAATATAATGTGATCTCGTGTGTCAGATGACAAATTTTGCCAAATTTTCATGTAGAACAATTTGAAGTGCTTAAATAAATTTTGGGTATTATAGAAGACACTAACAATTTAAATTCCATATAGTTGTGCACACTGAAATAACCTTAATATATTAGATGAACTAAGCTCTCAATTTATTTGTAATATAATCTCTTGATTTACACACATGTAACTGTTTGAAAATTCTGTTAAACATATTTTACTTAAACTTTTTTCTCCATGTATCTCTTTTTTAAATACTTTTAAATAGAACTTTTATTATAAATATAATTATTTCTTCAATGGGAAAATATTTAGGTTTTCTTTATCAGGTTTGCGTTCAATTTGAGTCACTTCTAGAATGTCAGATATTTTCTTCATTTTTTTAATTTTACTTTTATTGTTGACACTATTACAGATGTCCCCCTTCTCCACTCCTCTGCCCACCTCCATCCAGCCCCTTCATCCCTCTGGCCATCACCACATTGTTTTCTATGTCCATGAGTCATGCATATGTGTTCTTTGACTAATCCCTTCACCTTCTTTCATCCAGTCCCCCACTTCTGACAGCTGTCAATCTGTTCCACATATCCAGCCCTCTGTTTTTGTTTTGTTTGACAGTTTATTTTGTTCATTAAATTCCATATACAAGTGAGATCATATAGTATTTGTTTTTCCCTTACTGGCTTAAATCTAGCCCCACCTAGGCACAGAAAAAAAAAATTATATGTGTTTGAATATTTTGTGTTCTTCCCGGCATTGGGTAATGTTCAAAAGAAGGGTGCTACTGTCTATAGCACAGTTACCCCTACTATTGTGAAGATGCCCAGCAGTTCCCACTCAGCCTTGTCAAAACCAAAGTAGCCTGTAGATGGTGTTGCTAATACTTCACTGCCACTGCTACACATCCCTCCCTGCCAACCTACATACTCCTTCCTGCTTAAAAAATTGTTTGTTTTCTTTTTCAATATTAAGTAAGTTCAAGGTTTGTAGACCACACTTTAAATTATTAAAAGCAAAATTCCCAATTTCTATAATGTGAATCTCAACAAAAACTTAAGAACACAACCATTTAAGTTTAAGATGTTTTTTTTTCTACTTAAAAAAATACATTACTATATTAGTGACTTAAGAAGTGTTGGAAAACAGGCTTATTGTTTATGGAGTGTGGAAATAAAACATTATTTTCATGACATTTTTTTTTTACTCTAACATCTTCTAAAAAAGACTAAAGGTTAATTTATCCTTTTCAAATAAAAGTTATTTTATGAATTCTATAATTTAAAATTTATGTTGAGCCCCAGCTGGTATAGCTCAGTGGATTGAGCATTGGCCCGTGAACCAAGGGGTCACAGGTTTGATTCCCCAGTCAGGGCACATGCCTGGGTTTCAGACCTAGTCCCCAGTAGGGGGTGTGTGAGAGGCAACCACACATTGATGTTTCTCTCCCTCTCTTTCACCCTCCCTTCCCCTCTGTCTAAAAATAAAATAAGTAAAATCTTTATAAAGTAAAAAATAAAATAAAATAAAACTTATGCTGAATATCTTTCATTTACTACCGGGCAGCAAGGTTTTTTATAGTTTATAATATTTCAAAAAATGTGTAAAGTTTGTCAGGTGTGTTTAAATTTTTTATGATATTTGACATACAACATTATATGAGGTTCAGGTGTGTGGCATAGTTATTCATTTATATACTGTACAGAGTGATCACTACAATAAATCTAGTAACTGTCACTGTACAAAGTTATTATGACACTATTGAATATATTCCCTATGCTGTGCACCTCATCCCTGTGGCATATTTTATAACTGGAAGTTTGTATTACTCATTATTCTTCTTTTTCACCCATGCCCCCACATGTCTTCTCTAGCAATCATTAGTTTATTCTATGTATTTATGAGTCTGTTTCTTTTTTGATTTGTTTGTTTATGTTGTTTTTCAGATACCACTTACAAGTGAAATTATATATGGTATTTGTTTTTTTTTCTATCTGACTTACTCAGTACCAAAATCCATGTTGTCCCAAAAAAGAATTTCATTCTTTTTATGACTAATATTCTATTGTATGAATAGACCATAACGTCTTATCCATTCAACGATCAATAGAGCTTAGCTTGCTTCCATATCTTGGCTATTATACATAATACTACAATGAACATAGGGGTGCATATATGTTTTCATTTTCTTTGGATAAATACCCAGAAGGGGAATTAGTGAGTCATATGGTAGTTCTATTTTTAGTTTTTTGAGGAGGCTCCAATGTTGTTTTCCACAGTGGCTGCACTGATAAAGTGGATAAAAGAGGTTCCTTTTATCCACAACTTCTCCAACGCTTGTTATTAGTTGCCTTTTATGATAATAGCCAACTGGATAGGTGTGAGGTGATATCTCAGTATGGTTTTGATTTGCATTCCCTGATAATTCATGATGTGGAATATCTTTTCAGGTGTCCAGTTTGTCAGGCACCTGTGAGTCTTCTTTGAAGCAATGTCTGTTCCAGACCTCTGCCCAGTTTTTAAAGTTAATTTTTTTGATGTTGAGTTATATGAATTCTTTGTATAGTTTAGATATCATTTACAAATATATTCTCCCATACAGGAGTTGCCTTTTTATTTCGTTGATGGTTCCTTCACTATGCAAAATAGTTTTAATTGGATTTAATTCCATTAGTTTCTTTTCTTCTTTCTTTCTTTCTTTTCTTTTTGCTTTTTTTGTTTTTTGTTTGTTTTTTTTTTTGCTTTTTTTTGTCCTTGCTTGGGGAGGCATAGAAAAAAAATATTTATCTTAGCATAATGTCAAAAAGTTTACCATTTATGTTTACTTCTAGGAGTGTTATGGATTATTTTGATATGTTGTAGGAAAGTGGTTTATATATATGTTTTGCATGTAACTGTTCACTTTTCCCAATATTTATTGAAGAGATCATTTTTCTCCTAACTTTGAGGCAGATTAATTAATTATAAAAGCATGAGATAATTTGGGGGCTCTCTATCCTGTTCCATTGATCTATATATCTGTTTTTGTGCCAGTACCATACTATTTTGATTACAGTATCTTATAGTATAATTTGAAATCAGGGAATGTGATACCTTCACCTTTGTTCTTTTTCAGGATTGCTTTGGGTATTTGAGATCTTTTGTGGTTCCATACTAATTTTAGAATTATTTGTTGTAGTTATGTGAAAAATGTCAATGGCATTTGTATAGAGATTAATTAATTAATTAATTAATGGACCCTGTTGATTGTTTGGGGGTACTTGGACACTTTAACAATATTAATTCTTCCAATCCATGAGCACAATACATTCTTCCATTTATTTACATCATTTTCAATTTCTTTCATCAGTGTCTTACTGTTTTCAGAGTTTGGTTAAATTTACTCCTAGGTATTTTATTATTTTCGATAGAGTTGTTAATGGAAGTGTTTTATTGATTTTTCCTTCTGATATTTTGTTATTAGTTTATTATATTATCACCTGTAGTGCTGATTGGTTCCTTTTTATATTTTCTCCATTGCTGAAGTTCTTTCTGTATTCATTCATGCTTCTCCTGAGTTTAGTGAGCATTCTTACAATCATTACTTTGAACTTTTTACCTGGTAAGTTGCCTATCTTCATTTTGTTTAGTTCTTTTTCTGGGGTTTAGCGTTGTTCTTTCATTTGAAACATGTTCTTTTTTTCTCCACATTTTGCCTAATTCTCTGTGTTTGTTTCTGTGTGTTAGGTGCATCAGCTGTGTCTCACAATATTTAAAAAGTGGCCTTATATAGAAGATGTCCTGTAGGCCCCAGTGGCTCAATTCCCCCGAGTCATCAGAACCAGGTGCTTCAAGGGTGGCCCCTGTGTGGGCTGCATGCACCCTCATGTTGTTCTTGTGCCAGGACTCTTGTGAGAGAGCTGTTGGTCGGGGCTGGCCCAGGGCCTAGCTGGCTGCAAGGTCGGGTCATGACTTCTGCAGGTGCACTGTTGTGTGGGGCACACCATCAGCTTGGCTGTCAGTGGTGTTCAGTTGCAACTGCTTTTGATGCTCTGGTGTGTGATATAGGCCTCTGGAGGGGTGCCTGCAATGCCCATTTTCCACTGTTGGTATGTGCGGGCTGTCCCTATGAAGTTGGGCGCCACTTTGGAGGGGCTCTGGCACCATATCCTGGATGCTGGGGATTGGCTTTGATGCATGCTGGCTTGGATGAGCAGGTTGGGCTGAGTTAACTGGTCGGGTAACTGGTGGGGTAAGTTTTTAGCGGGTTAATGGAGAGTGTCAGAACTAGCTCCCACTAGCAATAGGCTGGCCAGGTAGAAGCAGAATGAAACAAAGTAAACCAAGGAAAAATGGCACTTGTCATTAACTCCAACTCCACAGAAATTTCCAACAGATCCTCACCCTTCTGGCGCATGTACCCAATTTAGTCAGTATGCCTGCTGTATGTATGACCCAGGGGGATCCTTTCCCTTGTTCATGCCCTGCCCACGCAGCTGCGGAACACAATCTAGGTCTCCAACACCTTGCTCCTCAGGGGGAAACTTCATGCTGTGATATCACTCCCACCATGGGACTGAGTGTTTGGGTCCTGAGCAGGAAGTGTTTCTGACCCTCCTACACCCTGCAATGTAGATTTTTCTTTATATTCTCAGTTGTAGATAATCTGCTCCTGTGGTCCTCTGGTCATTCTCACAGATAGTTGCTCTAAATATAGTTGTATTTTTGTCGTGATATTGGGAGGAGGTGAGCAAAGGAGCTTCCTATTTTGCCCTCTTGATCCCACCTCCCGGGTATGTCTTTTCTGATATGAGGCAGAAACCAAAAGAATCACAATGAAGATCATTCTTTGTCTAGCATGTGGCTTTTTCAATATTTAACCCGTGATGATATTTTGTGTGCTATTTTTTATCATATTTTTGCTATCAAATAATTACTTTCTGGTTTACATTTTAAAGATAAATGACCACACAACATATTTTCAGACATCTCTTTAATTTAAAATTATATAAATATATTATATAAAACATATAAATTATATAAAATTATATATATATATAAAATGGTTATTTCTATAGCTATAACAATGACTTATTTACCCATATATCATTAATGCTTCTATAATGACCTTATAAACAAAGCAAGTTAATTGAAATTTTAGGAGAATTTTCTTTTAGTATTTTTTTTCTTTTGAGCATCCACTATGCTATAGATAGGCACTGTGCTGAGACTTTCATATGGGTTTTTACATTTAATTTTTACAACTACCAGATCTGAAAACTGAGGCTTGGAGAAAATAGAAAACTGGAAAAAAAATCATGACAATACTAAAAACTAAGTCAGATTGCAAACCAAGACAGTCCTAAACTGATTTTTTTTTTTTAAAGAATAGGGAGATTTGTTCTGGCTGGTGAGGCTCAGTGGATTGAGCACTGGCCTGCAAACTGACAGGCTGCTGGTTCAATTCCCAGTCAGGGCACAAGCCTGTGTTGCAGGGCAGGTCCCCAGCTGGAGGTATGTGAGAGGCAACCAACTGATGTATCTCTCACACATCAATAATTCTCTCCCTCCCTCCTCCCTTCCTCTCTCTCCAAAAATAAATAAACAAAGCTACAGCAACACACTAGGGCCTGGGATGTGGGATGGTGCCTCCTTACATTACTAAAATCCAAAGGCCTCTGAAAAAAAAAAAAGAGGGTTTTTAATTTAATACTGAAATGTATTTGCTATGATATATATATATATATTTTTTACTATAGCTGTATAATGGACCTTGATACCTCACAGGTGAATTCACCCTTTCTTATTGTTATCTTAACTTTTTACTGTTCCACAAGCTTTAGTATAAGCTATTCATGTTACATAAAAATCCCCTTGTTATTTTAAACAAGTGCACTACATTCATAGTTTAATTAATTTTTTGCTCTCTTTAATTGTACTGCTTCCAAAACATATTTTTCAATTTATGCACATCTTCTTTTGCCCTTATACCATGTGTTATAAATTTCACTATTGTGTTAATTTTTTTGCCCAACACCTCATAGTTTTTTTCCTTCTGTGAATGTTAACTTTCAAAGATATTCTGGTTTTTTGTTACTTGTATGTAGGAAAGCAAACTTGCTGAATATTCCTATTCGTTGAACATGCTTCAGAACTGTCTAAATTTTCTATGTGGACAACCACATAGAAAATGTGTCAGGTTTTTGTTTTGTTTTGTTTCTGTTTTTTATGGTTCTATCTCTTTTGCCCACTTTGAAATTAAGTACATTGTTGAATAGAATCATGGATAGCATACTGCCCTCTCATTTTCCTATCTTTAAAGGGAATTATTTTCAATTTTACCATTAGCTTTCTATTAGTATAGGATTTTGGAAATCTTTACTAGGTTAGAGGACTTCTCTGCTATATATATATTACATAAATAGATATTAATTTTGTCAAATGAGTTTTCTATATTTACTATAAGGAACATATGGCTTTTCTTCTTTATTGCTTTGAGGAAATTAATGTACACATAAGGTAATGTGGAACTGCTTTTATATTCCTGACATAAACTCTGTTTTATCATCAAGCATTATTTATATATGCATGGATATACATTTCACTCATTTATAAATTCCTTTGCTATTGACAAGAGAGGCATTCTTTTAAGGGCTTTATTTTTGTTTTGTTTTGTCTGAATAAGCCCTTTTTTTCTCTGGCTAGTTTTATTCTCTACCTTTGGTATTCTGCATTTACACTTTTATGTATCATGGTGTAAATCATATGTTCCTCTTTTTGGGACTTAGTCTGAAAGTCCAATTTGAAGATGCACATCTTTCATTACCTCTGCAAAGTTTCAGCCATTAGTTGTTGAATATTGCTTCTCTCTTGTTGTTTCCAATTTTTCTTACTGTACCTATTAGGTAAATTTACTCTTATATCCTAGGTGATTAAGACAGGTCTGTCAGTTCACAAATTCTCTCTTCAAATATGATGAATTGTATTATAGTTACATATTTCATGTTGAGAAATTCTTATTTGATTTTATTTCATTTTATCTTTTAATCATCATACTTGTGTTTTATAGTTCCTTTTAGTGTACTGCATTATCATCTTAGGCTTACTGGTTTCTTTTTTTTTTTTTTCCACCTGCTGATGTTCAAGATAGTTTTTTGTATCTATTTGGAAATATTATGTGGTCTGTTGTAGAAATTCCTATATTGTGGATGTATGTTTACTTCTAACTGACATATCAGGAGAATTTCCGTGTCAGCATCTAGTTGTTAAGTTTTTGGTATGTTGATTTCCACATCAGAAAAGCAGTGCCCAAGACATGCAGTGACTAATTTCTACAACGAGGCTTTGTTTTTCTTTTTCACCTAGAGACAAAAGAAATTTGTTTGGTTTATGGTCTTTCTGAGCCAATGAGCACATTTTTCCTGTTCAGTTTAATTAGGGTTCCACCTTAAGTGGAATTTCTTTCAACTCCCAGTCTTGTACAGACCTGATACTTACCTCCTGCCCTTCTATGTGCACTAAACCTCAAGAATCCAGATCACTGGATCCACTTCCTCCTCACCTACGTCGAAACATCGGTTCACTCTTTAATTGCTCCTGTTTCCATTTCTTTTGTTTCTGGCATCTGGAATTTCTTATTCTATCCCGCATTTAGCTGTATGTATGTTTAAAAGTTAGCTACTTTTTCCCTGGCCACTGGCTTAGTTGGTTGGATGACAGAGTGTCCTCCTGTGCACCGGTTTGATACTCAGTTGAAGCGTGTATGGGAGGCAACCGATTAATGTTGGTCTCTCTCTCTCTCTCTCTCTCTGCCCCCCTTCCTCTCTCTTAAAGCAATAAAGCAAATCTTCAGGTAAGGGTTTTTAAAAAGCTAATTACTTTCATTCAACTTTTCTAAATACTTGTAATGAAAGTACTCAGTTTTGTTCCTCAACTTTCTGGAACAGAAACTCTATAAAAAGCAAACTAGAATTATTTTTTGATAATGTATAATCAAATAATAATGTCATAATAAATATTATGTTTAAAAATGTAATTACTGAAAGGAAAATAGAATAATATAAAACACCTTTATAAGTTATGATAACATAGAATCCATTAATCTAACACAATTACATGTTACTTTATGATATGCTGTGCATATATTCTTCCACATAATATCTAATTTATCAGAACTGCAGCTGTACTGTACATGGCAGTTCATAGTGTTTTTTTAACACTGTGTAAAATTGTCTCTCCTCATAAGTATATTTTCAAATCTGCATCAAAATGCAGTTGTAGTGTTTGTAGTAATTGGTTACATTATCATTTCCTAATTTTGAATTTTTAGCTTGCATCTGAAATTCGACATTACAAAAAATGCTGCGAAAAACAGGACATGATCATTTCTTGTGGCTTTTCTTACATATTACCTATATGTCTTCTAAAACATTGTTCATATAGATACAACATTCCTGAATAGTTATTCAATTTTAATATATTACCTTCAAAACTTACTTTATATTTTTTACTTTAATCATTGCAAAATATTATATTTGTTTATAATTTGCATTTAGTTTTCTTGGATAAATATTTTATACATGCTTTTCCTTCTATATATCATTTCTTTGTTTCCTCCTCCTCCTCTTCCTCCCCTTCCTCCTCCTCCTCTTCTTGTACAATTTATTTTTTCAGCTTTGTTTAGTATATACTCGTATGTATTTTACTTTTGGAATTGATATTTTGTCATATATTCAAATGTTGATATAATTGATGATCACTTAGAATCCCAGTTTTCATTATTTTATCTCAACATACATACACATGCATCCGTATTTTTATTTTTTCATTTCCCATATAGGAAATGAATTTGTTTGCATATATTTTTCCCATGTTTCAAATGAAAAGGTGTAGATTTTATTAAAATCTGTGATCTATTTACAGTATCGGTAATATGGAGAGGAGGCTGAGTGTGTGGGGGAAGACTGTTGCGGAGAAGAGTAGCTTCCTGAGTAGGTACAGGTAACATAAAAGAGATTGACGCAAAGCCTCTGCTCTTGGCTGCTTCCAGTAAGAAAGAAGCAGAAAGTAAGTATTTTAGGGAACAGAGTCACTGAAGGACAAGTGGCCAAGAGTATTTCTGGGCAGCAATTACATTTGCTTACTATGTAAAAGATGATAAAATATGCTTAAGGTCCCCTGTCAAAATTTACTACTCTCTCCACATCTTGCTGATCAGCTCTCTTTTATATTGCTACTCTATCACATTATCTCTAAAAATGCTTCTACCTTTTTTTGGACTTTTCCAATAATAAAGAATTTGATCATCATTATATAAATAATAAAATCACAAAAACAAAGTACTGTTCCAGGAATTATGCAGTTACTTTACATAGAAATTGCTTCTAACTCTAAACAACACAATAAATTTGTCAATGTTATCGCCTTTATGCAGATGCTGGATCTAACATCCCACAACTACTTACCATAGATCCAAGTTTTTAGTCCACTTCTGTGCTGTTGAAATTGTGTGTTCTATTTCCTGCTCTACATTATTGGCATTAGCATTGCACAATAGAATAGAACCTTTACTTGGACTTCTTCATAGTTCTTGGGTAGGGCAGACACGAGAACAATTGACCATTCACTCTGAGGGCAGAATGTCTGACCAGAGTGGATAGGGCAGAAGGTGAACCTCTCAATGGTAGACTGGTGTCACCATCCATACACCTCAGAAACTGTAGTCCTCTCTATCATAGTACATTCTCTCATAGTTTTTTTTTTTTTTTTTTTGAAAACATGCATCTGTAGGCATTCAACATCTACATTATTCACCCCTGCTGGCTAGTAAGTTTTGACGTTAAATGTGAACGTTATTTTAAAACTTTCTGTAAATTGTGCTTTTAATTACCCTCTTTCCCTGAATCACTATTGGCTGTCATAATACTATTAGTAACTCTAGATTTGTTTAGCAAAGCTCACTTTCCCATTTTAAAAATTGTGTGTGTGGTTTTCAGAGACCAGATCTGCATTGTCTTTTACATATCTGATATTCTGCTTAGTTCCAGGCCCACAATGTCATGAGCATTTTTTTTCTGATAGGATTTATTATTCACTTACAAATAATTGACCATTGGTGGTATCTGCCTGTCTTCATTTAAACACTGACTCCATTATTGTTCCTGTGTTATTTCAGGCAAGATATTAAGCTCTGTGAGCATCAGCTTTTTTCATATAATTTTAAGAAGGGCGATAGTGAAAATAGTATGCTTATCATTAGGTTTTTGGAGGATTAAAACAAATACTGTATGGAAAAGATCTAAATAGTATGCTCATCATTAGGTTTTCGGAGGATTAAAACAAATACTGTATGGAAAAGATCTATCATTCAACAACTCATAGACAGAAGGCACACCAGTGTATCATCAGCAACAACGGTACAATGACCACTATGTTTAAATTTTCACTCATTTATTTTTTCATGTATGTTTTTCAATAAATAATCATAGTTTCAAAAACTATATTTTGACTATATTTAGAATTATGCTATATCTATATATTTATCATATTTATACAGTATATACTATTTGAATTTATGTAGCAATTAGTCTATAGTGTTTAGAGTCTGCACATAGTTTTTAGTTTTTGGAATTTTGGTAGCCTGTTTATTTACCACTTTTATATGGTGTTAATTGGAGGATCCGGGTCCATGATATATATTTCCACTTATGTACATCTTCTAAAACTCAATAAAGTGTTATCAGTAGCTCCTTTTTTCTTTATGCATAAGTACTTTGCTGCTGCTAGTGGGAGGGGTGGCTAAGATTTTGCCATCATCAAGTTGGCCTTTGTGATAGTGTCTGTTATCATTTGTGTTTTTTTAATGGTATTTGCTGAAGTACACAGATGTTGGAGAACCCTGTAACAATAATGTTTTGCCCCGTTTGAAATATGTTTTCTTTTATTCTTTTAGAGATGTAGAGAAAAATTCCACTTTTCTTTGGAATTTAAGATAATTTTCTTGGTAATTTTATTGAAGTCATTGTGATTTCAGTTTCAATGCTTTTGAAAAAAGTTCTGGAAAGTTTTCTTTAATTTTGTACTTCCACCTTAAGTTCTTTTGTAAAGAGATGTAAACAGAGTGAATTGCAACAAGCAACTTATTCTTGATTATTAATTCAATTCTATCTCTTCTGTGTTCTATATGCTGTCATCTCATGTATTTTTGTCTTGCTATTAAATTGGATTTTATTTTATATGCATTTTTTTGCTTACCTTCTGATTTACTAATACATATTTGTCTAACATAAATTCTAGTATGCATTCCTCTGAATTACTTTTCAAGTAAATGTATTTTAGATTACAACAAAAACCTATAAAACCAGCATTCTGGAACTATTAATGAATATTCGATATTCAGAAGTATATAAATAGATAAAGACATAACACCAACATTGTAATGTCTTAGAGTTCTGTATTCATTTGCCTCAGCATTATGTCACAGACATCACTTAACAACATCACAAAAAGCACTGAAATTTTATAAAAGCAAGAGGAAAATATCACATATGATAACATCAAACAAAGACAAAGACTACTATTCAGTTGGTAATTACCAATGAGGATATACCTATAATTTATATAGCATTCATATCTGTTGAATTTATTGATCCAACATATTTTATTTCTTATAGTTTTACATTTTAATAATTTTAGTACCCTTAATAAAACATGGTATTCATTTAGTGGCTCTGTTAATATTAAGCATTTTGATGTATTAGTGCCTCTTTTTTTTTAACCTATTTTGTATACATATATAAATGTGTGGATATATGTGTGTGTATAGGAGTCTGTGTGTGTGTGTGTGTGTGTGTGTGTGTGTGTGTGTGTGTGTAAAATGAATAATGCTGCAAAGGACACTACTAAACAGAAATCCTTGCAAGCATTTCTACCTATTCTCTTAGGAAAGCTATTTAGAAATGCCAAGGTGTATCCATCCCTCGTGTACTTTCACAGCTACAGTATTTTCTCTCTCTCTCTCTCTCTGAATCTGGGAGTGGATAATTGTACTTTCTAATAAATTCTTTACTTGATTACTAATAGAGTGAATTATCTGAGTTTATTATCAAGTGATAATGGACCAGTCTATTGCTATACAGCTAACCCAACTGCCTTGAACACTGACCACAGAGGAGAATGAGCACCCGCCTCCCTGTGCCAATGAAAGTTCCAGGCCTCTACTGTTCAGAAATTTGGATAGTGGCAGTATCTTTTGCATTGAAGAAGCAGGCTGGAGTGGTGCCTTTACACTTTCGTTTCTAAGGTCATGACATAATTGGTCATTCCAGTAGCTGTGTCTACAACATGAATTCTAAATGTAACCTTTCCTGAGCTAGTCTCCCAGGCATGTATTTGTTGTTACTCTTACTTCCCCTTTCCCACTGGAATGGTAGTTTGTATCAGTGCTTATAAGAATCTGGATTTTTTGTTTTAAGGATTTTAATTTATTTCAGCATATGCTGCATGTTTCTGTGTGTATGCTAGTGTATGTGAATTTACTTATATCTCAAAGGTTTTCACTGAGGATCAGAGAAGAAAAATGATCAAAGGAAAAAGAGAAGTTATTTTCCATGGCATGCTAGTTTTCACAAACTCTTAATAGGTGTTCCTTGGAAAAGTATTCTCCTATCAAATAATTTAGAAATGATGGATTACACAAATTTAAGAAGAATCTATAGAGGCTTTAATACACTAAAGTGTATTTTGAATTTCTAGAATTCATTTTAACAGCTTTCACTACTCTTCCCAGAACAGCAAAAAATATTTCCTGTAACTAGTGTTCCTTGAGGCACCGTTTACCTATATTAACTTTTTCCCCCAGATACCTTGCCCCATCTCAATGAACTACTTACTGATAGCCCACTTCCAATATTCTGAAGGGGTACTGGTAGAAATAAGGATG